>BSBK01009826.1:0-471406 GCA_027943335.1 Chamaecyparis obtusa
CAATGCTCGATTTTGCCTCGTTCGGTGCCTATACTTTCTTCTCTTTACCAAAATTCCTTGTTTACTAATTCCTTTTATCGAATGCTTTCACTGCCTTACCAGCTCATCTTTTCTTCCTTATCGAATGACTTTGACAAACATAATAACTTCCTCATAAAGTAGATAATGACAACAAAATTAATTCTTAGGAGTATCAATCTCCCCCTTTGGCAATTGTTTGGTATGTTTGTTAAAAACCCTCAAAATATTCAAAGTCATATATCAAAATGTTCTCTTGGTCTATTTATCTTCCTCGGTAAAACTATTACTCCCCTGAAGTAATAACTCTAGTATATCTACTCATCATATTCCCCCTTTCACTTAACAAAATCTTATATGTATATTCCCCTTTTTTTGTGTGCTTGATGTATATATCCCCATTTTTAACAAAAATGCCAAAATAGTTACTTATCATCCAATTTGGGGATCTTGTCAAAAATACCTTTATATTTCTCTTGTGCATCCTTTAATGTTTCCTTGTAGGTGTCATGTAGTGTCTGTAACACTATTATTTTCTAATAAGACTAACCATGCTATCCATAGCACTCACATCTGATGTCCTCACTAAGTCTTTAGCTCTTTGAATTTTCCTTTGTGGTGATTCAATATTCGGTAGCAAAATTGTTTGGAGTTCTAAGAGATCCATCCTGATCTAGTTCTCCTCCTTTCTTAATTCAAATTGTACTCCCATAAAGTGCTTCAGCTTCTCATAATATTATGTTATTGTCTTTGGTTCAGTGGAAATATTTAATAATAGCTCGGTGATCTCTTTTTCCATATTCTCATATTTTTCTTTTATCTCCTTAGTGAAATTAGACAATAAACAAATCTTTTGAAATACAGAAAGAATAGTTTACAATTCTTGTTCTAATGCATTGATTAACTCTGAAAGAGTTACCTTGTCCAATGCTATTGATTGAAGAACTTCTTCAATCACCTTGGCCTCCATATCTCTCTTGTGAACCTTCATCATGTATTCGGTTGTGTTAGTTCCAGGCTGATTGATTTGGCTGACAAGTTCTTTCAGCTGAATGTATATATCTTCATTTTCATTGATTGTTGCCTCAGGAATAATTTTATTCAAAATACTATTTATTTTCTCCAACACATCAGTTTTTTATCTTTTGTCTATAATCTTATCTTGTGCAACTTTCCTCTTCAATAAGTCACCAAACTCAAAGAATTCCTTAGGGCTCATGGTTGTATAGTCAACCTTTGGCATAACTATAACCTCATTTGTATCTACCTCTTTTTCTTCTTTTCTCTTCTTGGGCTTTCCCTTTGAGCTTGATGCCATTGTTAGGAATGAATGTTGAATATATCCTATGGGGGAGTATTTTTGGTCATTATGTAGTAGTTTTTGTTGCATTCATGACTGTGATTGTCATTGATGTCAACACAATGATCTATTGAAGTTTAGCAGAGAAGCAGACAGTGTTTGAGTTAGCGCACATGGGATATTGAAGATCAAGCTATGCAGAGTTAAGGACTTACTCTATGATGTTCTATAAGATCATGGTTAAGAGGGTGTATGGAAATTCATTTATTCATGATAGTTATGTGTAATTCAGTGGAAGCAGTATTTAGGCAATGTTCCTGAGTAGCAGTTTTTGGAAATCAGATGATATCTCCTAATTGGGATAGAATCTGAGCATGCAAAGTTGAACAGATGATGAAGACATGATAATTGTGATGTGGATGTGATAGCAAGGTCAAAGGTCACATGAGTGAAGATTTATCTTAATTGTAAGCTGACAGTTTTATGTAATTATGGAATTTTTATGTAATGTGTGGAAGATTTTATTTTGTAAATTGTATGCCAACTCATTTGTAATTATTTGAGTGTGGTATAAAGGAAGGAATTTTTTCCTTGTTGTAATGTATGTATGTGGAATGTAAGATTTTGAAAGTGAATTGTGGAATTGTGCAATACTTGTTGAAAGAGGATATGCGAAGTATAGAGATCTAATGAAGTAGTTGGTGCAGTTTGGCACAGTCAGAGGAGAAGTAATAATTTGTTGAGATCAGTAATCTTTTGGTATTATTTTGTTGAGTAATACAGAGATCAGTTGGATAGTATGTTCAGTGATCTTGCCCTTGAAGTTGTTTGGACAATGGCACCTTCTATCTTCCATAACTCCTAACAGAGTTAGAATCTTTTAGTAGGGATTCAAAGTCTCCTAGTAGGGACTGATATGTACTAAATGTATTTCATAAGACTCCTAACAGAGTCCATCCTCTCACAAAGAACTTTCATATTAGTGCATCTTTTGTGGGCACATTCCCACCTAGGTTTACTCTTTGATCAAGAGGTTCCCTAGTCAACATATCTTGTGTTATTGTGTTGTTGTGTATGTATATCTTTATATGGTTGTTGATCACATTGCTTACATGGTTAAAATATATTAAAGTTGATAAAATTTGTATTTATCTGATAATTGATTCACCCCCCCTCCTCTTAGTTATCTTGGTGGACTTTACTTTCTAACAATTGGTATCAGAGCAGCAAGTCCTTGAAGGAAAATTTAACAACTTGAGGAGATCCATGGTGATTCATTTCAGGAAAGAAAGCCCTAAGTTTGATGGAGTAAATTTTGACAATTGGAAAGAAAAGATGAAGACACATTTACTTTGTTTAGGACCAGGATATTGGTTAATCACAAAGAACAAGAAGACTATCATTGATGAAGACAAAATTGAAGAATGCACTAATGAGGAAAGAGATCTATTCATGTGTAACATACTTGCCAGAGAAGCACTCTTGTCAGCCCTTCCGTAAAATGAGTACAGTCAGGTAAAATATCTAAAAACATCTCATGAAATTTGGTTAGCTTTACAATCTACTTTTGAAGGTGATGAACATGCAAAGAAAGTCAGATTGGATAATTGGATATGTGCATTTGAAGATATAAGAATGATGGAAGGTGAATCCATTAGAAGCTATATTGGTAGAATGTCAAAAATTGTTGCAGGTATAAAATCTTGTGAAGGAATCAAGACAAATAATGAAGTGATATGGAAAATTTTGAGGACATTGACTCCTACATTTAAGTAGACAACACAAATGATAGAGAAATTTATACCTTGTACTGAGAACTTCACCAGAGAAACCCTTCTTGGAAGATTAGAAGCAACAGAAATGAACTTGAGGCAATCAAGAGATTTACCTAGAATGGAGACAGCATTCAACGCACTTAGTATTCGCCCTACTTTGTCAAGAAGCATGAGTGTGATTGGAGATTATGCTAGTAGCAGTAGAACCAGGAATGAAGAAGATAGGAAGATTGAAGAAGGAATTTTTTTACTTGTGAAAAGAGAACCAGATGGTAAAAAAAAAATTAATGTTGGACTTGTCAAGAATATGGTCATTTTGTATCTAAATGTCCTAAAAGAATAAAGAAGTATAGAAAGAACTTTAAACCTAGAAGATCTAAAGAATGTTATTATGCTAATGATGAAGAATTTGAAGCTAGTATGGAGAAATCTCTAAGTGGAAGTGATAATGAGAATGATGATATAGGATTTATAGCGATAAAAGAAGAAAATCCTGAAATAGAAGTTAAGGAAGAAAAAGCTTTAGTTTATCAAGTAGAAAAGAAATTTGGTTGGATTATAGATAGTGGTTGATCACATCATATGACTGGAGACATGAATAAATTCATAAATTTTAACAATTATGATGGAGGAATTGTTAGAGTTGGAAACAATGCACCTTGTTTGATAAAAGGTATAGGATCTATTACTCTTGATGGAAAGACTAATACTGATGATGTTTACTTTGTGGATGGATTGAAACATAATCTTTTGAGTGTTGGACAGCTAGTTGATAAGGGATATCAAGTTTTTTTTACTGAGAAAACTTGTGTAATCAAAGACAAGGATGGTAATTTGATTGGTACTAGATCAAGAACTAGAGGTAATGTATTTCAGTTGAATCCTACTGAGATGACATGCTTGATTACTAAGATTGATGACAGTTGGTTATGGCATAGAAGATTTTGTCATATAAGCTTTGATAATATTGTGAAAGTGAGTACTACACTTGCGGTGAGAGATTTGCCTAAGATTATGAAACCTACTAACATGATTTGCAAGGAATGTGTGATGGCTAAGTAGAAGAGAAGCTCATTTCCCAGCAAGAAGTTTACAACAAAAAAGAAGTTGGAAATTGTTCATACAAATTTGAGAAGTCCCACAAGGACTAGAGGATTCTATGGAGAAAGGTATTTTATGATTCTTGTTGATGATTTTACAAGAATGATGTGGATTGCATTTCTTAAAGAAAAATCTGAAGCATTTGACAAGTTTAAAATTATTAAGAACAAAGTTGAGAATGAATCTGGAATGAAGATTAAATGTTTGAGATCAAATAGAGGTGGAGAATTTACTTCAAAAGAATTTAACATTTTTTATGAAGTGAATGGTATTAAGAGACAATTTTCAGCCCCTAGGACACCTGAACAAAATGGTATTACAGAAAGAAGAAACAAGTCAGTGACTGAAGCAGAAAGAGCCATGTTATTTGAAAATGATTTGGTGAAGATATTCTGGAGAGAAGTAGTGAACACAGTAGTGTATACAATGAATAGAGTTCAGATCAGAGAAGACACAGACAAGACACCTTATGAACTATGGTTTGGACATGCACCATCAGTTAAGTATTTTAGAATTTTTGGAAGAAAATGTTATATTAAGAAAGATGATGACATTAGAAAGTTTGATCCTAGAAGTGATGAAGGTATATTTCTTGGATGTTCATTGAAGAGAAAAGCTTATAAATGTTATAATAAAAGAACTAAGACTATTGTTCAGAGCGCAAATGTTAAAGTTGATGAAAAGTTTAAAATTCAGGAAAGAATGCTTGATTATGAATCAGATGAAGGAACTCATCCTAGAACTAATCCAGAGACTGCAAAATTATTCTATGAAACTGATAGTGATTTTCAGAATGAAAGCTTCATTGAGGAAATCATAGAAGAACCTACAACTAAAGTGAGAAATGAGACAGTGACACCTAACAGAAATCTATCAAGGAATCATCATGTTGAGAAGATTATTGGAAGCATAGACAAAGGAGTTCTGACATGAAATAAGGTACAAGAACAGTTGTGTTTAATTTCTCAAATTGAACCTAAATCTACTAGTGAAGCTTGTGAAGATGAACATTGGATTAAAGCTATGAAGGAAGATCCAATTGAAAAGAATAAGACTTGGGAATTGGTCCCTAGGCCTAAAGATAAGAATTTTATAGGAACTAAATGGCTATTCGGGAACAAGATGAATGAACAAGGAGAAGTTATATGAAATAAAGCAAAATTGGTATGTAAAGGATGCTCACAACAAGAAGGAATTGACTATGAAGAAACTTTTGCACCTATAGCAAGAATTGAAGCAGTAAGAATGTTTTTGGCTTATGCAGCCTATAAGAAATTTAAAGTGTATCAAATGGATGTGAAGTCAGCATTTCTGAATGGAGAGTTAGAATAAGAAGTTTACATTGAGTAGCTTGAAGTTTTTCCTTTAACTCATGAGGAGATATGGTATGTAAATTGAAGAAAGCTTTATATGGACTTAAACAAGCACCTAGAACTTGGTATGCAAGACTGGATAAGTATTTGATAAAATTACGATTTACTAAAGGCACAACAGACAGTAACTTGCACACAAAAGAAATTGAAAATGGTTTGTTGGTTGTAGTTATTTTTGTTGATGATATTATCTTTGGAGGAGAAGATGAAGCTAGTGATAAATTTGTAGATGAAATGAAGACTAAATTTGAAATGAGTATGATTGGTGAGATGAAATACTTTTTAGGATTGCAAATAACACAGAATAGTGATGGTATCTTCATAAGTCAAACAAAGTACTTGAATGACTTGTTGAAGAGATTTGGAATGGAGAAATGTAAACTAGTTGGAACACCTATGGTAACCGAACACAAGCTATCTAGCACAGATGAGACTCCTGTAATTAAATAGAAGAAGTATAGATCTATGATTGGAGGATTGCAATATTTAACTCATACAAGACTAGATATATCACATGCGGTTGGAATTGTTGCAAGATTTCAAGCTAGTCCCAGAGAATCACATTATGTAGCAGTAAAAAGGATACTGAGGTACTTAAGAGGCATAATTGAATATGGATTATGGTATGAAAAATCTGATGACTTTACCCGATGTGCATATACAGATGCATATTGGGGAGGTAGTGTTGATGAAAAAAAGAGCACAAGTGGTGGAGCATTTTTCCTTGGAGGAAGATTGGTTTCTTGGCTAAGCAAGAAGCATAACTGTATTTCATAGAGCACAGCAAAAGCAGAGTATGTAGCAGCAGAAAACAATTGTAATCAGCTAATTTAGATGAAACAAATGTTGAAGGATATTGGAATAAAAATTTTTGAGCATGTTGTTATACATTGTGATAACACCAGCACAGTTAGTATGTCTGAGAATCATGTACTACATTCTAAGACAAAGCATATAGAAATAAATTATCATGTAGTGAGAGAGAAAGTGATAGAAAAAGAAGTCAGATTAGAGTATATAAGAACAAAAGAGAAAATTGTAGATATATTTACAAAGCCTTTTCCTAAGGATACATTTGAGTATCTGAAAGGTATGCTTGGGGTTATGCCCCAGCCTACTTTTGAGAAGTGATGCAGATTGTTGCATCCGTCCAGTGGTATATGAGCCTTATTTTTCTTTTGGACTGGATGTTGGTACTTCCTTTATGGGGGATTATGTGTTTCTGAGCTGAGTCATGAGGACTCTAGTGAATGTATTTTCTAAAAAGTGTCTTTTGACATTGAAGTTGTTGTTGACATAGTGATGAAGCATTTGTCATTGATGTCAATGGGGAGAAGGATACATGAAAAAACTATCCATTAAAGATAATTTGAGGGAGAAGGTTACAAGAAATATAAAATGGAAAACTAAAAAGAGATGAACAAGAAAATGAAGAAAGATTTGATTGATGAAGAGGATTTGAAAACATGTTAGAACATTAGTGTTGTAGTGTTGGTATTCATGGAACTTGGATGTTTTTTCATCTATGTTGCCATCAATGCCAATGGGGGAGATTGTTAGGAATGAATTTTGAATATATCCTATGGGGGACTATTCTTTGTCATTCTATAACATTTGTTGTTGCACTCATGATTTTGATTGTCATTGATGTCAACACAGTGATCTATTGAAATTTAGCAGAGAAGCAGATAGTGTTTGAGTTAGAGCACGTGGGATATTGAAGATAAATCTATGCAGAGTTGAGGACTTACTATATGATGTTCTATAACATTGTGGTTAAGAGTGCATACAAAAATTCATTTATTCATGATAGTTATGTGTAATTCAGTGGAAGCAGTATTTAGGCAATGTTCCTAAGTAGCGGTTTTTGGAAATCGGATGATATCTCCTAAACGGGATAGAATCTGAGCATGAGAAGTTGAACAGATGATGAAGATATGATAATTGTGAAGTGGACGTGACAAAAAGGTCAAAGGTCACACGAGTGAAGAGTTATCTTAATTGGAAGCCGACAATTTTATGTAATTATGGAATTTTATGTAACGTATGGAAGATTTTATTTTGTAAATTGTATGCCGACTCATTTGTAATTATTTGAGTGTGGTATAAAGGAAGGAATTTTTTCCTTTTTGTAATGTATGTATGTGGAATGTAAGATTGTGAAAGTGAATTGCAGAATTGTGCAATACTTGTTGAAAGAGGATATGCGAAGTATAGAGATCTAATATTGAGATCTGATGAAGCAGTTGGTGCGGTTTGGCACAGTCAGAGGAGAAGTAATAATTTGTTGAGATCAATAATATTTTGGTATTATTTTGTTGATTAATATAGAGATCAGTTGGATAGTGTGTTCAGTGATCTTTCCCTTGAATATGTTTGGACAGTGGGTCCTTCTGTCTTCCATAACTCCTAATAGAGTTAGAATCTTTTAGCAGGGATTCAAATTCTCCTAGCGGGGACTGATATGTACTGAATGTATTTCATAAGACTCCTAAAAAATTCCATCCTCTCACAAGGAACTTTCATATTAGTGCATTTTTTGTGGGCATCATTCCCACCGGGGTTTACTCTTTGATCAAGAGGTTCCCTAGTCAACATATCTTGTGTTATTGTGTTGTTGTGTATGTATAACTTTCTATGGTTGTTGATCACATTGCTTACATGGTTAAAATCTATTAAAGTTGATAAAAGTTGTATTTATCTGATAACTGATTCACCCCCCCCCCCCCCCCCCTCCTCTCAGTTATCTTGGTGGACTTTACTTTCTAATAGCCTTCTTTGCATCAGATTGAGTTGAGGTCTCATCCGTGTTATCTTCCCTCTCCTTCTGCTCCTCTTGTTTCTTCCTTATTTTCTTGTTTTTCCTCTTTCTTCTCTTGTACCTTTTCTTTTTCTTTCTCTTGTTGTGTTTCCTTTTTCTTTTCTACTATCTTTTCCTTCTCTTTCTCTGGTTCTTGCTAACCTGTAGTCTTGATGGGAGTCACTGATTTTGTGTTCTAGCCTTCAGTTGTTCTTGTCTTTGTAGTCTTCTCCTCGGTCTCTTTTGGTTCATTTTCCTTTGTTGTCTTGGTAGGATTCTCAACATCTGAAGGTGCAACATCAATCACCTCTATCTCCAAAAAATTCATTACTTGAATAATTATTGGCTCTTTTGTCAATAATATTGTTGTAGCTGAATCATCTATATATGTTGCTTCTGATTCTATGGCCTTAGTAGCCATGATATTTTCATCTTCTTTCATGGTTTCATCAGGATCTTGTTCGGTAATGTCTTCCATGATTACTTCTTCCTTGTTTGTTATCAATCCAACTGGATTTGATTTATCCTCTTCAACTATTATACCTTCAATTGTCGGTTGGTCAATGGAAAAGATATTTCTCCAAATATCATTGGTATCTTTTTGTACTTCTTCCAATTGATCAACCATAATACTTAATGCTCTTCCCTTCACTGTGAATCTTTTGGAATACTCATTTAAATTATCTCTTATTCCTCTCTTTGTCAACTCTGGGACTGTGATTGCAAGGGACCTTTCCCTCATTTATTTATCTACAGCAATAGCATATTTCCATCTTGCATATATTATCTTATATAGTTCCTTGTCAAGATGTTGTACTACCTCAACTGGTATAATCTTGAATTTGTGCAGTGTGTCAATGACTATTTCTTCAATCGTATCCTTCTCCTCATCAATCCTTGTGTCAAACTCTAATTTCTCCATGACTGAATAGGCTCCATATTTCTCCAATGTCTTGAGAAATTCATCAAGACTTCTATTATTTTTGCTTGGTACTACCTTGAATTGTGATAAGCCATCTGACTCAATATCACTCTCCTTTTGTAGTTTCAATTTTATCCTAGGCATTTTTGTAGCCTTCCTTTCCCTGACATAAGTCTTTGTCTTCACAGGTTCAACTTCTACTTTCTTCTTTCCTTTCGGTGTAGAGGTAGACTGAGTAGATGGTCTTACATCGACAAGACTAGGGGTTTCCTTCTTTACTTTTATTTTATTCCCATTTATTTCCAAAGGTACAACTTCCTCAACTTCATCAACATCAACAACAACTAATTTCTTAGATAATTCACTAATCATTTTACTTGTTTTTCTTATTGTTTTCAGTATCAATATACCTATTCTTATTTTCTCCTTAACCTCTTCATAGGTTCCATACTGAGAAGTTCTATCCTTTGTTTTCTCCAATATTCCTTTTATTTGTACAGTGGCGGCATCTATATTAATTGCATAGCCCATCGGTGGTAACCACTTTGTTCTAGGTTCTACTACCCTTATGATACACACATCAGTGTCCACTTCAAAGTCTAATCCTTCTTTATACTGTTGGAAATGAGTCTTGAAAATAAAAGAATATACATACCAATAGTGGACCATACTTCAATGTCTTTGTCTTTGTCTTCTAAATGGTATTCATGTTGTCATCTAATTGTTTCAGCAGAATCTCGCACAAGTCAATCTTCATGTCCTTCACAATTTTGTATGCAACATGCATAGCTCCATAGGGTACATTGTCTACCCGAGATGATTGAAATATCCTGTATGATATTATGTTTGATGCAAATTTTAGTTCAAGGTCTTCAACTATAGATAACTTAAGGCCTCTTCCATCCCACTTAGCTTTTGTAAGCTCACACAATTTGTTCTTATCTATCTTCTTATAGGCCCTCGGTCTATCACTGACTAGAAATCCAGTAACAATATATAAAACATCCTTTTTTATCTTTATTGACCCATCTAGCCATATAAAATGATTGTGGACTCTTCTCAGTATGATTCTCATCAACTCATGTTTGAAGACTTTTGGTACATGCATTGTGTGAACCAAATGGAGTAACATAACTCAAATACTTTACCGATCAACATATGAACTCATAACTTCACAACTCTTATCCAAATGCATCTAGATATGTTGATATGGATCTTTGCACTAAATCTAGGAACCGATTAAGTGAAGATAGGTGCACCTGATCCAGAGGATGTGGTATCATCACTAGTTCCCAATTATGTTCCATCATCTTGTGTTTTTCTTCTCTAATTCTTATTCATCTATTCTTGGATTTCATCAATGTTTACTGGAGTCTTTTCACTCAATTGCTCCTTGGTAGAATCCTTATTTTGGTACCTGCAGTCCTTAGCTAGGTGACCAACTCTGTGGAAATGGAAACAAGCCATTCCAGTGTTTCTTCGTGACTTCATATTTTTCATTACATGTATCCTGAAGCAATTTGTAGCAATGTGACCAAATCTTCCACATGCAGTACAAGTGATCCTTGTATTATAATCCCATGGTATAGTAGGTCCTTGTCGATTGTTGTCAACATTCTATTGGTTAGTGACCCATTTCTCATTTTTCCCTTGTGACTAGCATTCTCTAGATTTCTGACCATATTTCTTGCAGTTTTTATAGTAACCATCAAATCCAGGTTTCCTCAGATTTTTCACAAATCTTGATCTACATTCAAATGCCTTATGTTCATACTTATTGCAATTATAACAATGACCTTTAAATTTAGGAGTATTTAATAGATTACATCACTTGCTTCTGCAGATGTTAGTTGTATGTCCTGGTTTCCCACAATGATAACATGTAGGATTCTTAGACTTCTATGGGGTACCTTCTTTTTCTCTATTGGTTGTTTGTTTGGAGGACTCACCCTTCTCGGTAGTATTGTTTGCATTGAAACCAAGTCCAAAAGTGTCATTAGGTTGCCTTTGATTTCTCAGTTATTCATCCAATATATTCAAAGCTTATTCATTATTTTTTAGGATTTCATTAGCATATCTCTCATCTTTTAGATCATTCTTCAAGTGTTCATTCTCAAATCTCAAAATTCTACAATTTCACCGACTTTCCTAGCAACATCTTAATTTACAATAACAAGTTGATATATCAAGTTGTAGTGAATTTGTATCAGCCTCATGATTTCCCTATCTTTCTCATCTAGTCTTGTATTCATTTGTCTTATTTCTTCTTCAGTAGTCCATTTGTCTTCTTTCCTCTCAAGTGACTAAACTCCTTAATAAGAGACTGAGCTCTGATACCAATTTTTGGATTCAAGTGTGGAAAGGTAAGTACTGAGAGGGGAGGGGTGAATCAATACTCTAAAACACTTTTAAACTTATCTTCACATTTATTTACTGATTCCTTATCATTTGCATGCATCACATGAAAATAAAAATAAAAAATTTAATCAACACAATTATTTTGGTATTGCGAAAATCCTTGTTAGAGGATAAAAATTGCGATGGGGATGACACCAACACTTCACTACTACAAAATAAAGTTTCTCAGATAGAACTATAATGTTTAGCTATTTCTAATAACTTGCCATGTTAAAGATATTAATCCGGTTAAGAGTTCTAAAGATTGTTAAGTATATACTATGTTAAGATATTTCACAACTCTAATCTAAGAATTGTACCTAGTTAAAGGATTTACAATTAAGATCTGTTAGGATCTGCTCAATTAAGAGAATTATACAAAATTAGATTACTCCTTAATCAGTAACAACAAAATGTATAGTCAAACTTGCATCAACAAATGCTATTCAAACTCTATGTGCTCATCAACTCATTACCTCATACTGTGTATCCATCCTACTAACTAGTTCAGTACTTGGTAGCTCAATTCTAAATTTTTTCCTCAATACTCTACTCAGTAGCTTCACTATTTATTCACCTTCTTCTCTGATCTACTTCATACATGCAATCTCTAATTACTCTTCACGCATGCATATGCCACCTTAACATGATCTTCATACTCTGATCATCTTATATACAATTTTGAAGCAGTGCTAGATGTTCTAGAATCTTTATTTCAAGCGGTGCTAGCATTGGGTACACTTCCAATGCATATTTCATCCTTAATTCTCATTGGTTGATCACACCTTGTAATCATGTGTAATCATTAGATTTCAGTCTCTAATGTTTTGTTATACGATCTCCTCGAGATTGGTAAACCATTTTCTAATTGGTGTCAAGTTTCAATGTACTTAGAATTCATCTGGTGTCGGCATGTTTTGTTCGGTAACACATTTTCTTTAACTCGATAACTGAGTTCTCTTCTCGGTTAGGTGCTCGATAGAACTTGGTTCTCGATGCTTGGTTTTGCATCATTTGATGTCTATACTTGCTTCTCTTTACCAAAATTCCCTATTTACTAATTCCTTTTACCGAATATTTTGTTTGGGTCTTACTAACTCATCTTTTCTTCCTTACCGAATGACTTGACAAACATAATAACTTCCTCATAATTAATGACAACAAAATTAACTCTTAGAAGTATCATGGTGGTTTATGTCCATTAGGATTTACTTTCTACAATTTACTTAAATCTTGGTTATCCTACAATCTTTTTTTATTTATTTGGAGGTTGGACTAATCTTATGATCATACTAAATTTGAATCGATATGATTGCATTCATCATAAAACTGGAAAATACAACAAAAAAAAAGTTGTATCAGTGACATTGCTTACAACCTATAGTTGTCTTCGAGCCAGCAAAGGCGTCCTTGTGAACAATTCATATAAGTCTTCAATTGAGCTACCTAGTTGGTTGACAAACAGCCTAAAAGAACTTTGGGAACAATTCTATTACTCTTTCAAGAGGGGAATTTGTATATCAAATTCCTAGTTGTTGTCTCACATAAAATTGACACTCAATGGTACTATGATATAATTGGATGTTATTTCATGGAATACAATGATTTATGGTAGAAAATTTATAATTTATTAGATAATATTTTACAAAACCTCAACTCGAATTAGAAACCTTCAAGAAACTACAATATGTATAAACTTGAAACAAAGAGGAGGCATGCAATTAATCTACAACCATGGTTTATAGATCAAGAGTGGAAAAGTTTGAGATCATGTGTTTTCTCTAATCTATCCTCACACACAAGGGTTAATTTCTTTCCCCAAAGTTTGCAGATTGCAAAGAGAGTAAAGCTAGTTGAATACTTGTCTTTGTTTATAGTTTGTTAAAGAAATGCAAGTCATCTTCTACAATAGTCTTTTATATTCATCCAATATTTCAACAAATTAGAATGAATGGTCTTCAAAATTGTAGAAAACCATCAATTAGGACATTTACATTTAATCAAAGAGTTTACCAAAATAACAACACAATGTGTAATGTAAAGAAATAAAAAAGAAATGGCTATAGATACCTGATCAAATCTCCACTTTTCTAATGTGTGTTTGATCCACTTCTACAAGTGATATTGGATACTCGAACTCTAGTTTAATCCCTACTACATTTCATTAAAAAATAATATTTGTAAAAATAAAAATATTTGTGTTTAAAAAATAATACAACAAAATGTGTAAAATGCATGATCGATAGGATTGAAGATTTAAAAGTATAAAGACATTGTTGATGGAGTGTGTGCAAATCTCAAATTGCTAGTTTAAAATTTTTATAAAAAAAACATAATTAGTGTATGTTTATGTAAATCTCAAATTTTTATTTTTAAAAGAAAAAAATACAATAAGCATTTTCTTTGTTCATTTCTTATTTAATAACATTGATAATTAATTCTAATATTTTATACTAGTATTTATTTTCTTTTTAAATTTTTTAAAAACATTAAAAAAGCATAGATTAATAGAAGAAGATAATATTTAAAGATATTTTTATGAAAAGATGATAATAATAAAATATAGATTCACTTTTTTTCATAATAATATTTAGATATATATATTTTAATTTTTTAAGCAATGCATAATCATTACAATCTTATCTGTAGCATTGAAAAGAATTTTTTGATCAGTAATTTTATTAGTATTTATTTTCATTTTAAATAATTTTTTTTTCTTTTTTGAAACATTAAAAAGGATAGGATATTCTAATAAAAGAAGATTATATATATATATATATATATATATATATATATATATATATATATATATATATATATATATATATATATATATATATATATATATATATATATATATATATATATATATATATATATATATATATATTCTTTTATGTTCACTCCTTTTCTTAGTAATAATATATAAATATTTTATTTTTTTTAACAATGCAAATCATTACAATTGCTTTTGATCAATAAATTTTGTTTGGAAGATTTTCTAGCAAGAAAGTTGATTTGAAAATGGTTTAACGAGAGACTAAGATGGTTTAGTGAAGTCCACGATATAAAGCCTATCGACTAAATATACATGTGCAATATATACACATATACACAAAAGAATAATAAGAATAAAAATACTTATTAAATAAATCAATGCTTATATATATATATATATATATATATATATATATATATATATATATATATATATATATATATATATATATATATATATATATATATATATATATATATATATATATATATATATATATATATATATATATATATATATATATATATATTCACATACATAACTAAGAGAAAATACAAATACAAATACATATATATCAATGCAAATAAAAAATATGCTAATACATATATTAACGCATATATAAACCTACATATACATATATATGCATACCTATATACATGTACATATACATAAACATATAAACAACAATACACTAAAAACAAATAAATCAAGGAAATCAAACCACGACAAAAAAAAAAAAAAAAAACAAAGGAGAAGGGCCAAGCCAAAAACTATAATAAAAACAAACAACACCAACAAACACCCACAAGATACGATATAAAGGTGGGGGAGGGGGAAAGAAGGATAGGACCACCCAAGGAGAGGAGGGGAAACCAAGGGGAGAGCTAGAGACTACAAACTAAAGGAGAGGGAACAACCAAGTAAAGGGATGAGGAGGACAACAAGCAACCAAGGATGATGGCAATATACAATCAAAATCAAAAGCTACTCAATTCTAATACATTGTATAGTATTTAAAAATCTAACTGATTTTAACTCTTTGACCATGATTATATTATTTAATTAAAAAAATTAAAATTAAAATATTGAATACTTTATAAATAAACAACTCTTGCTTTTATGTCAATGCTTCACTTCACTACTTCTACTCATATTATGAATTTTTGAATGTGTCTCTCATGGTTAGCATTTCTTCTTATCAGATAAAAATGAACTAAAAAGAGGCTTGGTGAATTCTCTTTGCACAAACATGTTGGCAATCACAACATTCAAGGCTCTCTAAAATGGATGTCATCTCAGTTTATGTACTTACTTGGATCTACACATGATAGTACTTCTTGAACACTAATAGGACTTGGAAACACTTCCTCATAGGTAGCAAAAATATCAAAATTATAGATGTCCCCACTAGTTCTATAGTAGGCCCTCTTTCTATTATCAAATCCTACATAAATGAAAGCAAAAAAATATTTAGATCCTAACTTTGGTAAAAAAATCTTCAAAACACGTGCATCAATAGGTATGTTTAAATACACATCATATTGACTCGGGTTCAAAGGACCTTTTTGTATGCACTATTATAATTTGCATACACAATTGATGTGTTAGTATGTGACTGAGCTTGTTTGCTCATTCTTGAAATGCATCCAAGTTTATCTTGATCTTCAATGGAGTCTAAAAACATTTCAATTGGTAGGCAACATGTGAGACATTTCTTCTTCTAACATATATGTTGCTCCTTGTATTAATGTCTATAAAAAAACTTTGTTAGATAACCATTGAAATACTAAAGAACAATTTTAGTAGGAGGGTTCTCAATTTTTATTTGATTTAAAATAGAAAGTTGTTGAATCTCAAGTATTTGCAATAAAAAAAATAGTTGCTATCAATACTAGAAGATTAAAATCTCTCTCTACACAAAATAGACCAAATTTTCCCTATTTGACTTTCCACAGCTCTTCAATATACCCAGTGCACACCAAGATGTGATTACTAGTTTACTCTATTTTAAATATATAAATATTAAACTATCTTAAATCATAAATATTTAATTTTCACATATTTTTATTTTATAAATTATCATTACTCAAAATATAACAGTATAAGTCCAAATTTTATACACAATTCAACCAAAACATGTTTTTCATATTTTATAACAGCAAGATGACGCAAGGATCATGTCCCTCAGTCATAGGCTTCATAGCTGAAGAAGTTTAGTCTATAACTTGTACACCAAATTGCAAAACAAATCAAACCCTCATTAAAAAATCAATCTTTAGGTTTTAATAAAAAAAACTTTTTAGAAACTTTCTACCATACTGGAATATAGCACTTTGTACATGTCCCTAAATTTAGACAGATTTTCACAGATCAGATCCTCATTATCCGTCTGTACAACACTGCCTTAAAAAAAGAGTAAAAGAAGAGCACAGCACATTATATTAGCCAGAAATCACGAGGGCTGTGATCCTTTAAAAGAAGGCCATATGCTCCAATCACAATAACAAGGCTGTAAAGCAATCTAGACCTAATTCCTTTGGAAGATATTAACTCCCATTTACCTGCCATCTACGTCTCAAACTAAGGGAAATCTGCGTGGGGTGGTAACAATTTCCAAGCCTTGACAATCTTCTCAACATTGGTTTGGGTGGTTTGGCGGTGCGGGCAATGCTTTTGACGCCCCACCTTCGCTAACGCTACTCCGAATCTCACACGTCACATAGCAAGACTGCCTCTCTTCCCACAATTCATTTCTCCAGAACCATGCATTCATATCATCTCTGAGCACGCCATAAAGTTTATACCAGGCTTAGGACAAATCTACTTTACATTCACGACACAAAACAGAGATGTCATGTCTGTGATCCCACCGTCTGGTAACTCAAAAAAAGCAATATATTCTAACAAACTTGAACAAATTATGGGATACTTTGCCCGTCTATTTTGGAGGCTTTTCTCTGTGATAAAGGTAAGCTTTTTGTCCAACGCGCAATCTTTCTTCAGTTGCAATTCATTTTTAGCAAACATGCCATATTCATGTTTGGGTAAGTTTTCGATTACAATTACATTGTCCTTTGTTTGAAATTTGAATATATACATTGTCACAGTCGTTCAAACTCTGTAAATTCGTTGTCGGTTAGCCCTCATCATCATTTGTTAATTTGTATTGATATCTATCAAATGGGAGATGACTGTAAAAATCATCAAATTTTCCAGTTTTTTTATTATGTTTTTGTTTATATCTGCATGCAGGTGGTGCCCTCAGACTAACAACTGACTTTGTCTGTCATATTCTTTGTTTGGTATATGTTTACTTTGTAAGTTGCTTGGCACTTGTTTCTTTTTACCTTCATACATAATACATGTTGGAATAACTTTTTTTTTCCTGTTTCGAAATATTTGAGTCTACATCCCATCACAATAAAGCCTCATTTTTCTGTGAGGAGTTTTGGGTGTATTCGCATAGGTTTACAGCTGTTTTTTATACAGACACAAATTGTTATTCTTTTATGATACCACCTATCTCTATGTGCTTCTTCATCGGTCATTTTCTTTTGTAAATCGGTTAGTTCCCAGGCTTTCTTGTTTATGTAGCTGTTCTAATATATCTCATAGCAGATATAAATTTTAATTTGTTACAGTGCAGCTTGGGGCAAAAATCACTAGTATGCTAGGTTCAAAATGCTTAAGCCTTTTGCATGCCAAAAAATTTCTTTCTCTAGTCAATACCCATAAACATTTTATAAACTACTGACACTCTGTAAATGACCTTTCATTTGTATGTGGCTCATTGATATAGGCATCATTGCAGCAGGAGTCTTCTTTTCTCCATGCATGTTTCAGTTATCAATATATGAAGTTTGAATTTCATTGATTTATGGAGAAGATAACTCGTGAGTAGGTGTCTGTTCAGTTCTAAAATAGCTAACACATTGTTTTCTGTTAACTTTTTAGAATACCAGCAGAAGTATACTGTTTCAATCTATATTACATGCAATAAATTGGTTTAGAAGCAGCAGTTATGGATATAGAAGACAGCCAATGTGAAAGAATGCGTGAAGATATTAATTCAGATGATGGACGTGCCAGATCAGGTAATTTATTAAATGCTTTGAACCAGCCTGAAAGGGTAGCTAATCAAGTGATGGTGTAAGCTTTCCACAGTCTATTAATTATATCTTTTTCTTTGACATTTGGGATCAGGTCTAGTAATTCATCATTAAAAAAACGCCTTGAAAAAGGTTAGGACGGTACTATTTTAGGCTCTTTCTGTAAGCTAATACATTTTCTTTTAATGAAGAATCACTGTGTGCTATCTGAAACGTTGAATAAAAAGATATACGCTCAGTTTTTAATCAGATTGCAGAAAGAGCCTTAAAATGGTTAGGACAGCACATTTTAAAATAGTTTGGACAGTACTTCTTTAATGTTCTTTCTACAATTTAATATATTTTTTTCCATTAGGCTCCAGAAAAAGCCCTAAAATGGTTACGACAGTACATTTTAAAATAGTTTGGACAGTACTTCTTTAATGCTCTTTCTACAATCTAATATATTTGTTTCCGTTTGATGGATCATTAGTGTGACCCGAAAGTCAAATAAAATCACATTTACAGTTTTTATCCAGAAATTTGCATCTACAACTAATCAAGTGCCCTTAACCACAGCCTGAAAGGCTAGGCTTAAACAAAACAAAATATTATCTTCTTTAGTAGAGCCCACTTATTAGTGTGATTTTAGATAAGTCATCTAAACAACTCAAAATTTGATTGTGAAACATAAGCGAAATCGTCTTGAAACATATAATGTGCGCCTTGGACGAGTGCTTAGTTATAATCTAGCATGACTTTTTATTACTTTTCCTTGGCATTGATGGACATATATTTGGTTGTTGTTCCACAGGGAATGTATGGACAGCAGCATCTCATGTTATCACAGCGGTGATAGGGGCAGGAGTTTTGTCTTTGCCATGGAGTGTGGCTCAGCTTGGTTGGATTATGGGAGCGATAATTCTTATTGCTTTTGCTGCTGTGACAACATATGCTTCTCTTCTACTTGCGGACTGTTATAGGTCACCTGATCCTGTCATTGGGAAACGCAACTACAAATACTCAGATGCAGTGAAGAACATTTTAGGTTTCTTTTCAAACTACTGTCTTTTATTAGGTTATTCAGTTGGTTTATAATTTAGGTATAATTTCAAGCCATGGTTTTATATCAGGTTACTTGCTTGGTTGTACAGTTGATTATGTGTATTTTTTTTACCACCAGGTGGCAGGAAGGTTGTGTTATGCAGGATTTGTCAGTATGCTAATCTTTATGGAGCCATGGTTGGATACACGCTAACTTCAGCTATCAGCATGATGTATGTAAAGAATAAAATCATACATACAATGTTATAAATATACCAAGTTTCTATTTGTTCTTATGATCATTGAAGTTCTAAATTGTTGAACTGAACCAGGGCAATAAAGAAGGCAGGATGTTTTCACAAAGAGGGTCATGCAACTTCCTGCCGTGTGTCAGGCAACATGTTTATGATAATATTTGGAGCAATTGAGTTGATACTATCTCTTCTTCCAAGCTTGGAGAAGATTTCGTGGCTTTCAGTTCTTGCAGCAATTATGTCTTTTGGCTACTCTTCGATTGGCTTGGGTCTTAGCATAGCTAAAGCTGCAGGTATCTTGGCTGTCCAAACTTAACCTTTGGATCTGCATTTCTATTGTATTTTCGTTGAAGTGTAATTGCTTTCTTCTGTAGGAAAGAAACATCCTTCCGGAAGCTTAACAGGAGTACCTATTGGTGGTCGTGTCACAAAAGCAAAGAAGTCATGGTATGTCTTCCAAGCGTTGGGAAACATTGCACTTTCATACACGTTTGCGATGGTTCTGATAGAAATTCAGGCAAGTTCTAGTATATTTCTGTAATTCTTCACCTATTAAGAATTATCTATTTATTTAAAATTCAATGCTTCCATATAAATCATCCTCTTTTTTAATGGTCAACTGATAATGAGATTTTAGAGTGTGTTTACATTACAATTAGATTTTCAGAATTTTCCATGCTAGCAGTAGTAAACATTTTTCTTGAGTTTTGGGACCTTTATTTTCTTGTCACAGATGATGGGCTTGGGTCATTGTTATAAGTTTATTTTATAAGTTTCAAACATATTGCCACTAGAAGATTTTTAGTCTAATGTAATGCTATTTTTCTTCATCAAACATTTCAGATCGCATTCCATGATTCATGATGAATCATGAACTGTAGAAATTTCACATCTTTCAATTATATATTGCTTTTCAATACAATCAATTTTGTAAGAGTCTATGTTACATCTAAATTTCTAATATTTGTTCATAGCATGACTTTTGTTACCTTAAAAGTAATATTAAATTACTAACAGAAACGCATAAAATCAGATCAGTACTAATATTTAACAAATCACAAACTGGGTCTCTCGCAGGACACCATCAAATCTCCTCCTCCAGAGAACAAAACCATGAAAAAAGCAACAGCAATGGGCATGACAGTGACAACTCTTTTTTACATGTCCATAGGCTTAGTTGGGTATGCAGCTTTCGGCAACAATGCACCTGGAAATATGCTCACTGGATTTGGTTTCTATGAGCCATTCTGGTTGATTGACATAGGCAATCTCTGCATTGTTATTCACCTTGTGGGAGCTTATCAGGTACATAATTATATGTTCATTATTACACATGGTAACAACATTTCATACTTCATGTTTTCCAAAATTCTATTACATGGTACCACAAATTAATGAATGTTTTGTTGTTGTTGCTTTCTTCAATTCTTGATAGCCCTGTTTTCTTTCATTTGAAGGTGTTCGCTCAGCCTGTATTTGCAGTCATTGAGGAATGGGCATCTCACAAGTGGAAAAGACATGGCCTTGTAACCACTGTACACAACATAAGAATTCCATTCTGCGGATCCATAAGCTTTACTATATTTTCTCTGTTAGTGAGAAGTTTAATTGTGGTGTCAACAACAGTGATTGCCATGCTTGTGCCTTTCTTCAATGCCCTGATGGGTTTGATAGGTGCCATCTCATTCTGGCCATTGACTGTGCACCTTCCAATTCAAATGTATCTGGCACAAACCAATGTGCAAAAATGGACTACAAAATGGGTACTCAATCAATCTCTCAGCTTAATTTGCCTACTTGTATCAGTGGCTGGCGTTGTGGGCTCAATTGCAGGAATCATTCAGGACCTTAAACATGTAACTCTCTTTGACATGAAATATTAGAGAAATTCGACTGGCTTGCAGCCTTAGATAGAGTTACATGTTTTAGGTCCTGAATCTTCAAATGCAAATTGATGCACTTCAAGAAATCTTCTAATGCAAATTGATGCTCTTTATGATTTAGAGAACAATAGGATGGTTGTAATCATTTCACATTCCTCGCAACACAAAACAAAACAAAATTACTGAGAATACTGCCAGTATTTTTTATTGAATCATCTCACTTACGCTAGAGACTTTGCTATTCGTGTTTGGATATAAAATATCAACCATGTAAAACCTTCGTCGAAGAATTGGATTATATGAATAACAATTATTTAATTTAAAATGAGTCTTGAGAGAGAAAGATGTCATCGTCGAGTTTGTTATATAGGGCACCCACCATTATTATGAATAGACCAATCGTGGTTTATGGTATCACAATTTGTTTTTATCTTCTAGGATTTCGTATCTTATATTCAGCATCTATGGTTCATGTTATCATTATTTGGTGGTATTTAGGACCCTTCTATTTTGACTAGAAGGGTTGTTATGTTGCATTGACACTATATTGAATAGAATAAGTTTGTAAGGGTGAAAGTTATATATTTGTATTTGGTTTTTAATATTTTGAGTTTGTTTTGATTGGAGTGTTTTCCGTGTATGATTAGTTTATAAGTAGTATATCATTAGTATATGATTAGTTTATAAGTAATATATTATTGGGTAAATCTTATTTATGAAATAATTAAATCTCAATTTTATTCTAACTCGTCTTTGAAGATTGGTCTCAATCTTTAGATACTTTATTCATCACTTCGATTCATATTTGTGGTTATTGAATTAAGTCATTTATAATTGTAGATTTGAATAATATTTAAAAGTAATAATTCATTTATAGAAAGCATCTTGAATGCTCTCAAAACATTCTTATTGAAGTGTTATATAAATTATATCATTTGAAGTCCTTTGCATGCTTTCTTACTATACTTGAGCCTTGTTCTGGAGTTGTTAAATAAACTTAACGGTCTGATTTAGGAGAATGAACATGAGGCTTACATTTAGTAAATTTGAAAAATTAAAACATTATTAATCCTTACCAACATTTAGATATCAAAAAGATTCATTTGTCCATGCATTAGATTAACTTTTTACTCACGCATATTTAATTAAGTGGATGTACAATTCAACCACATTAGTGCATAATTAGTTTTAAAATTATAATATATTCATTTAAGTAGAGAATTATTTAGTGTATTTATATGTAACCAAATTTATTATTTTAATTAGACTAGATGTTTTTTATGAGTGAATTATTTTCCCTTACATTATTTCGTGTGCCTAATTTTTATAAGATCTCGCTTGAGTTTATCCTTTCTTTTAGGATTTTTGTTGATTTGTCCATACTAGGGTTTGAGCCTTTATTGCATAGTCTCTAGTTTATGTTTGTTTCCTACACACCTACCCTTGAATTGTGCATTTTCACAATATCGCTCATTATGAACTTTTATAGTACATTATGTCGGCCTATATTTATGCTCCATACATTTTGATATGTTCATTCTATTTTTTATTTTGGATCCCACTTTGATTCTCTAATATCTTTCTATTAGATGAATAGGATTATATTATCTAGAGATGTGTTGTTCCATCCTACATGTACCTTTTCCTCATTGAGTCAATTATTGTTTTTTCTTCCCTTTAAGATACAATATCTATCCATGAACTTTATGGTGTTTCACTATTTCTTATGGACAATGCTAACATGATGTACTTGAACATAGTGATCTACTTAATATTTAATGAATATTTTACATTGAAATATTAGGTATCTGTACAATAAGAAATGGGGGATCAAGTCAAGGGGGTGATCCTCTTTTCAATTGCAAATTACGAAGGAAAATGACCCAATAGGCTTGAAGGGTTCAAGCACTTAATGAGTATTGTGATCTTTCCTGAAGAAAGGTTATAGGGAAATATGCTCGATCTAGAATGAAATTAAGGAAAACATTGAAATTTTGTGCACATAGACTAACAAAAAATTTATAAATCAATTATGATGCCAAAAAAAAAACAAGAAACTGCAATTAACTTGTGAATTCAGTTTGAAGTTGTTTTGGAGGGACTAGGTCGACATGTTCTTGGAACTAGGTCAACTAGGTCAACCTGTTCCTAGGACTAGGTCCATTGGGTCGATATGTACCTTGCACTTTTGATTGTTTTCAATTGCAAATTGATTGTGAGGTCCTGAACTTCCTAGATCTCATCTAGTGTGAGCACCATCTATTCCTGCACACAGAAAATAAGGGTATTGTTGTGTAGAGGAGGGTTTACCTCAGTCAAACCCTGGTATGGAATCACCCTTTAAATGAAATGAAATAAAGGAAAGCATGCTAACATAGAGCATAGGCTAGATATGAAACATGAAGTGTATTATACCTTGGAAATGCAAGTGCTTCTTTGAATGTCATCAAGAATGTTGATGCAATAGCTTGATTCCACACAAAAACTTAAAAGAAAATCATGAAAGACATGTCTTTCATATTGAATGTTGTAGTCTTACACAATGCTTGCTATGAAGTAGGAGGAGGGTATGTACAAAATCATGGTATGCCAAACTAGGCCCTTAAATGGCAATGGAATTTCAAAAAAATAGGGTTAATAGGCAACTTGCCATAAAAATTTGAACAAATTATCAACCTTATATCAAAAATATGTAACAAGAGAATCTATAGTAAATTGAATGTAGTTTCTAATCTACTAGCTATTTTTTGAAAAAAAAAAATCTATTTGGTGAAAACTTGAAATTTCAATGCAGTAGGACATAAATTTCAAGAAAAAGATAACAAGTATGTGTAGGTATGATCACCCTAACCACAATCAAATGATAATATTTTCTTATAAGATTCTAGATATAAGTAGAAGATTTATGTCCAGATGTGACGCATATTTTTGTGTTTTTTTTTTTTTGTAAATAAATAATTAATTATGATTTTTTACTACAACTTTTTTAGAATATAAAAACTTGCATATTTGACCACCTTAACTTGGTCAAAACTTAATAATTTGTTTTTTCTTATAGTATGCAAAGCATAAAATGTGACGCATATTTTGGATTTGAAAAATGTTATATTGTTTGAAAGTTATAAACATTTTTCAATCAACCTATCAATTAGGACTTTAGACATAATCTAATTAGAAAATAAATAATAACTATTTATTGAACTCAAAACTTGATAGAATTTCAATTGGTGGAAAGCTTAGAAATTGCTTAAGCAACCCTTTTCATTTCATCACTTTTGGATTAAAGAAAGTTGTTAGCTATAAGGTCAAAGTCTAGAAATGTAGGGAGATTTCAAAAACACATTTTTGGGTTGACTTTCCAGGTTTGGCATTCCCAAATCAAAACATATAGCAATCCCTAGATAAATCTTTAGGTTGAAGATTTGTGTTAGACGTATCCAATATTTGATACACATCTGATATGACATACTAATGAATAAATAAAAATAAAAAAATATTATTATATGTTATATAATATATACTATATAATATATAATATAATAATATAATATAATATAATATATATAATATATAATATAATATATATTATATATTATAATATTATATTAATAATATATCTCCTTATTTATTATCTCCCCCTCCGCTCCCCTCCCTCTCCTTATCCTATTCTATCTATTTCTATTATTATATGTACTATTATTATAAAAATAAAAAAATATTATTATATGTTATATAATATACTATACACTATAATATATATAATATATACTATATACTATAATGTATATAATATATATTATAATAGTATAATATATATTATAATAGTATAATATATATTATATTATATTTATGAGCTAAAACTGATTGAATACCTGAATGACTTGAAGATCAATGATTAGAGATCACCTAGTACTGAAATGATATGTAAGATAATTAAATCAATCATTATGTTGTCATTGATATCAACTAGTTTTGACAGTACTTATCATGATAGTTGCAAATATCTAAAACATCTGTGTAAGAGGAGAAAAGATGAAGAACTGAGATATCTACATGGAGGAAGATGGATATGACAGATGAGGATAAGGAATACTCTTGGTAACTTATTGATGAGTCTATGACTTCATATGGTTGACTTGATTGTGTTATATTAATCTGTTATAAATTTGGAAGCAAAACTTAACAAAGTAGTGTGGTCAGTAAATGAAGCACTTCAGTATATACATTGAACCAGTGTAGTGTATACCAAGTGGCAGTATTAATCGAGCTTGTGTTTGTTGATGCATTTCTTCGTTAACCGAGTATGGATGAAAGAACTAAATGTTTAGTTTAGCCGACAGAAATTGATGAGCTGGAATGTGTATGATTTTGAGGTTGAAGATAAAATTTGTTATGAGATCAACGGCTAACAAAATTCGAAGAAGATCTAAAGGATGGAATTGAAACGAGTTATTGACACATCTGTCGAGGAAGGTTTAAGCAGCAAAATTTGATGGATGAAAAGAAAATAGTTTACGTGTCTATATAAGAGACATTGGTTTCATTGTTGAAACTATGTCGGAAGAAGGAGACTGCAGAGATATCACGTGAACATAGCTTCATGCATGCCTGATCAGACTAGTTGAAGAAGAACCAAACTACAAAACAGTACCGAATGTTAGAGAGTTTTTATCGAGGGACAGTAAGTTATTGAATATTGATGAACTGAATTGAAATATTGATCAAAGGAATTTTATAGGCTTATAATAGATCTGAACATCTACAAAATCAAGTTGTATTGTAATCATATCACCTATTGTTTCAGTTTAACCATTGTAACAGAAAAATCTCTTAACCGAGTGGACTTAACCATCTTATGATATGCCCTATGTCATTCATAGAATGTACATTGTTATCCTATCAACCCCATAGTGAATGCTAGTTGGATGATAATTGTTAGTCTTAAATCCTCTAACAAGGTCACACCTTACAGTGTGTTTTGTAACCTTTAACAAGGTTGGCTCTTCACCGAGCTCACTTCAAAAGAGTGAAAAATATTTTGGGTTACCGGTCCCAAGTGGTTTTCCCTTTATAGGGTTTCCACATTAAATCATTGTGTTATGTGTTCTGCGATGAATGTTTGGTTGTCATGCTTTACATATTGCATATTTGATTTGGTCGGTAATCACTCTGAGTAACTAACTGGTAATCGATAAAGGCACAGATAGTTTAGTATTCTATGTTACCAAGTTGCAGATATTTGATGAATTCATTTTAAGTGATACATTTTGTAATTGGGACTATTGGATAACTGATTTAACTGATTCACCCCCCCTCTCAGTTATTCTAACAATTGGTATCAGAGCATATTGGTTGCTTGGAATAGAGTTTTAAGGACTTCAGCAAAAAGATCACAAAATGTATAAGAGGGAGGTGCCAAAGCTGAATAAGGACAACTTTACAATATGGCAAAGCCAAATGAGACTTCGTATATTTGGAATTGGGAATTCTGCCCTCACCCTATTGGATAGTGGCTACTTAGTGTGTGCTAAAATGCTGTCACACTTCTATGAATCCTTACATGCAAGAAAACTCAACAATGAGCCCTCACAAATCGATCTATAGCTCTCTATGCATGGAGTTGCAAGATTTGTAAAATTGCTCTCAGCTAGAGCTATAAACTCATGACCTTGCTAGTCAACCACACAATGAGAGATTCCAAATCAAAGACAAGGGCAACAATGCCAATATCTCCAATGAAATCAATATGGATGCAATGCAATGCAAACTAATCTATGAGAATGAAAGATGCAAGCTATGCTATGAAAAGAAAATACAAGTGTTACAAATCCTCCTATTAAGCTATGTGAGATTATTCTATTGCATAAAAGAAATCTATACTAAAAATGTCATTATTATACAACTATGATGTAAGAAAACAAGCTAAATGAAATGCAACAACAATGTCTTCAAAGCTTGAATGCAAGAATGTCTTCAAAGAGCTCCAAATGACCTAGAAAACCTGCAGCATAACATTAGCATAAAAATCTAAGATATGAAAATGAAGGAGAGAGCTCTCCTTTTATAAGAAATGAGATGAAAATGGACCATTGAGATTAAGAGGCAAAAGGCTTAATCAATGGTGGAGAAAAAAAGAAGCTTGATCCTTGTGCACAAATATCCTCCAATAGGAAAATAATTAAGAGTTGACTTTTGTGTCCATATAAGACAAAAAGTGCTTTTTCCCTTTTTATAAAATAAGAATAATGCTTTATTTATGCAACATGGGATAAGAAGAAAAGTGGGCATTTTTTATTTAAATAAAAAGGGAGGAAATTTCTTTTAATTAAATAAAGGCTTAGGATAAAGTGATTTTATTATTTAATTAAAAGAGATTTTTAATTAATTAAAAGAGAGCATGTTCTCTTAATTAAATAAGATTTTTATTTTTTTCTCTTTTAAATTAAATAAGGCTCAAACCTTAGATAATATTGAATTGATTATGATTTGATCAAGGAAATTGATATAATTGATAAAATGTTAATATTTGAAAATATTGATTCAGGGATTTGATAAATTGCAGAAATGGGGGCCCAAAGTCTAGGCGACCATTTTAGGGTGCATACACTTAGCACCATCTATAGGACCTCTGACTCTTAATCAATTGAGAGATAGACATGAGCATAATATTACTATGATGGAGATTGTTGGTGCTCTATCAAATGCCAAATTTGAAGATGTCAAGGATTGCCTTACTTCAAATGAAATGTGGGACAAACTTGCTCGAGTCTACGGTGGTGATGTTAATGTCAAGAGAGCTCAAGCTAAAAGTATAAGAGGTAGGTTTGATGATATGAAAATGAAAGAAGGAGAAAATATTATGCAGTATACAAATCAAATAAAGGAGGTATTCAATGCTATTAGAGGATCTGGTGGTGTCATTGATGAAGATATAGTAGTAAGCAAAATTCTAAGGACCTTGTTGCCTGCTTATGCAATCAGAATATCAGCTATACATGAAATGAGGTCTGCACCTGGAAACACTCTTACTCTTGATAGTCTGATTGGTAAGTTAACAACTTTTGAGTTAAACAACTTTTATAATAGTATTGTACCATCTATTGAGTCTGCTTTCATGTCTTCTATGAAGATCAATAAGTCTAGCAGTAGAAATAATAAGGATGATAATGATAGTAACAGTGATGATGAGTTTGATGAACTTGAAGCTCTTATGGCCTGGAGGTTACCTAAAGGTAAAGGTAGATATAGGGGTAAATTACCTTTAGCATGCTTTAACTACAAAGAAGTTGGTCATATTGCTGCTAGATGCCCAAACAGGAAAGAAGATGATAGAAACAAAGATCGATTTGGAGAAGGAAGCTATGGGAGGAGAAACAACAAAAGTTACCGACAATACAACAGGGATAACCGAGACAACAATGATAAAGGCAAAAAGGTATGTTACATTGCTGAAGAGAATGATATTGATATTGATACAGATGATGATGTTGAAGTAGTATTTGTTGCAATGAAGGATGATTCTGAGGAAGAAGAAAGGTATGCAGAGACAGCACTCATTTCTAAAGTTAATAAAAATGATACATGGATCATTGATAGTGGCTATACACATTACATGACGGGTGATGAAGAAAATTTTGATCATGTTGAGCAATATAATGGAGGATCGGTAAAAATGGGTAATGATACACCATGTATGGTTAGAGGAAAAGGATCTTTACTGATAAATGATAAAATTAAATGTGATAATGCTTATTGGGTAGGACTAAATTACAATTTACTAAGTGTGGCACAACTTAACAACTCAGGTCACCGAGTAGCTTTTGAGAGAAAGAAGGTAAAGATATTTGATGATGGAGGAAAACTTGTTGGAATAGGAGCACAAACCAAAGGTAACTTGTTTTATCTTGACAATGCTGAGTCTTCATGTTTAATGATGAAAAATGAGGATGCATGGCTATGGCATAAAAGGTTATGTAATGTAAACTTTGATAACATGATTAAATCAGTAGAAAGAAAAATTTTAGAGGTCTGCCTAGTCTAACTAAACTGGATCATGTTATGTGTCATCAATGTCAGAAAGGTAAAATGACAAAATCTAGTTTTAAGAGTAAAGACTATTCAACAAAGAGAATCTTGGAGTTAGTTCACACTGACTTATGTGGTACCATGAGATTTTAGAGTTACTATGGAGATAGATATTTCATTCTGTTTGTTGATGATTACACTAGATTGATGACTGTAATGTTTTTAAAAGAAAAATCTAAGGCATTTAAGATGTTTAAATGGTACAAAGCAAAAGTAGAGAAAGATACTAGGAAAGAACTAAAATGCTTGAGATCTGACAGAGGTGGTGAATTTATTTCTGATGAATTTACTAACTATTGTAATGAACATGGTATAAAAAGACAAGTTTCTGCCCCGAGAACACCTCAGTAGAATGGGATTGATGAAAGGAGGAATAGATCAATTGTTGACTGCACGAGGACACTAATGTTACAAAATAATGTTGCTCAAACATACTAGAGAGAGGTAGTTAGCACAACTGTATATGTTTTGAACCGAGTACAATTGAAGAAGGACACTAACAAAACACTCTACGAGTTATGGTTTGGTCACAAACTGACTATAAGTTACTTCAAAATTTTTGGTAGCAAATGTTTTATTCTGAAAGATGATAGAAATGGAAAGTTTGACTCTAAAGGGGATGAAGGGATATTTCTTGGATATTCCACTAAAAGAAAATCTTAAAAGTGTCTAAATAAAGTTACTAATAAGATGATTGAAAGTGCCAATGTCAGAGTTGATGAATTTGATGATAAAAATAGTGAAGAAAGCACTAGGGAGCCAAAAGACTGTGGTAGATTCATTTACATTCAACATCTAGAGTACATATCAAAGCCACAGGCTGAGTCAACCGAGCATCAGGAAAACAACACCGAGGAACAACAAAGGGAAACCAAAGATTAGGAAGGAGCTACCAAGCAAGGAAATGAACCTGAACAGGATGAACAATAAAGAAGAGATCAAGTATTGGCAAGATTTGTCAGAAGACATCATCCTGAGAACCAAATCATTGGGGACAAGCAAGCTGGCATGCTGACAAGAAGTAAGTTAAGACAAGGTACATGCTTAGTTTGTGAGTTTGAACCGAAAAATGTTAAGGTTGCACTGGAGAATGATGAATGGATAAATGCAATGAATGAAGAGATAGAAAAAATCAAGAAAAACAAGACATGGACCTTAGTACCTAGACCAAAAGATAAGAATGTTATCGGTACTAAATGGATTTTCAAGAATAAGCTGAATGAGAATGGAGAGGTTACAAGGAACAAAGCTAGACTTGTATGCAAGGGATATGCATAGGAGGAAGGTATATATTATGGTGAAACTTTTTCACCTATTTCTAGACTAGAGGGAGTCTACATGTTACTTGCATATGCAACACATAAGAAGTTTAAAGTCTATCAAATGGATGTTAAGTCTGCTTTTTTGAATGGGATACTAGAAGAGGAGGTCTACATAGAACAACTAGAAGGGTTTGTTGATCCAGATAAGAAAGACATGGTATGTAGACTACACAAAGCTTTATATGGTTAAACAAGCACCTAGAGCCTGGTATGAAAGGCTGCATACTTATTTGTTAAGTATTGGTTTTGTTAGAACTAGTGAAAACAGCAATTTGTATATGAAAGAGAGTCTGATGACACTATTTTGATTGCTGAAATATTTGTGGATGATATAATTTTTGGAGCACAAGATCATATATGTAAATCATTTGCTGATGAGATGAGAAAAGAATTTGAAATGTCTATGTTTGGAGAGATTAAGTTATTTCTAGGCTTGCAGGTTATTTAGCAGAATGATGGAATTTTCATCACACAATCAAAGTACATAAAGGAAGTATTGAGAACATTTGGCATGGACGATGCCAAACCAGTTGGAACACCGATGGTCACAGGCTGCAAACTAACTAAAGATGATGAATCTACAAAGGTAAACCAAACATTGTATTGATCTATGATTGGTAAACAGATGTATGTAGTACATAGTAGACCAGACATTGCACATGCAGTGGGGATTGTTGCCAGATTTTCTACCAATCCAAAGGATTCACACATGGTTGCAGTATAAAGAATCTTAAGATACCTGAAGAAAATAGAGGACTATGGATTATGGTATCCTAAGGAGGGCAAGTTTGAACTAAGAGTCTACACCGACACAGATTGGGCTAGAAATATAGATGACAAAAAGAGTACAACTGGAGGAGCATTTTTCTTTGGTGAAAGACTTGTTACTTGGACAAGTAAGAAAAAACCTTGTATTTCTCAGTCTACTGCTGAAGCAGAATATGTTGCTGCTACTACAAACTGTTCAAACATTGCTTACATCAAGCAAGTGTTGGAAGGGATGAATGAGGTTATCACTAAGCTGGTGATTATATATTGTGACAACACTAGTGCAATACATATTTCTAAGAATCCTATAATGCACTCAAAGACCAAGCATATTTCTATTAAGTATCACTACTTAAGAGAACAAGTATAGGAGAAGCAAGTCAAACTGGAATATGTTACATCAAAAGAGCAACTTGCTGATATTTTTACCAAGCCTCTACCCAAGGAAACTTTTGAATACTTGAGGACTAGACTTGGGGTCTGTCCCTTGTCTATCGATCACTAATGTGATCTGGAGGTTGCATCAGCCTAATCTTATGAGAATATCATTCATGGTGATGAAACATAGTTCACACCTTGGATTCTGTCTAAGGTTGTGAAATATTTGAGGAACTAGAACAAGTGGCATAACAGTATACCAAGATACATTGTATGCACCGGACAACAAAGAGTCACATGGCTATTGCAGAGCTATATGTTTTATGTTTTTCTTTGGCATTGTTGTCAAAGGGAGAGATAAACAATATGACAAATTGAGAGATCATTGGAACATCTATCTAAGGGAGAGATAATCTGTGAAATCCAGGGAGAGTTTTGAAGATTTTTTGCTAAGAACAGAAAGGAATCTGAGAGCTGGAAAGATCATATCTACAAAGGAAAGTCTACACTTGCAATGCTGCTATGTAACGTAGTGATTAAACATATTAAATATCAAGCTAGGGAGAGCTTACCGAGCTACAGCATTTTCTTACATAGTTGTAGAATACATGTTTGGTATGTGTATGGTATATTTCATATTGCTTGAGTTGCCATCAATGCCAAAGGGAGAGTGTAACGCCCCTGCCAGGGAACCAAAGAGTTAACTAAAAAAAAATTAAATCATTCAATAAAATAATTAAAATAAAGTACACATATTTGATATTCACCCTCTAAGGTTCCTTGACGTTGATACACAACAACATTAATATAATAAACAAATAAAGAAGAGATAAACTTGAATCACCATTGCCACTTTACATCAATCCAATTGTCATATCCATGTATGATAATTACATAACGCCATTACATGCCCCGATACATCAAGGGACTACATACTACATCTCTTCATAATTTTTTTCATAGTTTACAACAGTAAATGTTTACATAGAATTTTTACATTAAAAGTGCAATAATAATGCAACCTCTATAGGTGAATTCCATGGAATAAGGAAGCCAAATATTTTTAGAAAAGATCCAAAAATCCTCGATCTAAAACATGAGCCTCAGTGGAAAAATATTCACCACCCAACCACGTGAACCTCATGGCCCACTCCCCCAAGCTAGGAGATGGACTTCAGGCCCACACATGCCAAAATCATAAATACAAGGAACAAAAGATGACTTGAAATACAACATTTAAATTTACCACTGACACATCACAATAAAACAACAAGAGAAGTTCTATCAAAATATTTATCATAATCCACAACCACATCCTACACTAGAGGAAAAGCTACCACATGAGGTGACCCTAGTGTACAAACTGAAGGATGTCATCACATGGTTCCATGCTAGTGCCACCTCGTAGCCTCTCCAGGCTTGGTGCCTAGGTGGACACCATGTGGAAATAACTACCTCACTACACCGAGGTGTCATAATGTCAGATCAACATTCCACAGACAGCCAGGCCTTCTCTACCCACCCTCATGAAGAGTGCATGCATACTCTAGGCATGGGTGAGGTATTATTATCTTGTATTAATGTGAAAAAACTAAACCCGGTAAATTTTTAATTAGATTATCACTTGTTAATAAAACTTTTTCATTGGGTTATCCAGGACTGGCCACTTTGGGCCCCGGCCCCCAATGTGAGCCACCCTTCAACTATGCACCTAGTAGTCCCTCCCACACCAAACTCACACTGAACACAAACTGGATCCACCTCCTAAGCATTAGGATTATAAAATACATTTTTATTTCACCAATCTTAAATCAAAACCTTTCACATAATAAGAACCCATCTTGTAGGCAACATAAAAGTACCATAGTGGATCCAATGAAAATATAACCAAAGTTCTCACAATAATATCAAGTGCCCCAAAAAAATAATTAACAAATTCCAACTAGCAACATTTCACAAAGATCCGTCAAACACACATAACATAACTTACATAGTTTCAAATAAGGTTAACAACAAAGCCTTTGGTGAGCATCAAAATAATTCAACACTCAGTAAAAGAAACCATAAAGTCATAAACATATTAAGAATCAAATACAACAAGAAAGTACAATTGTTCATACACTTTAATTATATCAAATCAACACTAAAATCTTCTAAATAATAATTTAAAATTAATTCTTAAAATCTTTACCATCTAATCATTATATCAATAAAAACATTTATTATTAAACTAACCTCCAAAACTAATTTAACAAATCTAAATATTAAAATTAACCATTAAAATATTCTAAGTTAAACTTCCTCAAAAAAATATAATCATAATTAAATCTACAAATTTTATTTTATTTTTCCCTTCTAAAATCATCCTAATTTCTATTAATATAAACTAAAAATTTAACTAATAATCTTTTAAAACTTCTTTTTAAAAACTTAATAAAGCCTAACTTATCTGTAAATGTAAAAGGGAAAGTTACATAAATCTGGAATAAAGAATATATTCCCTATTCTTTAAAAAGAAACTTAAAACAATCTTCTACATATATAAAGTTAATATTTTGAATTAGTTTTTCTATCTTTTAATATAAAAGAAGAATGAATTAATATAAAAGGTAATTGTATTAAGATTTGAAGAAAATAAATTTACAAATTACTTTATAATATAATTTTTTTTCTTTTATAATTCAGATTTAAATATATGAGCAGCAAAATAATATCACAACAACAATTTTCTTACAGCCTAATAATAATTCTAGGCAGAGTTTTGTTCTGTTGTTTGGATATTTAGTTGTTTTAAAAATCACAATCGTCAGGTTTGAAACACATCTTAAAATCAGTCACATAAATACAGAGATAATAATAATAATGATAAGTGATAATATGTTGACATTACTGGAAAAACTTTGACAATTTAAAAGATTTGAGCCAATCAAACTTGCAGTTGAAAGTTGGAGATTGTCGGTTGTGAAGAGAAGATTTTATTTTAAAGTCTGGCTTATCTGTTTGCAAAGCGAGCCAAGGAACTAGTTTTATGGTTATTTTAGGAAAGCTAAGAAGTTTGCGGCTCTATTTTAATTTATTTTAATCCAAAATAGAGAAGACAAAAGCTGATGTAAATTTAGAGATTCCACTTAATTTCATCCTAAAATCTTTTTTTTTTTACACCGTAATAGTTGGAAAAGTTATCTCTTAATAAAATTTTCTGCAAACTTTGTAAGTAAATGAAATGGTAACACTTTTATCTTATAGGCTAATTAATAAAAAAAATATGCTTTCCAAATCCATCGTGAATGATGATGCATTTTATTTTAATTCCAAAGCCAAGAATTATATCAAATCAAAAGAATTGCTATCTTTGAGATTGATGATATACAGACAAATTTATTATAGTTGTTTAACATACACACAATTTCAAACTCACAAAAATCAATTGCAAAGCCCTACAATTAATTTCCAAAATTAACTTTCAGATTTCAGAAAATAAAAGAAAAAGCCTACCTCACAATCACATAGCAAAATCTGGCAAGGTTGAAAATTTCTTGAATCGCTAATTCCCCCGTTCACTTCCTGCCTTTTTTTTTTTCCAAAACTACTTTCCTTGATTACATTTATTTCTTATGTCATTCCATAACTGATAACGGTCTTGAAACTGACATTATTTAATATCTCTTTTATTTTAATCCACCTTGTAGTAAAATGTGATATTATATTAAATTCTATTTAATTGCTCTTATTACCCTTTTATTTTCTTACCCTTATTTATTTATTTTATCTCATTTTATTTTAATTTACATTTGTACATATATATTATTGTTATTAGTTCTTTTTAAAAATGATCTAAATTTTAAAATAAATCTAATATATATATGTGTGTGTGTGTGTGTGTGTGTGTGTGTATGTGTATGTGTATGTGTATGTGTATGTGTATGTGTATATAGATTTAGATATATATGTATATATATATATATATATATATATATATATATATATATATATATATATATATATATATATATATATATATATATATATATATATATATAAATATATATATATATATATGTATGTATGTATGTATGTATATATATATATATATATATATGTATATGTATATGTATATATATGTATATGTATATATATGTATATGTATATAGATATATATATGTATATGTATATATATATATGTATATGTATATATATATGTATATGTATATATATATGTATATATGTATATATATGTATATATGTATATATATGTATATATGTATATGTGTATGTATGTATATGTATATATATGTATGTATATATATATATATATATATATATATATATATATGTATGTATGTATGTATGTATGTATGTATGTATGTATAAAGAAATAGGCTTCCAATAATTTTAAATAAATTTTGCTCTTAGCAAATATTTGCCTTAATATTAAGTTTGTTATAAAACAACATAATAGAATATTTAATTATACTAATTTTCTAATTTCTAAATGCATGTCAAAGCACGAGAAAGACTACAAGACTTCAGACTGGACTCAATATGGTAGCACGAAGAAAAGAAACAAAATGCAACCCAAAACAATAGTGGCAGTGTGGGTCTGAAGGCCATCTCTGAATCAACTATTTTCCACTGAGAGAAGACACGCTCTATCCTAGAAATTTAGGGGAACGTGCCTAGTACCTACAGCTGCATCACTGAGTCGAACAAACAAACAAACAAACATACATGTACATATATGCAAATAGTAGCAAATAAGGAGGGGGAATACGACATCGTGTAGATCTCCCGCAGAAGCAACTACAACTGCCTCCCCTCATCCTGCAAGCACGCCAAATAGTATGATAAAATAAACATGATAAAAATGTTAGTAGTGTTAGTACCATAGTCATGATATCAAGAATGAATATAATCAACAGATATATTTATCCATAAACACTTTATACTTCCAAGTAAACATTAAGATACAAAATCATAGTTATGCATTATATCATGAAATGCAGTATGAGTAGGTAATCCTCAAATCAACTAGGTACCACATAGTATCTCATCACAACCTGATGCAAGTATAATAAAAATATCAGATATAACTAGGAAGATAATCAACATGTCTATAACTAGTAGATAGTTAAAGCCACCAAAGCAAATGTCAAAACATAAAAAATATATATCATCTTCCATCAATCCCCTCAAAACAAAATGAAATAAAACCTAATGAATGTGTCCAACTAGAGGGGCATTACAGGAGAGATTGATGAACTACAACTGATTGAATACCTGAATGACTTGAAGATCAATGATTAGAGATCACCAAGTACTGAAATGATATGTAAGATAATTAAATCAATCATTATGTTGTCATTGATGTCAACTAGTTTTGACAGTACTTATCATGATAGTCGAAAATATCTAAAACATATGTATAAGAGGAGAAAAGATGAAGAACTAAGATATATAAATGGAGGAAGATGGATATGACAGATGAGGATAAGGAATACTCTTGGTAACTTATTGATGAGTCTATGACTTCATATGGTTGACTTGATTACATGTTATATTAATCTGTTATGAAGTTGGAAGCAAAACTTAACAAAGCAATGTAGTCGGTAAATGAAGCACTTCACTATACACTGAGCCAGTGTAGTGTATACCGAGTGACAGTATTAACCGAGCTTGTGTTCATCGACGCATTTCTTCGTTAACTAAGTATGGATGAAAGAACTAAATGTTTAGTTTAGCTGACAGAAATTGATGAGCTGGAATGTGTATGATTTTGAGGTTGAAGATAAAGTTTGTTATGAGATCAATGGCTAACAAAATTTGAAGAAGATCTAAAGGATGGAATTGAAATGAGTTATTGACACATCTGTCGAGGAAGGTTTAAGTGGCAAAATCAATGAAGGAGATTAAGCGGCAAAATCTGATGGATGAAAAGAAAATGATTTACGTGTCTATATAAGAGACATTGGTTTCATTGTTGAAACTATGTCGGAAGAAGGAGACTGCAGAGATATCATGTGAACACAGCTTCATGCATGCCTAATCAGATTGGTTGAAGAAGAACCAAACTATAGAACAGTACCGAGCGTAAGAGAGTTTTTACCGAGGGATAGTAAGTTATTGAATATTGATGAACTGTATTAAAATATTGATCAAAGGATTTTTATGCGCTTAGAATAGATCTGAACATCTGCAAAATCAAGTTGTATTGTAATCAAATCACCTAGTGTTTCAATTTAACCATTGTAATAGAAAAATCTCTTAACCAAGTGGACTTAACCGTCTTATGATATGCCCTATGTCATTCATAGAATGTACATTGTTATCCTATCAACCCCATAGTGAATGTTGGTTGGATGATAACTGTTAGTCTTAAATCCTCTAACAAGGTCACACCTTACAGTGTGTTTTGTAACCTTTAACAGGGTTGGCTCTTCACCGAGCTCACTTCAGAAGAGTGAAAAATATTTTGGGTTACCGGTCCTAGGTGGTTTTTCCCTTTATAGGGTTTCCACATTAAATCATTGTGTTATGTGTTTATGTGATGAATGTTTTGTTGTCATGCTTTACATATTGCATATTTGATTTGGTCGGTAATCACTATGAGTAATTAACTGGTAATCGGTAAAGGCATAAACAGTTTAGTATTCTATGTTACCAAGTTGGAGATATTTGTTGAATTTATTTTAAGTGATACATTTTGTAATTGGGACTATTGGATAACTAATCTAACTGATTCACCCCCCCTCTCAGTTATTCTAACATATATTATATATAATATATATTATAATATTATATTATATTGTAATATAATATATATTATATTATATTATATTATATTGTAATATAATATATATTATATTATATTATATTATATTACATATAATATATATTATATTATAATATTATAATATTATATATTATTTAATAATCTCTCTCCATATGTAATGCATTATACATGTAATGCATTATATATGTAATGCATTATATATATAACATGCATTGCATATATGATGCATTAAGATTAATTCATACTTTTGATATTTGATATCAAATAATATCTGATATCAAGTACCTTTACAATGGCGCCAATGGTCAAATCTTGGTGTCATTGTAAAGTGTTTGGTATTTTCATACTTGTAGTGTCCGATATTGGATACCTTGACAATGGCGCCAATGGTCAAAAGTTGGCTCCATTGTAAAGTGTTAAGAAATTTTCATACTTTTAGTATTCAATATCAAATAATATCTGATATCAGATACCTTGACAATGGCACTAAAGGTCAAATGTTGTGCCATTGTAAAGTGTTAAGAAATTTTCAAACTTGTAGGATCTGATATCAGATATTTGCTAAAAAAATAGGGGATTAGGCCATTTCGGTGATTTTAATGGACCCTATATTCTTTTTGAAAGTGACATTCACGGATTGTCATTACCAAAGACATATCTAGGACTCATGACCATGTTAGGAGATGTAGACTAGAGGTACATACAAGAATTCAATTTTAAATTTCAAAACTACAAAATGAATTTTAAAATCTTTATTTTATTTATTTAAATAAATAAAACAAAGATTTTATTTATTTTTAGGAGACATTTTATTTTCTTTGAGGGAAACAAATAATTAAATAAATTAAAGAATTTATTAATTATAAAGGACTTGGTTAACTAAATAAATAACTAAAATATTTTTTAATAATGAGGGAAAATAGAAGAAATCATTAATTAAATAGTAAAAATATTTAATTAATATTAGAAGAAAATTAGATAATAAAATAATTAAAAATTATTTATTTATGAGAAGGGAGGGAAATGTTAATTTTTGAATTCAAATTAGAAGAATGACATTGAATTAATCAAATAATTAAAATTATTTAATTAATTAAGAAGAAAATCAGTAAAATTATTTATTTATTTTTGCAAAGTGGCAATAGCCATTCAAAATATATATATTAATATAATATCAATTTTACACTAGTTCAAAAGGAGCTCCCAAAGAAAAGAACCAAGAAGAAAAACTACATTCATAGCCCCACAACCATCAGAAAAAAGAGTTAAGAAATAACCCCCATCTAGCCGAAGCTAGTTACAAAAAGAAAAAGCCCACCTAAAGAGGGGCACACAGCTCAAGAGTTTAAATATTGAGTCTACAACAACTCCAATCATTGCTATCCAAAGACCCAAAGAGCCTATTAACTAATCCCACCCTCAAAATACATTGAATTAAAAGTTTATCCAATGGCTAGAAGTACAAAATCTGCAAGTAACCGTGTAAGATACATCCCAAAAAGTTGTAATAGAAGGAATCAAAAACTGAACTTTAGAGAAGAATCCATATTGCAAAATCATTCCTCCAAAACAATCCTTGATGGAAGACCCATATAGATGCACCATCAATACCCTTGTTAAGATGTGGTAATGGCATAGGAGGAGGAAGCAATAAAGACTGAGAATTCCCCAAATCAAAAGGTGTCATTTGTTGACAAGGCACATATTCCAAAAGGTCCAAAAAAACATAAAACACATGATGCACATTCCGAATAAGCTCCTCATTCAATTTTTTCTATATTGTTGGAGAGAAATTTTCACATATCGAAATGTTTTCCATTCAAGAGAGTGTTTATTGCTTTCATATAACATTGTAATTCCATGATCATTAAGCAAGATGGAACGATGTAAAAGATCACCCACTAGTGCATCCTCAGCCCCAAAAAAATATACTTCTAGAGAGCCTTAATAAAATCAATAAAATTATTTCTTGTAGGTCCATGGGACAATTTTAGGTGTACATTTTTCCCCTCTTGGAGACAATACAATTTTGAGCGTTGTTTCACAGAATAATCATGAAAAATTGCCCTAGTATGCTCCAACATGAACAAGGTGGTGATGGGGTAATATGATGCCCCCTCGAGAGATTTTTTGTGCAATAAAGTAATGAATGATCTCTTGGAATAAAAATATGAATGTTAGATAAAAGGTGAAGGAGAAGAATAATTAGTAAAAAGTGAAGAATTTTAGTAGGTGATGAAGGTTATTAGATCAATATTAGACATAGAGATGGTTGATGGAGAATCATGTATGGTTTCAAGAATGACCCATCCTGTATAAGGCTAGCAACAATGTTTGGTTTTAGGGAAGACATATTGTGTATAAGACAAGCCACAACATCTAGTATCAAGGACATATTATGTATAAGACATGACAACGTCAAGATTCAAGAAAAATATATCATGTATAAGACAAGTGTTGATTGATTGATAGAATGGTTGAGTGATTTGACTAATTTGACAAAATGATAGATATAGTAAATGTTAGTGACATGACTAGGTTAAGAGATGATTAGGTAAATTGGATGAAAGAATAAACCATCCATTGAAATCCTAAATATATATACCACTTTTCTTTTTGAATCTTCTCATTGGGATGCAAATATTTCCAAATCTTAGAGCCATTTTTATTTAGCAAAATGGTCATTGTGTACCAATATTTGAAAAATCAAGGTAGGATCGTCCCTTTTCCTTTTTATAGGCATTGATTACAAACAAGGAATGTGAATCAATCTATTTACGAGTATGAGTGTTAAGAGTCTAGGTATGTGTGGCATCCATGAGCATTATCATCTTTGCCAATATTTTTTTCTTGAGATAGTTTTCCCATATGTGAGTGTACTTCTCATTGACACCCAAAATGCTCATCTTAGACTTCATAAAAGAACATCCCACAAATACTAGACAAAGAAAATAGAATCATGATCCATTTTGATGTCTCTAATCACTTGTGGATATCTCGAAGATGCATAAGAACATAGTTCAAGATAAATCAAATAAAGATAAGACTCACTAAGGCAATGACTCAAAAACCATATTGATTTGATGTCTGGTGTTATGTGTTTTCTTTGATAATTGTGAGGATTAACAAGGAAGAAATAACAATTACATGCAAATATAAGCAATATCAAAAAATAATAAACCACACAGAAGAGAACACAAGACACAAAGATTTAACGCAGTTCACCCAATCCATGGGCTACATCCACTAATACAAAGTCCAATATTATTATTATCCAGTGATTACAACCTCATTACAATCCGTAATCCCTTACAGCTCAATCCTATCACAAGTACTAAAATCATACATTATGAAATCCCTAACCCTAAGCCATATTATACAATATTTTTCCACTTTAGGGTTAGAATGAGTTACAATATGTCGGCCTCAAAACCCCAAACCCTGGCGAGGGTAGGAGGAAAGGTGTACATGATGCAGGTCAAGGATGGTGGATCCAATTAAGGATAGTCCAACCTTGCAGCTTTAGAACAACATAGCGGAAATAACACAACAAGAGATGTTTCAAAACATATTTTCCATTAACATGCCTGGCTGTAAGGCCTTCTGGGTTAGGGCCAATTACAATCAATAGTAATTCTACAAGATCAACAAGATCCAATACAACTCCAGCTAGTTCAATTCTAAAAACTATCAGCAATTGATGGAAACCCTATGGCAGATCTAAACTTGAGCTCGCAAGCCTCTAAGCAATCTCCTTGTCTCCAAGCATGCAAAACACTAGCTTTGCTATTACAAACTGTCAGATAACAATCTAATCTACAAGATCTCACTAGATCTTTTCCACAACTTCACTTATCTACTACTCTCAGATCTACTCTCAGAACCTCCAGTCTAAATGTGTAAAACAACTGCCCAAACATCCTATAAATACTAATCATCAACCATAAGTCAGCTGGATGAAACAATTAACTCCTACAAACAAATATTAAATGCAATACAAGTCAGCTCTCCAATAGCCTTATAATTATTAAATTCAACATGTTAGCCTCCAAATCCACATAGGAGAATCAAAAAAAATCTACCAACAATAAATGTACTAAGTCGGCCAACCAAATCATCAAGAACTCCACTCGGTAAGCTATAACTACCAAGTGCCAATGAAATAACTAACCAAGCCAAGCAACACTGACCAACACAGGCATTACCGAGCACCAGTTCCACCAAGCATAAGAAGCTTCACCGAGTTCCTTTAGCGATCGAGCTTCCTTCAATAATTGAGACCATCGGTTAAGGCTGCAACTGAGTAACATCGACCAAGTAACACAACACCATGAAGATTCATCGAGGACCCAAGAATGCTCCTTCATCAGACACCCCAAGTTCAAAAATATTTTTGTATGTGAGAAGAACATCTTTTGGGATTTAGCACACAAACCTTGAACTGGTTCTTCACATACAAGTCCTCCACCTTTTCACTTTGCATACTCTTCCACTTCAACTTCCTCTGTCTTTTCAAGTCTTTCCTTGATAACACACAGGTCTGTTCTCCAAACTGATCATTCATTCTCTTAGGATCTACCAACTCAACTTGGCTACCAATACTCAAGCTTCTCCTACTAAGTGTTTTATCTAGCAAAGGCATCAGGGAAAACTTCTTGTCATCCTTCTCAACAATAAACACATTCTTCACACAATCATACATAGCTCTGCAATCATATTGCCAAGGTCTACTGAGCAATATATCACAACTATTCATCTCCACAATATCACATAACGCAAGATCCTTATACTGGCCAATTTGAACATCAACAAAGCATTGTTCTCTTACTTCTAGAGCATGATCATCTTGCAACCATCCAATCCTATAAGGATGTGGATGTCTCATTCTACTCAAACCAAGTTTCTGAACCATGTCCTCAGCAACAAGGTTATCAGTACTACCACTATCAATAATAACATCACAAAGTTTACCTCTAGACTTGCACCAAGTCTTGAACAAGTTACTCCTCTGACAAGGTTCCTCCTTTGTACCGAGCAATGTTCTCAGAACCAGAAAGTTCTCAGCTTCAGGTTCATTCTCACCATTTTCATTCACCACAACAGTTCGTCAGTCACCAAGCTTCTTCTATGTACACTCAAAATAATAGTGTCCTTCTTCACTAGAGTTATAACAAGTACCCTTAAAGATAACTCTACATGTCTTCTTTGGTTCTACAGGTTTCTATTCATCTTCTGTAGTCGGTTTATCCTTCACTGAGTGATCAATCATTTCCTTCCCTCAGGGATTACTATGTTGTTTCCTCTTCAACTTATCTTTTGCCTTCAGAGCATACTGATAAGCATCTTCAACAAAATCAATCTTCATCATACCAAGCTCATCCTGAATATTGAATCTCAAACCATTCACATACCGAGCTACCTTTTCCTTACCAAGTTCTCTATGTCCGGACCGAATAGTAAGTTTTTAGAACTCCTCGGTATAATCTTCAACAGATAAATCCTTCTATTTCAAATTTTGTAACTTCTTAAACAATTCAAGCTCATAGTCAGTAGGTATGAACTTAGCTTTCAACTTAGTCACCATCAACCTCCACTGATTGATCTTCATTTCACCTTCATCTTCTCTATCTCTTTGTAATTCTTTCCACCAAAGAGCAGCATGTCCTTTCAATTTTGTCTGTGTCAACCTCACCCAAAGAGGATCTTCAATTTCTTCCAGCTCAAAGAAATCTTCAAGTTCACCAATCTAGTCAATCAATTTCTCAGGCTTCAAAGTACCAGAGAAAGTAGAGACTTCCATTTGGTAACTATTACTTAACCGAGCTCCAGATCTATGTAATCAAGTAGTTCTATCTTCACTAGATCTATCCCTCTAGTCATCACCACTAGATCCAGCAGCTTCAAAGTCTTCAAGAGCTTCCTCATAACCATCTTCAGTACCAACATTCTAAGGTACACCAGCAACAGTTCTCATGATCTTGGCGACCATGTCATTCTTCATCAACTCCATCTCTGATCTGAAATCAGATTTCACCTTCTCTATAATCCTAGATTCCATAGTATCACAGAGATCCACAATCACTCTAGGGTCCAATCTTCTCAGAGGCATCCTTAAAGATAAGAGAAACCCTCTACAAAAAACCCTACATCGACCACCTTGTGACAACCTCCAAGTTGTATTCAAGTTAGATCAACCTGCCACCTTGCATGAACAACTAGGGCAAGATTCCACAAGTTCAGCACCATAGATCCACAACATAGATCATATGATCTCTTCACCAATAAGATCAACTTCACAAGATCAGCCTTCCTAGGTTAACCTTCTCTCCACAAGATCAACTCAGCTCTAATACCACCTGATGCAGGTCAAGGATGGTGGATCCAATTAAGGACAATCCAACCTTGCAGCTTCAAAACAACACAGTAGAAATAACACAACAAGAGATGTTTCAAAACATATTTTCCATTAACATGCCCAGCTATAAGGCCTTTCGGGTTAGGGCCAATTACAATCAATAGTAATTTTGTAAGATCAATAAGATCTAATACAACTCCAGCTAGTTCAGTTCTAAAAACTATCAGCAACTAATGGAAACCCTAAGGAAGATCTAAAATTGATATCACAAGCCTCCAAGCAATCTCCTTGTCTCCAAGCATGCAAACCACTAGCTCTGCTATTACAAACTATCAGATAACAATCTAATCTACAAGATCTCGCAGGATCTTTTCCACAACTTGACTTATCTGCTACCCTCAGATGTTCTCTCAGAACCTCTGATCTGAATGCCTAAAACAACTACCCAAACATCCTATAAATACTACTCATCAACCACAAGTCGGATGGATGAAACAATTAACTCCTACAAACAAATATTAAATGCAATACAAGTCAGCTCTTCAATAGCCTTACAATTATTAAATTCAACATGTCAACCTCTAGATCCACATAGGAGAATCCAACAAAAGCTACCAACAATAACTGCACCAAGTCGGCCAACCAAATCATCAAGAGCTCCAGTCGGTAAGCCAGAACTACCAAGTGCCTGAGAAACAACCGAGCACCAATGAAACAACCGACCAAGCCAAGCAACACCAAGCAACATAGGCATTACCAAACACCAATTCCACTAAGCACAAGAAGCTTCACTGAGTTCCTTCAACAACCGAGCTTCCTTTAATAATTGAGACCATTATTTAAGGCTACAACTGAGTAACATCGGCCAAGTAACACACCACCATGTAGATTCATCGAGGACCCAAGAATGCCCCTACATCAATACAGTACTTTCCTGATCAGTCATCACAAGCTAGCTAACAATCTCCCACTTGGTGACTGATCAGGATCCACACTAAGAAACCTCCCACTTGGAGATTGATCCTGTAGCAATACTGCTACCATATGAGGCTCCCACTAGATCGAACCACCCTGGACTCAGTTGTTCTTTTATTTTGTTTAGTCTAGAAGACCAACTAAAGCTAAACATGAGTTCAACTTCTCCCTTGTTACTACCTTTGTAAACATATCTTCTAGATTATCATTTGTATGGATCTTTTCTAGCTTTAACTACCCATCATCCAAAACTGACCAAATGAAATGGTACCGCAACTGTATGTGTTTTGTCTTTGAGTGCGAAAGTAGAATTCTTCACAAGATGAATGGAACTTTGGCTATCTGTATGTAGAAAATTATCTGTTTGTGGATGTCCTAATTGTTCCATGAAGAATTTAAGTCATATCATCTCCTTGGCTGCCTCTGTAGAAGCAACATACTATGTCTCTGTAGTGGATAAAGAAACCACCTTTTGTAGTCAAGAAATCCAACTCACTGTTGTCCCACCAATAGTAAATACATATTCTATAGTACTCCGCCTGCTATCTATATCTCTTGCTAAATCTGAATCAACATAGCCTTATACAGTAGTAGTAGATCCCCCAAAGCATAAACACTTACTGGATGTACCTCTCAAATATCTGAGAATCTATTTGACTACATTCCAATGCTCAATACCAGGGTGACTCGTATATCGGCTAATAACTCCCACTGCGTGTGCAATATCTAGCCTAGTACATACCTTAGCATACATTAAGCTCCCTATAGCTAAAGCATAAGGTACCTTAGACATTTTTGCCTCCTCTTCTAATGTCTTGGGACACATATCCTTAGTCAATTTCAAATGACCAGGAAAAGGTGTGCTGACAACTTTGGAATTCTCCATAGAGAAACGTTGCAACACCTTAATATAATCAGCCTGAGATAAAGTCAACTTCCTATTTTTCATATCTCTACAAATTTTCATACCAAGGATTTGTTTTGCTGCCCCCAAATCCTTCATATAAAATGAATGTGCTAACTGTTGTTTCAATCCCTTAATGTGAATCATGTTAGACCCAACTACAAGCATATCATTAACATATAAGCATAAAATAATGTAGCTACCATCATCCAACCTCTTAAAATAAACACAATAGTCAGAATGACACCGAGTGTATCCATGCTCATTCATAAAAGTGTCAAACTTAATATACCATTATCGAGGGGCTTGCTTCAAGCCGTATAAACTTTTCTACAATCTGCATACCAAGCTCTCCTTACCCTTGACCTCAAATCCTTGTGGTTGTACCATATATATTTCTTCATCCAAATCACCATGAAGAAAATTTATTTTAACATCAAGCTGCTCTAAATGCAAATCTTTAGCAGCCACAATACTTAAAACAGTACAAATATAAGTCATTTTAACAACTGGAGAAAATATCTTATCAAAATCAATGCCCTTTTTCTATGCAAATCCTTTTACAACTAACCTGGCTTTAAATCTTTTCTTACCTCCATCCTCTTCTTTCAACCTATAAGCCCATTTTTTCTATAAAGCTCGTTTACCTGCAGGTAACTTGCATAAATCCCAAGTTTGATTTTTGAGCAAGGAGTCCCTTTCCTCTATCATTGTAGACTCCCACTGAATCTTTGTATCCACCTACATAGCTTCATTATAACATTTAGGTTCACCATCATCTGTTAACAAAATAGAATACAAAGAGGGAGAGAACCTTTTTGGAGGTCTACTTAGCCTTGTTGACCATCTAACATTCACTGGGGTGTGTGGTATTTGTTGTTGTTGTTGTTGTGGAGCATAAGGAACTACTAGAACATCATCTTTTGGAGTATCATCTAGTACTACATAATCATTTTCTTTCTTCTCATGCTGCCACAACAGATCTTTGTACAACACTTTCTCATTGAACATGACATTCCTGCTTCTTACAATTGTATGATTTTCAAAATCCCAAAGCCTATAACCAAATTCATCAATGTCATATGCAAAAAATACACATTTCTTTGACTTAGCTTCCAGCTTGGTTCTATTTTCAGAATCTATATGTGCAAAAGCTTCACAATTGAAGGTTTTGAGAAAAGAATAACTCACCTTCTTACCACTCCATGCTTTCTCTAGAATACCACAGTCTAAAGGAGTAGAGGGGCCTCTATTGATTAAATAAATAGTAGTGTTTATAGCCTCTACCCACATGTTTAAGGGTAGCCTAACATAAAACCTCATACTCCTTGCATGCTCCATTATTGTCCTGTTCATGCGTTCAACCATTCCATTTTCTTGTGGAGTCCTGGATACAATTTTTTGCCTACGAATACCATTAGAGGAACAATAATCTTCAAATTTTGTGCTGGAATACTCACCACCATTATCAGATCTGAGACATTTTATCTTTTTACCAGTCTCATTTTCAACCAAGCATTTCCATTTCTTAAAAGTTTGAAATACATCAAATTTTTGTCTAAGGAAATGAATCCATACTTTTCTTGTTGCATCATCTATAAATGTAACATAATATAGAGAGCCACCAAGGGAAGATACTTGAGCTGGTCCCCATACATCTGTATGTACAAGCTCTAATTTCTCATTTTTCTTTTCCTTCCCACTATTCACAAAACTAACTCTCTTTTGTTTTCCATACACACAACTCTCACATAAATTCATATTGACACATTTCAAACCAGGTAAAGCTTTCTTTGAATGAATTAATTTCATACCTTTTTCACTCATGTGCCTGAGTCTATTGTGCCAAAGTGTTGTGTCAGAATCTACAGCAACGGTTTGATGTTCTTCCTACTCAACTGCAGCCATTGTTCCTGAACATTCATTATCTTCTAAAACAATTAAAGTAGAAGGAACAATACGACTTGTACAAAGATATAACGTACCTACTTTCACACCTTTTTCTACTACTAAGGAACCTTTTGAAAACTTCCAATTTCTATCATTAAAAGTAACTGTGCAACCCTCATCACCCAGTTGCCTTGCTGAAATTAAATTCCTACTCATCCTTGGAACATGTCTTACCTCTTGTAGTAGCCAATGATTCCCATTTTGTAACTTAATCTTAATTTTTCCCTTTCCAACTATCTGACAAGGTTCATTATTGCCCAAATAATCTAGCCCAAAATCCCCTTGGACATAATCAAGAAAGTAACCTCTATGGGGTGTAGCATGAAATGAAACCCCAGAATCTAAAACCCAAGAATCATCAACACTTTCTAAAGAAAGAAGCAAGGCATCCTCTTTGGGTTTATTACTCACCACATTTGCCTCCTTTTTACCTTCTTGTTTGTCTCCTTCTTTATTCTTCCAAGACCAGCAATCTTTCTTCTTATGACCTAGTTTTCCATAGTACCAGCAATCATTTGGTCCTTTGGATTCAAACCTCTTTCCCTTTGATTTTCCTCTTGATTTCCCACAATTTCTAGAATTGTTTCCTCTCTCATTGGTTCTACCTCTACTTTGTGTGTGTTTAAGACACTACCTAATGTGGATCCACCTAAGCTTTTCCTACAAATTTCCTCACTCAGAATAACACCAATAACATCATCAAATTTTAGGGTATTAGAACCAGAAACAGAGTTACTAACAGCCATTACCAAGCCATTCCAGCTTTCAGGCAAAGAACACAAAATTAAGAGAGCCCTGACTTCTTCATCAAAAATAACATTAATAGAAGATAATTGACTGGTAACTATATTAAACTCATTTAAATGATCAGCAACTGACCCACCTTCCACCATTTTCATATTAAACAAACGCTTCATGAGAAATACCTTATTTGAAGCAGAGGGCTTTTCATACAACTTCTCTAGGGTTTTCATCAAATCTTTAGTTGTCTTTTCTTGTGTAATATTGAATGCCACTAATTGTGCTAGGCATAATCAAATACTACCAAGGGCCTTTCTATCAAGAATATCCCAATCCTCAGCAGAAGTGCTTGCCAGTTTCTTGGATTTTCCTTCCAACGACCGCCATAGATCCTTCTGATACAGATAGTCCTCCATTTGCATTTTCCATAACTAAAATTTATGCCCATTAAACTTGTCAACCTTCATCCTACCCTCATCTTCCATTTCTCCCACTCAACCGTGAGACTCCCACTAAACCGTGAGATCTTCCTGTAGAGGATAACTGAAAAAAAACAACCTCGCTCTGAGACCACTTGTTAGGATTAACAAGGCAGAAATAAAAATTACATGCAAATATAAGCAATATCAGAAAATAATAAATCATACAGAAGAGAACACAAGACACAAATATTTAATGTGGTTCACCCAATCCCTGGGATACGTCCACCAACAACGAGTCCAATATTATTATTATCCAATGATTACAACCTGATTACAATCTGTAATCCCTTATAGCTCAATCCTATCGCAAGTACTAAAATCATACATTATGAAATCCCTAACCCTAAGCCATATTATACAATATTTGTCACTTTAGGGTTAGAATGAGTTACAATATGTCAGCCTCAAAACCTCAAACCCCAGCGAGGGCAGGAGGAAAAGTGTATAGTACTTTCCTGATCAGTCACCATAAGCTAACAATAATGACATTGATGATGATGTTGGTTCCAAGAATGAGGTACCTTATTTAAGGCTGACTTGTCTGGTTTCAAGCATATCCATCCTTTGTATAGAACATGAAACCATATGACAAAATATTGATAGGATGTGACCAATAGAAGACAATGTGATCAATTTGATTGAGGACAAGTTGTTAAGTTTGTTGATTGATGTGTGATTTGTGAAGCTCGAACTTATTGCATTTGACATCTACCCCCAATGCCTATCATGGAAAAATGATGGTGTTATTGATGATAAGAAAGAAAAGATTACTTTGGATTTTTCATGTTTTCTAATTTTTAGGATTTTTTTATATTCTCTTATTTTTACAATTTTTTCAAGACATTTTACAAGTTTTTATGATTTTTTTACAACATTTAGAGAATCATGACATAGGTGTGCCCCTAGTCTGGACATGGGACAATTTATTATGGAATGGGTGTGATGGACTTACTAGTAAATAGTGCATTAGGGACTGCATTGATGGACCAATGGGGTGCCTTAAACTATCAATGCATTTCAAACCATGGATAGTATGAAAGGACTTATTATGACATGAATGAGATAGATGGAATGTATAAAAAAGGACATGCAGGGTGAAAGTGATAGAGAAACAATAGACAATGAATCAAAAACTCTACACATGGCACCTATTGCCAGGTTTTTGCCATGATACTTGTCCAAGGTGCCACTAAAGTGGTTTTCACCATAGGACAACTTATTTCTCTTATATTTCTACTTTTTTGGTGTCATTAAAGGTGCATGTTTGTCAAGTTTTCACCTAAGTAATGATTTTTTTTTAATTTTTTGTATTTTTAACATTTTCTTTTCTTTTAACTTTTTCAAGAACTTTTAAAAGGACTATGAGATTTATGTATTAAACTTGTGCAGATAAAATCTATTGACATAATCAGGTAGTGGAACTCCCTCAAGTGTAGACAACTATTATGCACTCAAAGAAAATATTGATGTGATATCATATAGCCCAAGCCAATTTGGTTCAAATTTCCCTAGTTTCACCCTATCAACCAAGTTTCTTTGATTTTCCATAAGACTATGTCTCTAATCTCGAAGATTCTGATACGAACCTTCTTGTTGTAGATTCTAGGGAGATGATTCTAATAGGATTGTAAATTCTTAAGATTATTCCAACATTTCTCATCAAGGAGCTCAAGCTCTTGTAGCCAAGATACCTAGTAGTCTTCACCTGTGATGATATTCTACAATGAGACCTGTAAGGAAGGTAACTCAACCTTGATTGGAAAAATAGATTATGAACTGTAGACCAAGGAATATGGTGTGGCACCTATGGGAGTGTGGATACAAGTATGGTAGGCCCAAAGGGAAGGATTGAGTTGCATGTACTAGTCATATCTGAAGTCATTGACATTTTTCTTGAGGATTTTTATGATGGTCTTATTAGACACCTCATCTCGATTGTTACTTTATAGATAGCTGTGTGAGGAAAAGTGGTGTTTGGTATGAAACTTGGCACATAGGTCATGAACATCTTGACTCTTGAATGGTGTACCATTATATGTGACTATGGAAATTGGAACTTTGAAAAATGAGGTAATTGAGTATGAACTTGGATATTTGCTTACCAATAATATAGGTCGTGGGGATAGCTTTTATCCACTTTGTAAAATACTTAGTAGCAGTGATTATGTACTTATGAGCATTGGAAGATGAGGGATGAATTTTTCCAATGAGGTCAACTCCTCATAATGAAAATTGGCATGGAGACATGATTAGTTGAAAATCTTGCATTAGAATATGTAGAAGATCCATGTGGACCTAACATTTTTTGCATTTTTGTACAAACTTGTAGGCACATTTTTCTATGGAAGGCCAATAATATACAATCCGTAGGAGCCTCTTTGTGGAGTAGGGATACTAGAATGAACCCCATAAATACCTTCATCTACCTCACTTAGGGTCATTTTTACTTCATCAACATCGAGACATTTGAGGAGGGTTTTGTCTAGACTCTTTCTATATATGGTGTTAGCAATGATAGTATATTAGGAAGCTTGTTAGATAAGGGTTTTTCTCTAGTTACGAGATAAGTCAGGTAGGATGTATTTGTCACAAAGATAGGCATGAATATAATGATAACAAGGGGAGCTAGGGTCAACAATTTCACATACAAGATTAGATAAAGGGACTTCAAAGGAAGGGACCATAAGTTTCTCTTTTAAGAATGCCTAGTGTATTATATCATTAGCCATATCAAGTAAAGATCCTACTATTTCCATTACATCAACTACCTTGTTTTGTATTATGGGAATCTACTCAAAGATAAGGTGATCAAAATATTTATTGAAATCATCAACCATTTTCTTGTATGATATTATCTTCTCATCTTTAGTCATGTAATCATCATCAACCTAGTTAATGATCAACTATGAATCATCATAGACATGCAGGTGTTTAATTTTCCATTTCTTTGATATCTTAAGACCTATCAAAAGAGCCTCATATTTGGCCATGTTATTAGTGCATTCAAAGTTGATCTTGTTAGATCAACGTAGTGAGTCACCTTGAGGTGTAATAAATAATATTCCAACCTCGAACCCCTCTTGTACTATATAGAACCCATAAAATTATAAGTGCTGGTGTGTAGGTGTATCAATTAGTGTTGACCAACTGATCTAATATTACTTTTCCTTTGATGGCTTGTCTCTCAACATACCCTATATCAAATTTTCTAAGGAGCATATCTCATTTATCCAGCCTTCCTATCAATGTTGCTTTACTAAGGAGATATTTGAGTGGGTCTATCTTAGCTATGAGTAATCTATTATGACTAAGAATATAGTGTCTGATTTTTAAAGATGTGAATAGTACTGGTAGGCATGCTCTTTCTATAGTGGAGAGTAAAAGCATAATCAGGTGTCACCTTTTAGGCTAACTTATCAGCACAGCTGAATTTTAGTATTTCTAACTAAAAATTAATTTTGGTCAAACATTTGGTCTAGCTAGATTCATTCTAGCTAAGTTAGATAAGTGCTTTAACTTTTCCAATTGGAAATGTCTATTAAATACATTTTTTATACCACTTTGGGTCCAATTACCATAAAAATAAAATTATTTTAGAAAAGTGGTGTTTCAATAACTTCTAATCTTTTTAATGATATTTTTTAAAAAATAAAAAAAATACCCTTTTGTAGAGGTCAGAGTCAAGAATATCCTCATATGGATTTTATAGTGTTTTACATAGTTTATTGTAATTAAAAAATATTGCAAGTAGGTATTTTAATAGTCAAGGAGATGTTGATTCGGAGAAATAAAAAAATAGTAAATCATATTAAATAAATTTTAAAAATATATGGTGCACTAGAGGAGAGAGTCCTCTTCAAGAATATATATTGCTTTTTTTATTGGGATAGATTTGTTATGAAAAATATGGTGCGAGATGAAAACTGTCGATTTCAGTGAGTTGGAATTTGAATTGTTATAAAAGAGAAAATATAGGTCACAAACCAATTTTGTTTTCTTCATGCACTAGCTATATATGTCATCTATGACATATTTTGAAATTAGGGGAAAAATGTTTATTTACATATAATTTACTCTATATCAAATTTTCTAAGGAGCATATCACATTTAGCCAGCCTTCCTATCAATGTTGCTTTACTAAGGAGATATTTGAGTGGGTCTATCTTAGCTATGAGTAATTTATTATGACTAAGAATATAGTGTCTGATTTTTTAAGATGTGAATAGTACTGGTAGGCATGCTCTTTCTATAGTGGAATAATTCAACTTATATCCATCAAGTGGTCTGTTGATGTAATAGATAGCCCACTCTCTAGTTATAAATCATGTTGTTCTAGAAGGACACCTAGAGCTATTGTAGTTTTTGAAATTTAAAGGAGTAAAATATTTCTTGCTTATGGTGACATTAATACTAGAGCTAACATAAAATAGTCATTTAGGGTTTGAGATGTGCCTTGACATTGTTCTACCCATCGAAAAGGAACATCTTTATGAAGTAGATATTGAAAGAGATGACACATGTCTTCTAGTTGAGCTATAAATCTCCTTACTCATTGTAGCCTCCCTTGGAGAATTCTTAACTGGTTGATATTATTAAGAGGAGGCCTCTTAATGATTTCTTTGACCTTTTATATATCTATCTTTATGCCTTGATATGATACAATGAAAAATGGAAGCTTCCTTGATGTAACCCAAAGGTAAACTTCTTAGGATTTAACCAAAATTTGTATGCTTCCAATCTATCAAAGATCATGAAAGATCATTGTCATTTCTCTTTGGTAGGTGGTGCTTGCATTCTTTAGACCCAATGGCATGATATTACAACAATATTTTACCCATGCACAAGTGAATGTTGTCTTATGTTGGTCTTTAGGTGCAATATGGATTTGATTATAGCCTGAGAATCCGTCCATTAATGATAGCATTTCTTAGCCTATTGTTAAGTCCACAATTATATCAATCTTGGGTAATGGAAATTCATATTTAGGACATGGCTTATTGAGGTCTCTAAAACCTATGAAAATTCTGATTTCCTTAGATAGTTTGGTGACTAGTACTAGATTTGATATCCACTCTAAATAGTCTAATATAGGTTGGATAAAATCAACATCTAACAATTTCTTAAGCTCTATCTTGACTAGAAAGGAAACCTTTGGATGCATTTTCAGGAGTTTTTGTTTGATAGGATATACTCATAGATTGAGTGGTAAATGATGGAGGAGTAATTATGAATCTAGCCCTGGCATATTAGTATAAGACCATGCAGATTTGATCTATCTTTATGTGAAAAGGAGATAGTGGTCTGATGCAAGATGTATGATCCTCTTGGTTTCTTCAGTGCTAAGGTTTGTCTCTTGTGTCTACTCTACCAATAGTGGTGATATTTCTTGATTGATGTGAAGTGTGTCCAACCTTCCATCCTCTGCTACCTCATGGAGGTTTTCACCAGAAGATAGATCTTTTTGTTTTACTCTTTTATGAGCTAGAGGTGGCTTTTGGTTTTCACCTAGAGATATTTCATAATTTTTCATTTCTTTCATTTGTTTGACTAGAAGTTGGACATGACTCCCCAAACTATGATACACAGTCAAGGTCAATATTAAAGCCTTCCTTGTGGTCCCCTATGTTTATATCACCTCAAAGTTCCATGAACTCAATAATAGCTTCATAATTCTCAAAAATATCTAAGTGTGAAGGATATTGTTGTTCCTAGTCTATAAGCTCAGGACATAATAGGGTAATGGTATCATTGTTGTCAGTGTAGGATATTTAATTGGATGAAATGGTATTTATATGGGACTTAGATATTTCTTTCTCTATAGATTCTTCATTAAGTGATCCCCATCTAGTAAAGACTATAGTTGATCATGTGTTTTTTCTTGTGCTTCAATGGCTTTCTTTGTTTCCCATAGGTATGTGGTAAGATAGGTAGTTTTCCCATGCAAAAGGTATTAGCATGTGTACTCTCCACAACCTTTATCTTGGAAATTGATCTTAAGTTGGAGTATGAACTCGTCAAAGTGGAACGGTCAACATAGTTAGGAGGTGACGAGGTCAAACCTTTTGATTGATAGGAACTTGATTAGCCATCGATCCCTTTAGGTTGATACAATGTAAAAATGGATATTTCTAACTGAGGATTGTAATTTCTAACCCATTATAGGGGAACTTCAAGGATTTATGGTAGGTGGATGGTACGACTTGTATGACATGTATCCAAGGTTGATCAAGGAGCAATTTATAGCCAAGATCAAAATCAAGTACTTGGAATTTTGTCTCATGTACGATTGGGCTAATTCTGATAGGTAAGTTGATGACACCCTTGGAAGGGCATTCTACATTTTCATAAGATCTGATAATGATCATCTTTGAAGGGTCCACACAACTCTTAGAGAGTCTTAATATTTCAGCCAACTTGAGGGAACAAATATTGAGACTTGCTCCATTGTATACTAAGACTCATCAGATTTTATGTTTGTTGACATAAACCTCAGATGGAGTGGACCATTATGAAATGGATTTTAATAAGTTAAATCATACTATATAAATGTGTCATGATATGTAGTGGAAATATGTTTGACCATGGCCTGAAATGCATTAATGTCTATGTAAGTCAGAATGGAAGAATCTAGAAAAGCTTTGTCAAGGACCGTGTTGTGATTAGGTGATTGACACAACAACTCAAATATGATATTTGTGTGGGAGTTTTTGTAGACACCTAAAATTTCCCCATGCTTGCAAGTATCCACTAATTACTAATTGTTCCTCTATTAATTAAATAGTTCTTTAATTACTTAATTAATTATTTTTTCTTTTAATTCTTTATTAAACATAATCAGCGCATCATTTAATCATAGCCCTCTAATATTAATTATGATTTAGTCGTTGTTATCATTTAGTTAAATTCAATTTCTATAATCCTACAACTTAAATAATTATTCCTAATTATTTAAATTGACTAATTAATTCCTCTAATAAAATTAATTCTAAAAAATTAATTTTATTTCAATTTTTATTAATTTCATCTCATTTCTAATTAATTCCATATTAATTTTGAATTAATTTCATTTTCCTCCAAAATTGAATTTTTAATTCAATTTAAATCCAAAAATCTTTCTCAAAATCAGAAAAACCAGATTTATAAGCTCTTTTAAATCTCAAAATTGTAAAAATCCTTTCTGAATAAAAAATTTTTCTCTCAAAAAATACATTTGGAGACTCTTATCTTCGAAATCAAAAAATCTTCTCATTCTCATCTTCTCTTCTTTTTCCTAAATTAACTCTTTACTTTTGAGTTTAAATTGGAAATAAATCTCTAGTATCTCTAGAAACTTCCCAAATTCTTTCAATCTTTAATTATCTCAACCACTCATCCTGATTTTATCAACTTAATCTCGATTGTCCATTCAATTCTAAAAATCTATATAAACCGACCTTAATTCCCATTTGAAGGATACTAACTTTTAAACACATCAAATTTATGCAGGTTTTTCTCATTATCATAATCAAGCAACTTTTATGATTTTCTCAAATCTCTAAGTCAAAATATTGTAGAAACCATTTCTAAGTGCCATCAATCAAAACCCCCAACAGAGTACAGAGAGGCAATAGAAATAGATAAGATAGATAGGGATTTTATTTCAATTATTTACTTTAGTTTCTTTATCTATGCTTAGATTCTATTGTTGGTAGGGTTTTTCTAGTTTCATTCACCATTCGGAGCTACTAATCTTGTTTCTTGAGCCTATGCAAATTCCCCTACAAAATTTGGTGAACATAACATGAATCAAACAACCCTACAATGCTTTAAGACATTTAAAATTCCATTTTCGGTCTCGGCCATATGGTTGAGACTTTTATTTTCCATCTTCATTTTTGTTTCATAATTGCTATTACAATTTCTCGATTGTTATTTTATTAACGCAATTGTATGTGTTTAATGTAGAAATTGTGTGCTTTTAATGCCACAACTGACAAAATATTTTTTCAATTGACATGGTTTATTATCGCAACTACATCCTTTTATTTCTACCACTATTAAAATATTTCAACAATTGACTATTTTATGGCTGCAACTATACTCTTTTGTTGCCGCAACTGGTGAAAGTTTTTTGCAATTGTTTAGTTTAATTCTACAACTAGTTTTAGGGACTTTCATTTGGATCTAACAAATTTCTAACATGCAAATTAGTGTCTATGTTATATGTTTAGTTGTATACTTGTTCAAAAAGATCTGATGCCAAAAGAAAAGAAAATTGTCAAGTGAACTCCTAGATATAGATCAAGAAAATAATTAAGAAGAGAATCGAACATTACAATTTTCAGGAGTGGGCAACACTACAAATCAAAATTAAGTAAGAAGAAGAAGCCCTCAACATGTACAAAATAATTTTCCAAGGTTATGAAATCAAACAAAACTTTTTGGTTAACTGGAACACTATGTATCCCACTCATTTCTAGAATAGGATTTTGGGTTGCTAATCTTTACCCTTTTTTACTTGTGGAACTTGGAAGCAAGTTCTCAATTGTCAAAGACCCCATCCCTTGTTTTTTTGGAAAACTACTAATGCTTTCATGCAGGTTGGGGAAATTTCCTAAAATTACTGATTAGTGATGATTGCAAGGGTAGCTTAGCTGTCTTTCCTTTATTTTCTTCAAACATTTCAATTTTGGCCTTTAAAATGAACCATATGCTTGCCTCTCACACTTCATTTGGTGCATAATAATTGAACATTTGTCTTGTGTTTTTGGAATACTTATGCTCATAGAGTGGACCTACTGCTAACATGTAGTATCCTCTCTCTTGGCTCTTGTGGTCTTATGTGCAAGAGAAAAGTGTTAGCAACACTCGAGTTTTTTTTATTAGAATATCTACCTCCCAAGTGCTTTAGTATGGCTAGTATGATGGGATTGATCCAAGCGACAATAGGATAAATCCAAGCCACTCATAGTCGCTATATAAAATGAGTGGAGCTAAAAAACACTTCACTATAGGTGATAATAGCCTACCCATGTTGACTTCCCTAGTACCTGTGTTCTACAAGAAGGAAGCCTCCTGGTAACAAGGAGAGAGCATGCATGGACACCTAAATGAGAGTCCCTTACTAAAGAGCCAAATGTTATTAATTTTCTAGAAACCTTCTATTTTCTAACTCAGAGAGCCACCCATGCCTCTGAAGATATCCTACACTCTCGCAGTTCTTAGTAGAGATAAAGATTCCTTGGAAACTAATGCCCCTTGGAATCCAAAGTATAGTGTGTCTGAGAAGTGAGTGCACAATAAGGAGAAGCTCGTGCCTCCGTACTTCTAAGTTATCCGCTCTAAATAAATGCATCTCATATTTATTTGCAGTGGGAATTTGGTGAATATTGTCATAGCTAGCCAAAGGATTGTACATGTCTTCTACATATATAGCATAGAGAAAAACATTGTGTCTATTGTGTTTGATGTGTGTTTAAAAAAGAAATATATTTTACAAATAGAAACACTTCTTTTATCAAAACAAGCTAGTGTCTGTAAGAACTCTGTCAACATCATAATTGGTCAAAAAATGAAATTGCAAAGCATCAAAATTGTCAACTGAAAGCTACAAACTATCAAATTTTCCTCTAAAATCTACAAATAAATCATTGTCTCAGATTTCTACAATTGATCCCTTTTATTGCCCCAATTGCCTATTTGTTGCCACAATTGATCCCTTGTATTGTTGCAATTGATATCTTTTATTACTGCAACTACTAGAATATAACCTCAATTGACACCTTTTATTGTCACAATTGACCCTATTTATTACCACAACTGAAAGTTCTTTTCCACAATTGACCATGTTTATTATTGCATCTAATATTTTATTGTCGCAATGGTATCCTTTTATTACCGTAGTTGACCTTTTTATTGCTACAACTACTATTTTTATTGTTGCAATTGATTACTACCATATTTCTTCAAATCTCTCTATTTCATTACATCCCTCTATTTCACCAGATCATTTCCACCATCTGTAACCTCCAGAACATCAATTCCTCAATTTGCTACTCAAAGTATACCTTGATATCAAATAGGATTATACAAAAAAAATCAACATTAGGAAAACCTCTCTCTTGGGCCTAAATAAATATTTAGGATTTTTAATTTGATAGGTTGGATTAGATTATTCTTGATCTCTATATCAAAATCTTATCAAGAAATCAATCTTGACTCCTCGCTTTATCTAAAGCAGAGTCAAATCAATATCAAACTGACTTTGAGATCAAGAGAAGTCAAGTCATGTCCCTAAGATTGACATTTCTAAATAGGAATTGAAACCTGTTAGAAAAGTTACTCCTTTTTATCTACATCATCATATCATGTCATTGAATTAGTAGCAAGGTGTCTCTTCCATTGTATACTTTTGGTCATAGACTCATTACCAAATCTTAGACTAGAAACAACCTAGATGATATGTACGTCAACCCATTCCCTCCATGGGAAGAAGAACAAGAACACAAAATTTATGATAACACATATCCCTTCATGTATTCAAAGAGTTTCCCTGAGGCAATACAACTACCCACTCATTCATCCATATTATAGGATATAATTGAAGAAGAACTAGGAAACATAGATCAAGATAAATACTCTTCCTCAATAGTAGATATTGTGGTAGAATGTAATCGTCAAAAATATTTGGCTAGGATTTTAGAAAAAGGAGTAAAACTTCCCCTTGGATTTTATGTGTCCATGATATTCCCTGAAAACCCATTAGCAGACCTAGATTCAATGCAAGCTATAGTATCTCAAACCACATCTACTCATAAGTCTTCACAATCAGTCTCATCTTTTGTTCAAACATCTACACAAGTTGGTTCCTCTTCTATGTGGGGCATGTCCCAAACTACAATGAAATCCCAAGGCATTCCTACTATTCAAAACATTGTAGGGTCTCAAAATAGTTCATCCACTATAGTTGATTCATCCCAAATGACTTCCTCAAGCACTGTCACATCAAGTGCCCAAGCCCAATCATCACCACAACATACTCATTATAAGCCATTTTTAGTACCCCAAACATAATTAATTCCAATAGGATTCAGGCCCCAACAAACACAAAGACAAGTAGGATCAGTATTTGTCAGTCCTATGTTCAACCAACTCCCATTGCGGATTAGGCCTCAGTTACAACATCGACCTCAATACAAGTAATCTCAAAATTATAATCTGTCACATTTCCAACAAACACTACCACCTATAAATAAAATTTAATCTCTGGTAGATCATATGTGTCTACATCGCAACTCCAGTATCCAAGGAAAACGCATGTAGCTACTACAAGGAAACAAATACAACCAAATATTTGAAACATGCAACAATCACAAGCTGATATCCTCATGCAATAAATGCAAAACTTGCAAACTTAGTTGCAAGACCTTAAAAATTAGGTTCAAACAAAGTCCTACACTATTGAGAACCTATAAACATACCTATTTGATCATTTGATCTATATGCATTTGTTCCCTACACACTTTGTAGAACCCAAATTCAACAAATATCAAGGCAAAACTAATCCTGTGGAACACATTAGGGAATTCTTTGCAAGCTTCATAGAGGTCTCTCATGATACAAAACTTATCTTAGGTGATTGTCCCCTCAATGTTTAATTGGACCAATGCATCCAATCCTGGGGTTAATTAGTTGAAAAATTCATCACCCACTTCCTTCACAACATAGAATGAAAAGTCAATATCAAAGACATTTGTGACACCAAACCAAATGAGGGTGAATCCTTCTTCAATTTCCTTCAAAGATGGATAGGCACAACTACTTAGATTCCCTATTATGTTCCTAAACAAGATCTCATAGTCATGTTTTTGGATTACCTTGTCCCAAACATGGCCTACATTATTGAGTTACAACGTTCTCAAACCTTCAAACAACTAATCAAAAAATGAATGTGAAGCAAGAAAAACCTAATCAAAAGGGGAATCCTTTCTAACCCCAATCAATAGAAACCCACCAAAAATTCTACTAACAAATAAAAGTGGTGGAATAAATGAAAAAATATCACCAATTATGGTATCAATTATGCAAAAATTGTCAATTATGCCCAACCCAAACTCAACCTTAAAGGGGCACCTGTGCAAAACCAAACTCTGGTAACAAGTACACAGGTAGAAAATACTCAAACTACCAAATTATCTCAATCTAACACACAACGACTTCCAAGAGATCTTTTTCCAAAGAGAGAATACACACCATTGGGAGAACCTATCAAATTAGCAGTTAATAAGTTAATCCAAATGAACATGAGCTCTTTACCTGAAATATGAGAATTTAAACATGGTGATGTAAAATGCAAGCTACATAATGATAAAAAATTATGTGAATATCATTGGGTCAAAGGTCATGTAAGATATCCAATCGCTATAGGCTTAAGAACATAATATAAGATATCATCGAGAAAGGTCAAATTGACATTGAAAATGCCAAGCTAAGGGAAAACATAGATCATATAGTCTTTAAAGATCCCTTGCAGAATCATAATATAGGGAAAGCCCCTATGTTTGGTAACTAGTCTAATCAAACTTACTATATCTATTCCTCATCAGATAATGTGATAAATTGCATAAAACCATTCAATGACTAAATCACAACTATCACCATCAAGGATAACAACTCCAACTGTGATGTGGCCACATGCTGCTCCAACATTGTCCTATAGGGGGCACCTTCAACTTCTGTTACACCTTTAACTTTGGTTGCACCTCCTAATCCACACTACAATCTGTTGGATCACCTCAAATGAAAACCTACTTATATTTCCATTTTTGAGTTTCTATGCATATCCCCACAACTCAATCAAGCATTGGATCAAGCCCTTCAAAATAAAGTTGTCCCAAGGGACATAAATCCTAAGAACATCCAAATGATAGTCAACTACATTGCTTCAAAAAAGCATGCTACACTCACAAACCATGATGTGCCCTTTCATAATCCTTTGTATATTTATCCCTTACATTTCTAGTACAAGTGCATAAACACACAATCTAGTGGGTCCTCATAGATGGCAAAATAGGACTAAACATGTGTACTTTAAAAGTCATAAAAGCCTTGGGGTATTCAAAGTCAAGTGTTGATATCACCAGAAGGATAAACATAAGATCTTATGATGAAGAAGAAATATCCTCAAAAGGTGTCCTTATCTTTCCCATAATGGTAGGACCAGTAGTCAAGAATATTGCATTCCAAATTCTAGACCTAAAACTAGGATACAATATTCTACTAGGACATCCTTGGATACATGAGATGCAAGAAGTACCTTCTACTTATCACCAATGCATAAATTTTTCTCATCAAGTCTTGGAAATCATTATAGATGGAGACCCTAATCCATTCTAGTACTATAATAACTTAAGGGGTAGCATCAAAAACCAAGTACTAGTGAATCAAGAAGCAAGTACGCCATATACTTCTACTTAATTATCCAAAAACACACAAGGATTGAGGATAAAAATATTAGTCCTAGATAGAGGATGTGGTAAATATTGCTATGAGGAAGAATTCACCATCACTGACTTACCTCTATCTCCTAGGTCATATGGTAGACCAAGACCTATTCAAACAATAGAACCTGTCATTTTCAACTATCCATCATCCACATCATTCATCAGGTGTGGGTACCTAAGTGAAGAAACTTTAGATACATATATGTGTACATGGTTGTATAGAGACCCTCAAGATACACCACCTATTCAATTTTCACTTCCTCATATGGACATGGGCTCTCAATGTTGCAACGATTTGGGTATAATGGTACTACTAGCCTAGGATTAGAACAAGGAGTGGTAGCACTTTTTTTTCCACATGCACAAAGGAATTAAAAAAGAAATAAGATATGTTCAATCTTAGTCAAGTGTTGTCATTCGTAAAATTTCCACACAACAACAATAGGTCGTTGAGAAAAGTAGTGGACAAGATTATGGACATGAAACGATCATATTATTTCTCACTAATGTAGTTCTATACTAAACTATATAGTTTTACTAATTTTTAAATGTAAATTATAAACTTATAGCTGGGAAATACTTTTGGATAAGAAATTATACGATAATATTAATGTGTTAATATTTGATTTTCCTTTAGAATGATTTATAAGATATTTTAGTAACATAATATGTTCTTGTAGAATAAAATGATCCAAATTATGGATTCTAAGTACAATACCTATTGTATTGATAAGTTATTTCAAGAAAAGAAAATTTGACAAAGAATATGCAATCAAAATAGTGGTTTCCTTCCCTTCCAAAAATTAGTTTATACAATTTTCAGGAGATCCCAAGGGTCATCAAAACCCATTGGAATTTGAAATGAACAGTTTTGATTATATTTTATTACAATTATCAAAATTGTCATGTTGGAGAATGCAATTGAATCTAGAACTACTTAGCACTTGTGAAATACTTTGTAGGAAGTTCAAAATTTTTGGTCGGGTTCTGCTAGTACTTTCTACAATCAATCCTCTATTTTGGACCCACACTTTTAACTTTTAACTTTGTTCCATTTTGGGCATTGGGTTCCAACTAAGGTTCTTGAACTACATGTCAAACCTGAAACATCTCAATTGAAGGTTTTGAATTTCTCATTTAGTTCCAATAATGTACTTTAAAATCAATGTTCCATTCCTGATGTCAAACTCTGCTACAATTCTAGAGCTAGCATCAGAATCTGAAGTGTGATTTTGAACTTGAACTTATTTTGAAAAAGTTGTCAAATTCTAAAACTTCTAGATTTTTTTTGAACAATGGTCCATTCTTGATGTATTACTCTACCTCTAGTTCTAGAACTAGTGTCATAATTTGAAGTGTGATTTTGAACTCTGACTTGTTTTAAAAGAGCTATCGGATTCTGAAAAATCATTTTTTTCTAATCACTCCTCTCCCCTTGAGAGGTAGTAGACCCCATTGCACCCACACTCTATAGAAAATGAGAGAAATGAATCTAAATCTATTATTGAGTAACCCACTTACCCTGATGAGAAAATTGACTAGCTTGAACCACTCGATAAAGAGGAATATTTTGCTTCTTCAAGTTCTTCACAGTAGTTTCCATGATTTGATCACTTTGTAGCTGAGCAGAAACTTTTGGATTCAATTTTGTATTACTAATGTGCTCGACAACATCTACAACATCTAATAATGGAGAATTCAATAGTTCTATAATTGAATACTAGATTAATACCCAAAAATGGGGGTAAGTTGAGTTCACGTGCATTTTTACCAACTTGTTTGGTGATCTTATATGGACCACAATGAAGAGGAAAAAGCTTCATGTTGGGCCCCTATAGTCTTTCCTTGAGAATGTGAAACCACACCTTATCCCCACTTGAAAATGATGAGGAGTCCAGTGTTCATCATGCCTCTCCTTATATCTCTTATTGGTGTGTTCCAAGATTTCATGTACCTATTTTTTTAGGTAATGAATTCCATCAATAAATTTCATTTTTTGTCTTCCTCCTTTTCCACACATGGTACAAAATTAGGTTGAATGATTAGTATGGCAACATTCATTAGTGCCAATGGTTGGTAACCAAGACAACCTTCACATGGGTTGTGACTTGTTGAACTATGAATTACCCCATTGTAGATATGTTGAAAATATGGAAGACTTTCATCCCATGTGTGGGGTGCTTTTGACTGATACATTTGTAGAATTTAGATGATAATCCTATTAACTACCTCAATTTAGCCATCTGTTTGAGGATGGAATACAGTAGACTTTGTCAACTTTGTGTCCATCTTGGGCCATAGCGAAGCCTAGAACTTGTTGAGAAATCTACTATCTCTATATGAAATAATGTTGCGTGCAAGACCAAAATGAACCCAAACATGCTCAAAGAATAGATTTGCAATGTCTTTTGCAATATTTTCCTTTTTACAAGTCACCATTATTGTCATTTTATAAAATCTATCTACCATAATGTACACAATCATGTCCTCATCTTGTAATGTCCGCTTTCTAAAATAGGATTTAATAATAAAATTAAAATAAATAAATAATAAAATATAATATATTATAAATTAACTAAATTTAATGAAAGGGCGAGAGATATGTAACTAATATTTGTGACTTGCTCAAAATAAGATATAAGATGGAGGAGAGTTCATTTGAAAGGGATAGGGAGGAAGGAAGAAGAGGAGAGCATAGGAGTTAAGGATTGATAGAAGAATTCTAAGTAATGTGAAGAAAATAAGGAAGTGACTCTTTCAAAAGGCAGCAATGATGAAGGGTTGTGACTCTTTGAAAGGGTTGTAATTATGAAGGGTTGTGACTCTTTCCAAAATCCAGACCTCATGAAGTCATGTGATCCCTCCCTCAAATGCGAAGATATAAAAGGGACAAAGATTTATTTGAAAAGGGGAGCCAAAAGGATAAAGAAAATAAGTGTTTTTGTTATTTCTATCAGAATTCAACTATGTAGTTTTTGAGTCAAACTCATTGACCCATGTTTCATGAGTAGTGGTACACAAGAACCCACCTCTCATGAGAATGAATGTAACACTTAGCTTTCATTGCATCTAGGTGATGCTCACAGAGGTGAAACACTAGGACTTCCTCAGAGGTCACCCATCACAATACTACTCCATCTCAAGTATGCTTAACCACGTAGTTTCCTCCATGGTTAAGCTCACTTTTCTTGGAAATGGAATTTCCTCATAGATTTAAAGATCTCATTTGATCCCAACCATTGATTTTGAAATCTAATTCTAACCATTGATTGACCATCTCAAAAATTTATAAATAGCATCTCTTATAGGTTATTTTCATGCATTAATGTAAGGTTATGATTTCAATTTGATTAATAGCATATCATCTCTCAAGCATGAATCTATTTGATGAAAATCAAATACATTTATTGTGTGCAACAAAGAGATATGAGTGAGATAACCTTTATCTTATTTCATCTTGTGTAATTTCTTGACTTAAATAAGTTGTCAATTAGGTGTAAAATAAGAGTTAATTTTATATTTTATAAATTATTTTAATTTTACATCTTTATTGATCACATTTTGGCATATTTAGTAAGACCCATATGCTTAATTTAATATTTAATTAAAGTATTTTGCGAAGTTTAACATGTAGGTTTTTAATTTGATCCATTTGACCCTGTTGTTGGTGTTTATATAGCACATTTTGGTAGTCAAAGTATTGATCTAAATCATAACATTGTTTCTATATCTACAATCAAATGTTTTATGCCCAATTTTGTTACAATTGTAGCTTTGACCACTAAAAGGTCAAGGCCTTGAGGCCTGAATGGATTCATATTTATCCCACTTTAACATTTAGTAGCATTATGTCCAGTCTTGTTGCAAGAAAAACAATTACCATGAAAACACCAAGAGTACCTAGTATAGGCAGTTTGATACAGAACTGATTTGTTGTGATTCTTTTTCTTGTTTGAGACTTGACTGAAGTGGTTCATGTCTACTTTCTTCTCGAATTCTTCTTAAGTATTCTTTTTACCTTTCTCATCCATGTCATTAGTCTTAGAGATTTCTCCCTTTTTAAAACCAAGGCCCACTTTTTCTTTTGCGGTTTACGATAACTAAGTAGCTCATCAAGCAAGTCACTATCACCTTTGAGTTTCAAACTTTTCTCTATCTATACTTTTGCATCCCCGATTTCTTTTCTTAGAGTAATAATCTCTTATTCATGATTTGTGGGTTCAATAATCAGTAATCTTCTTTCCTTAACTTGAAATTTTAGGTCTATTATGCCATTCTTTGCCTTCTTGTGATTATCATTATATTTCTTATTTTCTTCTATTTTAGCCTTCAATTTAATAATTTATTTCTTTGTCTTATTTAATCTAATACTATATTCTTCACATTCTACGCTTGCAGCATCCATGTCCTTGAGAGAAGAATTGTGTTCTCCCTTAAGATCTACATCACAGTCATTACGATTAATATCCCATCCTTTTGGTTTCATTGTGTCAAGATTTTACAAGGAATATTATCTTGTTGATCTTAGCTTCAAACCCTATGTATTTAAATGTAAGACCTACCTTCAGTTGTTAAACTATTTCCTTAGGATCCTGGCTCTAATACCAATTATTGAGCACACACAAATGTTGGAGGGTGAATTAGTATTAACTAAAACTTAATCTTGTATTTAATTTTAACCATTAAATCAAATTCACAGAAGAACTAAAATGGAGCATGCATCACATAAGAACACCAATATTTTTGCGTGGAAAAGACAAGGAGGGAAAAGCATGGCGAGGATCAACTAATACTATATGAAACATATATTACAATGTTTATTTTAGGCATAGTTGTAAGGAAGCTCACTACTCCTTGAATAGACTTGCATAATAAGGCAAACTTCCCTAGGAAACATACAATGGACTTGAAAACTAAGATCACTTCTCTAGAGAAAGATACATGAAAATTACAGTGAACATTATAATTTTAACTATTGTGAAAGAATCATATGACTTCTATTGAAGTTGCAATCCTCTTTGTAGCACAATCACTTCGTTATACAAATTTGACAGATTTATATTGAACTAAATTATTACTGCAATATTTTGTACATCATATCACTAACACTTCTCAATTCATTCAACAAAATCTTTCACACTCTTTAATGATGATCTATCCTTAAATATCCTTCTCAACATGCAAAAATATCAATTAGGTCAACTCAATAGGACTTATCAAATGAAATGTGTGACCTAGTGTACAATACGAAATGGGATGCAAGGGGTTTTGATCCTATTTATTATTGCACATTAGGAAGGAAATAAACCATAAGGCTTAAGAGGACTTAAGCATTGAATGAGTGCAATAATCTTTTGCTATAAAGATTAGATGTGTTGATTTTAGAGAAATATAATTGGATGATGTAAGATAGAAGAATAAATATGAAAAAATGATAAGTTTTGAAATACACAAACTAACAAAAAATAGATAGTCACCTACATGTACCAAAAATAGCAACCACATAGCATTACTAACCTTTGATTTCAATTTGATGTTGATTTGTAGGGAAGAGATTCCTGGCAAGAGGATGAGAAAGGAATCTTGTTCTCAGCACTTTTGACTAAACTCAGTTAGAGACTATCTATCAAATTCAGTACTTTCCAAATTTGGTCCCAATGCATTTGCCACCTATTCTTTTACATGAAAAAATGGGGAAAGGGTTGTTTAGAGGGGTTTGTCTCAATCAAAGCGTGGTTTGGGATCAACCTTGAAATGAAATAAAGTAAATGAAAGTGTGATGTCATATATCAGAGGCTAGATCTACAAAATAAAATATATCATACCTTGGCAATGCAAATGTAATGTGATCAAGTATGTTGATGCAATAGCTTTGACATCACAAAAAAACCCAAAAGGAAATCATGAAAGAAAAAATGATACAGGGGCATCAGTCCCTTTTACAATTATGTTTCAATTTTGGTTTTATTTCTTAGTTTTTTGGTTGAATAAATGGGCCATGTGCTTTTTTGTCATTGTTTCCTCTAGTTATTGTAGGCTTCCTATCATGATGGATTCAAGAAGTCAGAATTGGTTTTGACAAATTCTAATTTAACGAACAAAATACAAACTATTTATGAAATAGACCATTGTTAGGGAAGAATGTTCATTAGCATGTTCCAACAAACTACTTGATCTTTTCAAAACAATAAGGGTTGCAATGTTTTGGCGGGAGGGTGGGAAAAATGGTGGGGTGCAAGGAGAAAAGAGAATAAAAATCATTCTACACCAAGAGGGGAAAATACCAATACATGATTGGCTAGTTACAGAGAAGGCGAGCAAGGCCCTGCAATCCAAGTTATAGAGTGGTTTCATAGAGAAAGGAAGTAGACAAGTTTATAGAGTCAGTTGATTGGGTTGCCAGTGAGGAATATTTGAACTATTCTAAGAATAGATAAGGATTGATCCTGGGAGGGTCGAATTCAATTGTACTGCCTTATTGATCAAATGAGAAAACAATACTTTGATTCTTAGTTTGAATTATTTGTAGAAATAAAATGTTCTAATATTTGTACAATGTTTGTTCATTTTGTTTAGATCTAATTCCATTCTTATTACTTCTACATTGGTGATTCAATTAAGAAAATTGGGTATAAATCGAGACTTTCTTCTTTCATCCCCTATTGTTCACTGCTACACATTTTGTTCCCTAGCTTATCTGTGATTGTTTCCATCATATTGGTATCGAGACAAAATTCCTCCAAGGAGAATGGGCAGAGGAGCCCAAGGAAGATGTCAAGAGGAGGGAATGATTAAGATGATGTAGAACCTAATAGAAAGGATGGATGTCATGGATAGAGAAAAAAGTAGAGATGTGGTGACTAATGAAGGAAGTGATGTAGAGGAAGAAGAGGAACCCCAAGTTAATGATGGAGCCATTGAATAGCCAACATCATATGATGAGATATTGATAAGAGTGATCATGAGTGTAGGAGTCGAGCCTAAGGTGGAATTTTATATGTATTCTAGAAGCCTTAATGGACAAGAAATTTTGGATTGGAATCATGAACTTAATATATATTTTGAATTTGAAGGAGTGGTAGAAGAGAAGAAAGTGAAGTTTTCTTATACGAGATTCAGAGGTCACACTGCAATGTGGTGGAATCTTGTCCAAGAAGAGAGACAAAAGAAGAATAAGGAGAAGATCAAGTCATGGGATCATATGGTGGAAAATTTGAAGGCCAAGTTCCTTCCTAGAGATTATCAACTAAATCTCTTAAAAAGATTATAGAATTTGAAACAAAAAGACATGACAGCCAGAGATTACACTAAAGAATTCTATAAGTTGTTGATTCAGTTTGGCCATAGTGAGGAGGATATGGAGAAAGTATCCTAATATAGGAATGGTTTGAAGTATATTCTACAAGACAAATTGAGTCTCATAGAAGCCTTGACAAGGATTATCAATTTTCCTTAAAGACGGAAGAGAAACTGTAGAGGAAGAAAAGTCAGTAAGAGAGGAAAAGAGAAAGAGAGTTTAGAGGAAGGGGACAAAAAAGAGGTAGGGGGAAACAACATCAAGGAGAAGGGGTTGGAAGTTCTAGTGGAGAAGCTAATAAGGATAGAGGAAGTTATCAAAACAAAGGGGGAAGAGCTTATTGACATGGTGTTTCTCAAGATAGAGGTAGAGGGTTTGTTGGAAAATGTTTTAAGTATAATCAATATGGACACAAGAGTTGGGAACACTCTAAATCAACTCAAGGAGGATACTTAATATTTGAAAGAAGTAATCAGATTGTCCATATTGACCAAGAAAGTGTAGGGTCACCTGTTCATCAAAAGGAGGAACCAGAATTGGGGGAATCATTGATGCTAAAAAGGGTATTGTTGAAGGCTCAAAAAGAAAGCCAAGAACTTATCCAAAGAAGAGCTTTGTTCAAAACCAAGTGTAAGTCTAAAGGTAATGTATGTAAACTCATCATAGATAGTGGTAGTATGGAAAATGATGTAGAAACTGAGATGGTAGATAAGTTAGGCCTTACAAGGATCAAGCATCAATCTCCTTATAAAGTTTCATGGTTACAGAAAGTTCATCAATTGTTGGTAAGTGAACAAGCCCATGTTGATTTTTAGATTGGTGGCTATAAATATAGTGTTTTATGTGATGTAATGACTATGGATGTATGTCATGTTTTTCTTGGAAGACCATGGAAATTCGATAGGATAGCAGTACATGATGGAATGAAGAATACCTATACCATTGAGAAGGATGGAGTGAAACATATTTTGTTGCATGTAAAGGAGAAAGAAGAGGAAAAAAATAGAAGTAGCAACAACAAGGTAATGTTGGTAAGTGGTAAGGATTCATTCATGACATGAAGAATGAGGAGTTAGGATTTTCTTTGGTTCTTTAACCTATATGTGTATTTACTTCTTCAAAACCTGATGATTTTCCTTTTGAAGTTAAGGGTGTTTTGAATTAATATATAGACATACTTGCATCTTATTTACCTAGTGAGTTGCCTCCCATTAGAAGTATCATACATCACATGGATTTAATTCTGGGAGCAAGCCTTCCAAACAAGGTTGCCTATAGGTTGACACCTATGGAAAATGAAGAGATAAGGAACCAAGAGGAGGACCTTTTGAAAAAGATCTGATAAGGGAAAGCCTAAGTCTTTGAGATGTTCCCACAATACTTGTGCCAAAGAAAGGAGGGTAATGGTGTGTGTGTACTGACTCAAAGGCTATTAATAAGATTATTATAAGATATAGGTTTCCCATTCCTAGAATAGAAGACTTAATGGATTGTTTAAGTAACTCTATATACTTTTCTAAAATAGACTTAAAGAGTGGATACTACCAAATTAGATTCAAACCAAGGGATAAATAGAAGAAAAATTTTAAGACTAGTGATGGTTTGTACAAATGGTTTTTATGCCTTAAGGTTTGTCTAACGCACCTAGCACTTTTATGAGGATTATGAATGAGGTCTTAAAAACATTTCTTAGTAAATTTGTGATTGTGTATTTGGATAATATTTTTTGTGTTTAGCAGGACTAAGGAGGTGCATCTGGAACATTTGAGATAAGTATTGAAAAGATTGCATGAAGAGAAGTTGCAACTAAATCTTAAGAAGTGTGCATTTTTTAAGATAGAATTGATCTACTTGGGCTTTGTGGTGTCCAAGGATGGGCTAAAGATGGACAAAGAGAAAGTCCAAACTCTACTTGAATGGCGTACACCCAAAAGTGTAATGGAGGTAAGGATTTCCCCTGGCTTAACAAGTTTTTATAAAAAATTTATTAGAAATTTTAGTCCTGTGGTAGCACCCATTTTTGAGACCATTAAAGGGAATAAGAAACCATTTGAATGGACTAGGAAGGCTGAAGAAAGCTTTAGATTTATCACACATAAAGTAAGTGAGCAGCCCATACTTGATTTGCCTGATTTTAATACAGTGTTTCAAGTGGAGTGTGATTACATGGGATTTGCCATTGGGGCTTTCTTGAGTCAAAAAGTTAATCCAGTAGCGTTCTTTAGTGAAAAACTAAATGATGCAAAGCAAAAATATTTTTCTTATGATTTAGAATTTTATGCTTTGGTTTAGTCCCTAAAGAAATGGAGACATTATTTACTTCCAAAAGAATTCATTGTATAGACAGATAATCATGCCTTGCAATTCATAAACATCCAACACAAGTTGAATCAACGACATGCCAAATGGGTTGAGTATCTCCCAAGCTTTAGATTTGCTTTGAAACACAAAAGTGGACAAATGAATAAAGTTGATGTTTTGAGTAGAAAGAATTTCTTGTTGTGTGAAATACAAGCTAAAGGTGTGGTTTTTGGAACTTTGAAAGAATTGTGTGTAAAGGATGCAAATTTTAAAGAAGTATTTCAAGCTTGCAATAATCCTATTTGCAGTAATAGATAACCATGCATGGAGTATATGATTCAAGAGAGTTTTCTGGTCAAGGGGGAAAATTATGCATTCCAAGAGGTTCCATGAGGGACAATTTGTTGAAGGAAAAGCATTACGGTAGTTTAGCTGGTCACTTTGGACAGGATAAGACTTATTTATAGTTGAGCACTCATTATTATTGGCCTAAGATGCAGAAAATGTTAATCATAACCGATTACTGAGAGGGGGAGGGATGAATTGGTAAATACTGTTAGAGTAATAGAGTGTTTGATTATTAATTAAATCATGTTTGATTTAATTACTAAGTCACTTATTATCTCTTTCTACTTAAGCTAAACTTTAGGCATATAATAATTAATTGCTTTATTAATTATTATTGTGCAACCTAGGTTTTACCTTTTTAGGTTTTCAGATCTCCTTTTATAAGGATTGATCTCCTTTGTATTCTTAACTTGATAACAAATTATTCATTATTGAATTGCAACTTTTGTTTTTGCACATCAAGAATGATTTATCCTCTCTCGTGGATCAATGCGTTCAGGCCTCCATAGCTTCTTGTTTCTTCTCTCTCTTTCTGTGACAGGTGTTTGCATGCAGGTGTTCTTAGGAGCTATAGGTTGTTTACTCATCAACTCCAATATGGTATCATATTTTCAGATCTATTTTCCCCTGTGCTCTTTGTGAGAGATTCATTGGTGTTCGTTAGATTTGCATTTTTAGAAGGTTTTCCGTCAGATCTAGGAGGGCCTCTTTTTCAGGTCATCTTGGCTTCAAACGGACCTCACAGTTGCATTCACACCATCCAAGAAACCCTAGATCCATATAAAATTTGTCCAATTCGGACAAAGTTAGAATCTGTGGCAAAAAAAATTTGCAACCGGCCCCAATACAGATACCAAGGCACTTTGGGCCCAAACGGACCTCGCTATTGAGCTTGCAATGCCCACATACCCCCAAATCCATATAAGGTGTCCAATTCAAACGCCATTGCATTTTGAGGCAAAAAAATTTTTGCATGTCAGGTTGTAGGACCCTGCCATGCAAATCAAGGCAAAATTGTACCAAACTTGCATGCAAATCAAGGCAAAAATTGTATTGCCCTAGTACACAAATTGAAACAAAAAAATTCCTTGTTATGAAAATCGAGGCAAAAAAAAATTTTGCCTTGGCACACAAATCGAGACAAAAACACTTGTACGCCCTAGCCCGTATCCCGAGGTGCACATCCGTATGGCCAAATGGCCATCAAATTTATTCCCATGGTGAAAGCAGCTTCAGCCCCTGGTCATATGGCGACCAGAGGCCCAGGTTTTTATCCCTCGACCAGATTTGAGCCTTGACAGCCATTTGGTCGTCAAAGTTAGGCCCATCGGTCGCTGATGTCAACATGCATCAGCAAGGTTTTGACGCCATTTTGGGCCCTCTGAAGCACTCGGTGGTTTTTTGCTCATATCTTGAGCATACAGTGTCAAAATTGGGAAAATGAAATATCGTCAGAAAGATGGTTCCAAGCTCTATCTAGATCTAGAGGTTTGAATTTTTTATTTTGCTTTTTTTATGGTGTTTTTTACTATCAAAGCCAAATGTTCATTTTTGCACTCTGGGAACTCTATCTTGCGCATTCGGAATCCGTTTTGGGAAAATGATATATCATTGGAAAGATTGTTATGTAAGCTTTCCATTGTTGTGCGTATTTTTTCCAAATTCTTCTTTAGGTACATTTTATTCAGATTTTTTCATTTTTTCAATCTGGTGGATATCTTGGATGTTTCAGGTCCTGGGATCTCTTCCCTTTGAGGGATGGCTCAAATTAGGTTGTTCTTTTATTTCAGAAGCCTTTGCTCTTCTTTGAGTAGTGTATACTTCACTTTTGTAGCATTATTTTATGCACACACACTAAGATAAAGTGTCATTCTATTGCATGTATGGGATCTTGCACATGTTCGTGCTCTATGTACTTGCACTCCACTATAAAGTGTTAGGGGGTTTGATGTTTGCCTTTTTTTGCCATCTAGTTTTTTCATGTGAGCGTTCCTCCTATTGGTACCCTTAAAATTTTTGAGTAATGGGACACATTAGCATGCATTTGTACTATTTTGCTTTCAGGATGCATGAGCCCACCTTTATGAATGCAATTCAAAGTTTGGTTGCAGATTATGATGCTAATTTTGTAATATGAATATAAGAGGAATACCTAGGCATGTTCATTTCAAAGGACTTGCATATATTCTTTTTGAAGCCATTACCATGAGTGAAAGGAAGCCAGCGCATTTAAAAAGGAAGGCACAATGTAAACAGAGGCAGTGTTAAAATGGAAGAGACCAGTGCCATGAAAAAAGGCAGCGTGAATTTTGAAGGAGATCGATGCGAAACGCATAAGGGGAAGTCCCTTGAGTGAGGTGAAAATCAAGGAATGCCTCACGCATTGCAAAGGAGGCTACCGATTTAGTCAAAAATCAGGAGGAAAAACCAGTGAATATGCCAAGTTTTGACCTTGTTCAAAATGATTATCCCACATTGGCAAAGAGTGGGCATGTTTTAACGTTTATATGGAATAAGCACTCCGTAGGAATGTAAAGAAAGAAAGCCATAGGCTCTTGGCGGGCCCTCTTGGCCAGAGGAATGCAGCACGCGGGGCGCCCACAAATTTTGAACTAAAATGCTCAGGAGGTCTCTAAAACACTAAAAGCCATTGTCCCACATTGTTCACACAGGGCGACTTTGAGGTAAATATATTGAAATCCAAAAACAATAGAGGTAAATAGAAAGCCCAGAGGCTCTCTCCACGCATGCATGTGCGACGCCCACCTCAGTTTCTGTGCCGGCGGGCCCAGGAAAGAAATTTTGCAGACGGAGTGCGGTCAGTAGATGACACGTGTCAAGAGGTCGCATGATCGCAAGGGCCAACTTCAGCCCTTGCGATCATGCGACAAGAGCATATTCCCTGAGGCGGTAGGTAAGGTAGATGAGAGGACGGAGAGGTGACTGGTGCAGCAAGTACAGGTCGCATGATCGCCTAAACCAAATATGAGTTATGCGATCATGTGAAAAGTGAAAAGAGAAGGGGCCCACTCAAAAAAAAATTATCGCAGGTGCACATAAGGGAAAAACCTGGCCTAAACAAAAGACAAGCCGCATGATATTTGAGGTTGTCGCATGATCGCAAGAGAGGAGAGAGAAGCCTTGCGATCATGCGACAAGGCATTGAGAAGGCCTGCGGAAGGTGGGGAAGGTCAACACCAGGGCAGAGAAGGCTGGTCGCATGATCGCAAGACCAGCAATACTGTCTTGCGATCATGCGACAAGGCGACATGTGGCAGGTTCACGTGAATTCGCCAAATGGATTGCCTAATTTGAAAAGTATTTCATGAATTAGAGAATGAAGCCTTTGCGTTCGCGTGTTCGCTTAATCAAACCGAGCGGTTAGTGAAATATCTAGCGAATCTGAGAATGGAGTTAGTCGCGTGTTCGCGAGATAATTGGTGGCTAGCATTAAACATTCAGCGATTCAGAGATCCAATAGTCGCCAATTCACCAGTTAAATTGGCGGTCAGTGTAAATCACTTAGCGAATTGGAGATTGAGCATGGTCGCCAGATGAGGTGGCAGGTGAGGTGGCAAGCTGGCCAATAAATTCAAATATTCCTTTCCGTGCACATCCAGATTTGAAAAATCAAATTTAAAATGATAAAATCCTATAGTTTTAACTATAGTGAATAAATTCAGATATTCAAAGTTGCAGAGCTGGGAGACTAAATTAATGGCTGGGGGCTTTATTTTTCGTCTAGATAGCAAGTATTATATACCGCCGAAAAGGTCTCGACGCAAGGATTTCGTATTTGGGATCAATTTCAGTGCAGTTCAAACTAGTTTCGGGATATTTGCAATTGAACAAAATAGGGGCCAGGAAGATATTTTGGAAATATCTAATTTGTTATGTTCGGTGACTCATGTGTTTTCAAGGGGATAGAGCAGATCAGGTTTGTTGTTCCAGACATGGTGATTCATTCAGTGAGTAGTTCAGAGTCTGACAAGTGTCAAGTTGTGATGCTTTCTGGTGTTTCCCCCTTCTCTTCTTATTCCCATTTCTGATCTTTTTGTAAGGGTTCCAATCTTTTTGCATGAGCAGAGCTCTGCAAGTTTGAGTTCCAACTAATGCAAGTTCTGGTTAAGTTTAGTGTTCTAGTTTTTTGAGTATTTTGGCATTTTGAATGTATTGAAGCAATGTTTATATAATAAAATACACCCGAAGTCTCTTTGCAAGGACTTGATGTCTCTGTATGTTTTCTGGAATTCTTATGAGCTAGATTTGTAAGGCATTTCTGGTTCATCGTCTATAAGGTAGACTGTGATATTGTTCTTCAGTTTCCTTCAAGGAAGGAGTAAATCTTGTTGGATAGTTTCTGAGAATGTCAAGGATATATGGATTTGATGATCATGTGTTTGTAATGATAAAAGTAGTATGTAAGGCATGTTACTGGTTTCAGATGTGTTGAGTTGTAAATCTTTGTGAATGTCTGTTCAATTTGACTCCATACCCAATGGATTAGGCACTAGTCTTTTTCCAGAATTGCATCCAAACCAATTCAAATCACTTTTCCCTTTCATGTTTAAGAGCAAAAATGTCTATAAGTTGCATTGAATAGTGCAAGTACCTTTAGTGATTCTTTGAAGAGATGAATCAGATAGGTTACCCTGCCTGAGTTTTAAACTCGAAGAGAAGAAGGGTGAATACCCTTGTCACATTTGCCATTTTTCTGCAATGATTGTTTGCTTTTGTTAATATCATGGATTGGCTTTCTAAGCTCTGCATCAGTTGCAGCAAAGGACATTAGCAAATCATTGTGAGAACCCCTAATCCACTGCAGGGATTTCATTGTGAAGTAGTGAGTCTGAAGATAGGTACACCCACCTGGGTTTGTGGAGCCTGAAGTAGAAGAAGGACTTGGTCCTTATCAATTAGCCTTTTCCCTGTAAGAATCCAGAATTGGGAACCTGAGAGTCAAGCTTAATAGCTAAATTGGTGATTCTACATGAAAAAGAGATAACACCTCCAATGACATTAGCCTCAAGTATCTTTATTTGTGTTTGTACTCTCTCTGCACCTTTGATGTTTTAGATTCATCTTCATCATGCAGTTCATATTGGATAATCTTTTCAATATACCTGTCATTACTCCCTTGTCAGCATTATGGGGGGGGTTCTATTATTGGTTCTACTACTTCTTTGGTTCGATAGTGTAAGCTATGTATTTAGTATTTGATTCTATGTATTAGGCAGATGTAGTGGCTGGGTACCTATGCATTCTAGTGAGATGGATCATTTACCATATGGACACTCTTTCTTTCCTATTTTTCGATGCACTCTTCCAGCTTTGATTGATCAGCTCTTTAGACTTTTGGTTTTTTTATGCCATCTGTATTTTCAAGTTCAAGTGTTTGCCTTTGTTTGCCTCCTGATTCAAGTAGTGTCATTTGAAGGCACTCATGTAGATTACAGTATTCTATATCTTTGACTTCAGTTGTTTGCCTTTGTTTGCCTCCTGATTCAAGTAGTGTCATTTGAGGGCACTCATGCAGATTACAGTATTCTCTACCTGGTCATATTTTAGTGGAGGATCTTCAAATCAACAGTTACTTCTTAACAGAGTTTGTAGCTTCTTCAGTAATGTTGTACATGTTCATTCTTGTTCCTATTTTCTAGAACATTCCTAGTTTTGGAGGCTTCTTTAGTCCTTCAGACTAGTCTTTGTCTCTTTTTGGAGTAGAGTTTTTCCCATGTGGTTTTCTCCATTTCTCCTCTTTTACAGAGACTTTGTTTTGTACTTGGGTACCTGATCAGGCCTTTTGTTGTCGGGACCCATTTGTTTTCAGTAGTTCTTTCTAGGTTTTTAGCTTCTCCCAAAGTTCATCTTAAGGGGGGGTGTTAGAGTAATAGAGTATTTTCTTATTAATTAAATCATGTTTGATTTAATTACTAAGTCACTTTTTATCTCTTTCTTTGTATTCTTAACTTGATAATAGATTATTCATTATTGAATTGCAACTTTTGTTTTTGCACATCAAGAATGATTTCTCCTCTCTCATGGATCAACGTGTTCAGGCCACCATAGCTTCTTGCTTCTTCTCTCTCTTTCTATGACAGGTGTTTACATGTAGGTGTTCTTGGGAGTTGTGGGTTATGGGTTGTTTACTCATTAACTCCAATAAATATAATTTCTACTTCTACTTCTCCACAAATATATGTTCTTGCTAATACAAAAATTAAAAGAATATAATAGCACTCAAAAATAGAAATTAAATACACAGGTCAACACAACATATATACGTGGAAACCCTCAGTTAGAAGGAATAAACCACTATGGGACAGAACCCACAAATTCACTACTGCAGTAATAAAGATGTCTTGTTAGAGGCTTACAAAGAACTAGTAAAAGTGCTACCCGATTAAGGGATTTAGTCAAATATCTACTAGGATCTTGACCCTGTTAGGAGTCGCCTTGTAAGAGGACTTAGAACACCAATAAATATGTTACTCGGTAAAGGGATTTATACAAATAACCTATTAGGGTTCACCATGATTGAGGGATTTAAATATGCTTCTCAATTTAAAGAAATGATCTTATGATGACACTTTTTGTCTAATCAAATCATACCTATTACCCTTTCCTCTACTTGGTTGTTCAACCTTTTTATGCCTTCCACCTCATGTGACTGTGACTCCTCTCAAAGAATTTTTTCTACTGCTTTACTTCGCTATATGCTCTTGATATTCAACAACACTTCTTTCATGTCCTATGACCTATATTTATAAGAGATTAATCTTATTAAAAATACATCTCATAGATCCTCCAAGTTGTAAAATCTCCCATAAATCATGCATGTAAAAAATCTTGCAAACTGATTATGAGTTTACCTCGAAACGTTCGCTGAAAAAAAAAAAAACTAACTCTAGTTCCACTGAAAAAGATAACTCTAGTTTAACTGAAAAATGCTCCGCGTATTTCAGTTCAGATTATCATGCACTTAACCAATGAAGAGCTTGTTTCCGGTTAGTCATTTATTCTCTATGTGTATCTCATGACTAGTTGCAAAAACCTAGACTGGTATAAGTGTGACCGGTTAAAGTACATTGCTTTCTTGTTTAGTCTACCGGTGCACAATTATGAGTAGTGGTGTGATGTACCGGTGTTCCAGTGGGATTGATGTTTGCCTATGACTTTACCAATGACAAATAAGTTTATATCAATAGAAAAATGTGAGAATATATGTGAAAAGGGTGCAATACTTGTCAACACGCCAAGGTAATAAGTCAAAATGTTGGCTTATATCAGCCACTTTCAGTTCCAAACTAACCTGGGACTCTGTGAGTGTAGATTTTGTGTTGGGTTTGCCTCCTACCCATAGGGACAATGACTATATCTTTTTTGTGGTAGATAGATTTTCTAAGATAATGCATTCCATACCATGTAAGAAAACTAATGATGTCGCGAATATTGTAAACTTGTTCTTTAAAGTAGTAAGTTGGTTGCATGAGATTCTAAAGAGTATAGTATTTGACAAGGATTCTTAATTTGTGGTCATTTTTACAAAACCCTATGGAATAAATTGGGCATTAATCTAAGTTTTATCTCTACCTACCACCATCAAATGGATGGTCAAAGAAAGGTTGTAAATAGGAGTCTTGGTAAGCTATTGAGATGTATTGTTGGCAAGACACCGAGAACTTGGTATCTAACTTTGGCTCAAGAAAAGTTTGCATTTAATGAGTCTCCTAATTATAGTACTAGATTTAGTCCCTTCTGTATTGTATATGGTAAGCATCCAAGGGGGTTATTCGAGTTGAGAGATCTTGGTAACATGAAAAGGCATAGTGCAGCAGGAGAAGAGTTCACTAAACTCATACATGATCTCCATGAAGAGGTCAAGCAAAACATTGGATCTGGCAATCAGAAGTATAAACAGAATACTAACAAGAAATGAACAAAACTTAATTTGTAGGTGGGAGACCTTGTCTTGGCCTATCTTTGAAAGGATAGGTTTCCTATTGGTTTTTACAATAAACTTCAGATGAAGAAAGTAGGCCCTTGTAAAGTTCATTGCCAATGCATATGAAATATATTTGCCTTCATATTTGGTCATCTTACCTTATTTTAAATGTCATAGATCTTTATCCATATAGAGGAGAAGGACATGAAGATGTAGTATCAAAAGAGATAACTTCCAATATGGAACAGAAAGAAATTGTTTTCCCTCCATCAGATTTAGAATGCACTCTAGATAAGAAATTCTTGAAGAAGACTTGGGCCAAGAAGTATTTCAAATATCTGGTTAAGTGGAAGCATTGTCCAATAGAGGATTCTTCTTGGCTCACTAAACCAAATATCCTTAAGCTAGTTCATACAATTTTAGATCTCATGAGAAGGAGATCACGATCTCTTCTCTCCCTGAGAATTTGATGTAGGGGCATTAGTCCCTTCTATAATTTTATTTCAATTTTAGTTTTATTTCTCAGGTTTTTGATCGAATAAATGAGCCACGTGCCTTGTTTTTTCATTGTTTCCTCTAGTTATTGCAAGCTCCATGGCACAATGGAGTCAGGAAGACAAAACCCGTTTTGAAATTCTAATTTGTCAATCAAAATACCAACTATTGACAACATAGATCATTTCTAGAGAAGAACATTCATTAGTTAATTGCCAACCAATTACTTGTGCTTTACAAAATAATAAGGGTTGAAAAATTTTGGAAGGAGGGTGGAAAAAAATGATAAGGTGTGGCGAGAAAAGAAAACAAAAACCTTCCTACACCAGAAGGGCCAGATGCCAATACCAGATTGGCCAATTAAAGACAAACAGACCAAGGCCCTACAATCCAAGTTGTAGAGTGGTTTCAGAGAGTGAGGAAGTAGACAAGTTTGTAGAGTCAGTATATTTGGTTGTCAATGAGGAATAGTTGAAGCATTATGATAATAGATAAGGATTTATCCATGGAGGATTGTATTCAATTGTATTGCCTTATCAATTAAATGAGAAAAGAATAATTTGATTCTTAGTTTGAATTCTCTATAGAAATAAATTGTTCTGATCTTCATACACCATTTGTTCATTCTATTTGGATCTGATCATTTCTTGTTACTTATACATTGGTGATTCAATTAAGACAATTGGGTATAAACTAGAATTTTCTTCTTTCATCCCCTCTTGTTCATTGTTACATATTTTGTTCCTTGTTTATCTAGACCGTTTCCATCACGAAACCCTGTGTAATGGATGTTTTAGTTTTCCACAATGCTTTGATAGAAGAGAGGGAATTACTTGAAGACTTAAATGCTTGAATAAATATAGATGGATGAATGTATAATTATCTTCTTCCTTGATGGTAGACTCCTTTTCTTGGTCTTCAATGAGGAAAGAAGCTTGATCCATGGAGAAGATTGCCTTGAAAATGCCTTTGAATACTTAAGAATGCTTGGATGCAAAATAGCTCTTGAAATCTTACTTGTGCTATGAATGCTTGATTGTAAATGATTGATCATGGATCCCCAAATGAGGAGAGATATGTTTCTCTTATACCTCTCACAATATTTCAAAGCTCAAAACTTGAAGGAGGCCGACACAAATTTTGAAATCCCACTAAATTGACAAAAGAGCCCTCAATTCAAATTTTGAGAAAAACATTAGGGCTCATACCAATCAAGCATGAAATTAGAATCATAGATCCCACATACCAAGGGAATGTCAAATTCTTAGCTATAGTTGATTTTGGGGTCGAGAAGAAGCACAAATACCACAAATAGTAAGATAGGGCCCATGTTGGTTAATAAATGATTGAATTAGAAAAATAATAAAGAGCACATCTAGAAATAAGGGCTCACGTCAATTCTGGATAAAACTAAATTAACACATGAATCATATTTGAATTTAGGTGTTCATTAAATGCCAGATGAAGTCCCATAATGCATGTTACAATGTAAATACACTAAGGTGGATGCTAAACAATCATGAAATTGTACACACCTATAGGGTGCTTACAATATATGATGGTACATTTATCCCCCACTTTAGTAGGAGTATGATGCCACCCCATGCTCATAGTAAATAAAATGAGAGACAAGAGAAAGAGAGAAATGATCACAAGAAAACCACAAATAGATAAGACATCACTAAGTTCAAGGGTGTAAGCCCCCAAACAAAGGATCTTAAATTGAACAACCAGGTGCAAGGACACAAAAAAAATATAAAGAAAAAGATAACAAACAACAAAAGACAAAAAAAAAGGGGGTGAGTACTAAAAACATAACTCCAAATCAACTAGTTGAAAAGATCGCAATCGAGAAAACATCTCAACCGCTAGTATCATGTTTGGAAAGCTATTAGAAAAGAAAAAATGGTCACATGGAAAGGGAAAGAGAATATGTCAAGGACAAGACAACACTACACAATCTAACCCACTAGCAAAGCTATGAAAGCATGGAGAGAGAGAGAGAGAGAGAGAGCCTAGGAAATTGTCTTATGCTAGGTGATCCATTGGAGAAAAGAAGACAAAAGAGTAGAAAGGATAGCAAAATGTATTATGCTAGTTCCACTCATCCAAGAGAGAGAAAAGGTGGAATTGATGGTCTAGCAAGTTGTGTTATGCTATTTGATTCTACCTTGAAAGCATTGTCTCCTTAGGGAATTTGTGTAAAGGGGATCAATCCTAAGAAAAATAGTCTCCTTATGGATCTATGAAAAATGATCAATATAAGGATCTATAAAAATGATCAGTCCTAAGAAAAGCATAACCTCCTTAGGGATCAATGAAAATGATCAATTTAAGAATCTATGAAAATTATCAATCCTAAAGAAAGAATAGTCTCCTTAGGGGTTAACAAGGTTTCATAATGTACAAGGAGGCTACATATATTCCCCCCTCCTTATGATGGAAATGTAGAAAAATGGTGGCATCATAAGGAAAAGAGAACAAGGATACTTGCTTCCAAAAATAAGGAGATTTCCTTAAGACAACAATATATACCATAACCTTAGAAAAGAGGGAAGTCTCTTGTTAGCCAAGGAATAGATATTGCGATAGAATATCATCAAGTGAGAAAAGACCCTTGAAAGGAAGAGATCTTGGTTACAAGACATCTACCTTCAAGAGGAGTTCTTGAATAAAGATAGCATCTTCACGACAAAGAAGGGGAGGAGAACAAGAATTCACCCTTTTAGCCCCCCTATTTCTAGGTTAAAAAAGGATTCTTGATGAGGGATGACACACTTTAATCCTCAAAGTAAAGGTACTTGTTTAGGAAGAATATTCTTTTACAAATAAGGAAGAGGTTGTGATCAAGGATACACACCTCTTGCATAAGAGAAAATCCTTAATCAAACAAAAAAATTCCATATAAGAAAAGAATGTCATGTGGTAAACAAACACTACTCTACCAAGAAAAGTGGATCCTTAGAGAGAGTAAGGAAAAGAAAACATCTTGCCCCCCGAATCATAGAGGCAAGATAAAAGGTAACACATTATGCATACTAAGCTAATGATCAATTGTAATAGATAGACAATTCCAAGCAAGGAAGAGATTGTAAATGAAGATATCAATCTCTAGGAAAGAGATGGATCTTAGAACAAAGCAAGTCCTTGCAAGGAAGGAGATCACGTTAAAATTGATTCAAATAGAAAAGAGATAATGGATCTTTTGAAAAAAAAATTAACATCATATACTACCTAAGTGAAAGCCCATTTATAAGAGACATGCTCTTTGAAGCATGAAACATATTGTTAACAAAAATGTAAATTCCTTATGTGAAACAAATAATTTCATGCTAGAAAGAATGTACCATTATGAAAGATGCAATTCCACAAAGGAAAAGAGAAAGAGTGTCACATTATGCATATTTATTGGAATAATCAATTATAAGAGATGCACCCTTCCAAGAAAGGAAGAGGTTGTAAACGAGGATATTAATCTCCTAAAGTGAAAGATCCTCAACAAAAAAGTGCATGCATGGAAGGACATCACCCTATAAGAGATTCAACCAACAAAGAGATAAAGGATCCTTTAGAAAGAGGAAGGAATAAGATAGAAAGACCTTGCCCCCCAACCAGAAGGAAAAGGGAAAGGACCTATTATATTGCTCATGATAAACATTATACAAAACAAAAGAGCCCCTTGTGAAGTAAGCTACTTAAGATTACATGGAGAACAACATAATAGGATAAAGGAATGCTAAGATATGCTTTTGATATCAAAAAAAGGTATAAGATCTATTATTAAGAAAATAAGAGATCTATCTAGTAAATCTTGAACAAATTATCTAAACTAAATGCAATCAGAAAGAGAATGTGCATTACTATGATAGAAAAGATAATGAAAATCACCATTATGAGATCTTTGATTCTATGGAAAATGTCTAAAAGGAAAACAAATTTTAGTATCAAATTTAAGTCTCCAAAAAAATATCTTAACCAAAGTCAAACAATCATCGAAAGGATGTGTAACAACAAAAAGGTGTTGGTAAAAGAATGTCTAAAGGGGGTTTTTGTTGGGATGAAGAAGAAGGCAAGGTGTTCCCTTGAGGTATAAATCTTAGGCCACATGTAGTGACTTTTGTAGGTGGATCTATAGGGACCTTTATACCTTTTTAATTACTACCAAGACCTCGTCCACTATAACCTTTAACATATAGTAACTTCTGGTTTATATTATGTGTGTGTTTTTAACATCAAAAAGAAGAGAAAACATGCAGACAAGGACAAATTAAAGAGATATAAGAAGGCAGAGGTAGAAGGAGCACAAGGATCAAGAATGATAAAACAACCACCTAAGATTCAAAAAAGGGGGGTAAAGAGAAAACATAGCATGGGACTAAGGAGACCAAAAAAAGAAAATTAAGAATATATATATATATATATATATATATATATATATATATAACATTTAATTATTATTATTATTATTATTTATTCTTTAATATGTATTTTTATGCATATATTTTCTCATGTCCTTGTTTTATTTTTATTCTTAATTTTTCTTTTTTGATCTCCTTAGTTCCATGTTGTTCTCTTTACCCCCCCCCTTTTGAGCCTAAGGGGGTGTTATCCTTCTCAATCCTCATGCTCCCTCTCCCTCTCCCTTCTTCTATCTCTTGAGTTTGGCCTTGTCTACGTCTTTTCTTTTCTTTTGTATATCTCTTGCTTACATGCATCCTGATGATGGATCACAAAGTGTGATCCGAAATGTTGATGTTAAAATCACACACACAATCTAAACCAGAAGCTATTGTATGTTAAATTTTAATAAATTGTGGAAAACTGAAAACACTATAACCTTCTTGAGAATTAATGTCATAACCCACATTGTAATTAACCTTTAATATAGAGGGAGAAGAAAATTCATCTTGAGCTTTATGAAAGTATGTAGTCTAAAGAGGAATAAGAGGGTAATGGTTCTCTTTAGGGAAATTAGAATTCCTATCAGTATTCTTATCTTCTTTAGGTGGGGAGGAAGAAGAAGTTTTATCAAGATCTACATCTCTTCTTGATGTTATTTTGGAAGATAAATCATCAAGAAAATATTCAACATCGGGATTATGAAAGATACTTTGATAAAAAGATGAATGTTTAAGATCATCCAAAGTAGTGCATAAATTAGCTTCCTTAAGTTCTTCCATTAAGGTGGATTTAGGAGGAGACGAGCTAGGTATCACCAATATGGGATTGTTCAGAACATGATCTCTATCCTCATGATTAATAAACACCCTACGAGAAGGACTAAGTTAATTTATAGTAATGTCATCTTTAGGTTCATTATTTTCAACAAAGACTCTTATGTAATTAACATATTCCATGTTGTTTTTTAAAAATCCTATGAGAAAGCTACATGAAATATGGATAAAAGTCTTGAAAAATGTTTTATAAGAAGGAAGAACATTTGAAATTCTCATAATACCATATGCAAGAATACCATGAAGGAAAAAAATCACAATGAAATGCAAGAAAGTATTTTCTAGTTGATATGATTGATAAAGAGAAGTAAGAAGAAAAAAAACATGAGATATCTCACACCAATATAACTTAGTAAATTTCATGATGAAAATGAGAGCTACCAAAATTATATCTAAGCATGCAATATATGAGATCTAGACACCAAATCAATATGGAAATGTCATGTGTCGAGTTCACCAAAATTTATAGTACAAAATGGGATGCAAGGGGCTTTTGATCATATTTCTTATTGTGGATTAGAAAGGAAAGGACCCACAATGCTTAAGAGGACTTAAGTGCTCAATGAGTGCAATAATCCTTCACTATAATGATTAGATGTAATAATTGTAAAGGAATATGATTGGATGATGTAAGATAGAAGACAAAATAGGCAAAATTAGAAGTTTTAGAATACACAAATTGACAGAAAATAGACAGTCACCTACAAGTACCAAAAATCACAACCAGATAGCATTACTAACCTATGATTTCAATTTAAGGCTGATTTGCATGGCAGAGGTTGTCCAAGGTGTCCAGTTCTCAGGAAGAGGGTGAAAAAGTTGTTGTATACCAATACTTTTGATTGGACTCTATTGCAAACTGTCTGTCAGATTTTGTACTTTCCAAATTAGGTTCTGATGCATTTGCCACTTGTTCTTGCACATAGAAAAATGGATAAAAGGGTTATGTAGAGGAGTTTGTCTCAATCAAACCTTAGTTTGGAATCAACCATGAAATGAAACAAAGTAAATGAAAATGTGTTGTCATATAATAATGGTTGGATTTGAAAAATGAAGTATACCACACATTAGCAATGCAAACACTTATGTGAATATGATCAAGTATGTTGATGCAATAGCTTTAACTTCACATAAAGACCCAAAAGGAAATTATGAAATAAAAAACCTTGTGTAATGGATGTTGTAGTTTTCCACAACGCTTTGATAGAAGAGAGAGAATGGCTTGGAGACTTGAAAGCTTGAATGAAAATTAATGGACATGTGTCTATGATGATCTTCTTCCTTGATGGTAGACTCATTTTCTTGGCCTTCAATGAGGGAAACAATCTTGATCCATGGAGAAGATTGCGTTGAAAATTCCTTTGAATGCTTGAGAATAGTTGGATGCAAAATAGCTCTTGAAATCTTGTTTGTGTTATGAATGTTTGATTGTGCATAATTGATTGTGAATGATTGAGTGTGGATGCCCAAATGAGGAGATGTAGGTTTCTTTTATACTCCCTCAACATTTCAAAATTCAAAACTCGAAGGAGGTCAACACAAATTTAGAAATCCTACTAAATCCACAAGACATGCCCCTGATTCAAATTTCAAGAAAAACATTGGGGAAGAAGACACCCTTCCAAAAAAGAGGACAACTTGAGCATCCTCTTCCCACCAATCATGCATGAAATCAGAATCATGGATCCCACATAACAAGGAGATGTCAAATTCTGAGATACAGTTGATTGTAGAGTCGAGAACAAGCACAAAAGCCACAAATAGTAAGGTAGGGCCCATGCTGGTTAATAAATGATAAAATTAGAGAAATAATAAAGAGCCACACCTAAAAATAAGAGCTCGCATCAATTTTTGATGATACAAAATTACCATAGGACTTATATTTCAATTTAGGTGTTCATTAAGTGTTGCATGAAGCCTCATAATTCATGTTAAAAGACAAACACACTAAGGTGGATGCTAAACAATCATGAAATCGTACACACCTATAAGGTGCTTACAATTTACGGCAATGCATCTAGAATAGGTCAAATTAAACTATATATATCAACCACAAAATTAGGTTTCAAATCAACCTAAAGAAAAGGAAAACCTCAAACACATCTTAACACATCCTTTGAGGCAATAGAATAGGTCCTCTTTAATATCCCATGAAGAAACACAACCTAACAGCATAAATATCTAACCTGCTCATCAAATTGTTGATTATTTGTCTCCACACCATTAGAGAGAACCCAAAACATCAAGAAAATTGAGAGAAAGATACTAAATATCATCTACCAACTCCACACAATCATATTATGAAGGAATTAATCATTAAATTCTATCACAAGAGAAATAATCCACTAATCATTTAGAGATAGGACAACTGAGACAAACCGGCACACATCAACATAGAATATTGTACTATACAAAACCAAATCACTTGAAAATTGAGCCATAGATTTCTTGTTCAATATAGAACAGATGGCCAAAATCAAACAAGACAACTAATCACCATAGGGGAATATAGAGCATTCTAGTGAGCCAAAAAGAATACTTTATACTAACAAATAGTGATCCCGAGGATTGGTCCTTATAACTTTTTTTTTGTACAAAGGTGAATGTCATGAAAACCAATAGAATGACACCTTACATACTACTTAACTCAACTCTTAAACCTCATACCCAAAAAGTGCAATGTGTAAAAATGCAAACCAAATTATTAGTACACGATCATAAGGAAACATATTATTTTAACACTTAAACAAATTTCTTCTAACACCCAGTTATTAATTTGATCTCAAATATCAATCAACTAGTTTATTATACATGTATGGACACCATCCAAAGTGGTAGCATCTTATAGCCAAGTATCTAAACAAATATACAACCATCTAATGATCCTCTGAATAGTCTTATGTGTCTCTAATCAAACTAAATAGGAACAATTGCTCTCAAATATGTCCAACACACATCATTTAATAAACCAACATTCACAACAAGTCTTCCATTCATCTCTTCAATGATAACACATATTGTCAAACATCAAGTTGCTATCAATGACAACACATAATGCCAACACATAGTGCCAACACATTGGGGATGGGCAATGAGATGTATTGGTTGAAGGAAGAAATGTTCATGTCACCAGTTGAAACCAAAGGGGGTGGTGAGAGAAGGATGGGCACATTTAAGGAAATCAAGGTCACAATAAACATAAACTTAGGAAGAAAATGAAGACAAACAACCATTAAAAAGGTGGGGAAAGGGAACCATGAAAGGTAATGATAAGGGAGAAATGATGGAATGATAAGATTAATTTGGCCTAATAAGATAGTAAATCCTCAAAAATATATCCCATCGAATTCATACAAAATACCAAACTACACTTTTTTTGGATGAGGACTGGTTATTATAAATAGGAGTCCTTTCATACATCAAGCATATTGTGCAATGATAACTGACTAACTAACTCATGAGAGGATTATAGTTGGGATGAGGTAACATTGGGTGGTGAGAGATAGCGATAACATCTAACACATGGAGGATTAGGAGGCAAAAAACCCATATGCGACTAAGCTTATGATCAAATGCAATTATAAATGCAAGAACTATAAGCACCTTGTATTGTCCCTACACATACCACAGAATGTTAGATTTCATTAATCACTTTCATATTCAGAAAAGAACATTTTCATCTAATAAGAATTACTTCACATCAATTACAATCGGTATCAAACCAAGTTCATCAATCTCATGTGGCACCAAATACAGCTAACTTTTAAAATCTATCACTTCTCATTGAACCTTAGTTTTTTATTATAAGATCAATAGAAATGTGACATAGGTTTGCATTACAGATCCCATCAAAATCCATTTTTACATGATTTTGGGACCCCTTCAAAGAATTATTTACCCTTACTCAAACACATATAGCTTAACCCATCTATAAGTTTTAGTATTGTAATCGCCTAATTTTATAGGCACGAGATAAAGAAATAATTTTTAAATTTTATGTACAGATTCAAAGATGCCAAATAAAAATCAGCGATGATGTGGATTTGAAATTGAAAATTGGAGAAATTTGTAAGAGTTTTGATTGTGTTTAATTGTCAATTGTTTCCATGTATTTTGTTTCAAACTAGATCTTTGTATATGGTTTGTTGACCACACCCCTTCACATTAGTTTTAAAAAGTTTGAAGGAAATATTTTGTTTTCCTAGATTTTTCCTGAGCTGCTTATGTACACTTGGCACAATTCATTATCAAACCAGATGAATGATTGAGAAGGTGAAATAGCTACTGTGTCAGATTTTTTGTTTTTTGGGGTGATGAGCTAGATATAAATAGAAAAATAATTTAGATTTGTTTTTTTTTGTTTTTTTGTTTGTCTCAATTGAATCTTGTTCCAAGGATATTCAAGCATCGATGAAGTTGATGATTACATGAAAGTTAAAACAACGAGCATAGAAAGAAAATGATATTGATTAAGTTGTAGACAAAAGAATAAGCTCATCTTTCAAGCTATGGATTTCAATGAACTTATAGAGTACATATGTGAAAATGAGTGCAATTTGTTATGAGAAGTGGAATAAAAAATAAAATCTAACACTTGGAGTATGCTATAATCCTTTGAAAGCACCGACCTATTTTCCTTGCGTTATTAGTGTGGTTTTGACAAGCTAGTTGTCTAAAATCCATGTATTGTTTAGGATTTCCATTTGGTATGTACGACTACTGCTATGTTGAATATAAAAGTTCATTGTGGTAATGCAATTGAGTCAATGCATAGCACATATGGTAACATTTAATGATATTTACTAGTATTTACTATGGGCACTCATTCACCTTGTACGTAGCATCCATTTGTACAACTTAAATTTTGTATTTGAATTCATATTTTTGTGATTAGTAGCAATTGGCGACAATCTAAAAAATATGTTGGTTGAACTAGGGTGAACAATTATCTTCCCAATGAAAACCCATCACTGAATAAAATAATGATCCTTGAGGCCACTAGCTAAGCTCCATACAAATCATCCATGTTATGTCTCCCATACTAGTATGTAAAAATGGTACAAAAGTGTTTTCAAGGTCTTGACAGACATCTAACCCACTAATGGACAAGTTATATGGATGAGCGCCAATCATTAGGCAGTATGACATCAGGAAACATGACACTAGGAATCTACACCTATGAGGAGTAAGTAGCCAACATCAGTGGTCAGCACTAACTGAGTAGTAACTGTGCATTAGTTGTCAGACCCACTAACTGTGTATTACTAACTAGATCCACTAACTAGGCATTATTAATTAGAATGTCATTTGACAACAACCACTACACGTGACTAGATACTGTTACATGAAAAGTAGCTTCTGCACATGTGAATTTGAAACTTTCCCATTTGGGGTTTTATTGTCATTGGGGTTATTGGTCTAGCATTTGGAGATTTATTTCATTTTTGTAGAAATGGAAGATTTGCAGAGCTAGGAGCTTTAAGATCTAGTGAGTTTGATCAAACGAGCAAAGGAGATTTGCACAACTGTTTGCAGAAGATTTCAACTTTCAACATCGCAGGTATGTTGAAAATATTGTTGTGTTTTCAGCCTTGGAAATAGTTAGGGTTTGTATATTGGGACTTATATTTGGCAAGGTAGCGTGAATAAACAAGGTTTTTCCTAAAAAGTGGAATACAATTTGCATAGTCATTTGTAGAAGAGTTCGGCTTGCAACATCTCGAGTATGTTGAAAATTTTGTTGTATTTTCCTCCCTGGAATCTGCTAAGGTTTTTAAATTGGTGCTTATATTTGGCAGCATTGTGTGAATAAATAGGGTTTTTCCCACAAAGTGGAATAAGATTTGTATAGTCATCTACAGAAGACTTTGATTTGCAACATCACATGTATGTTAAAATAATTGTTGTGTTTTCCACCTTGGAATTGGCCAGGGTTTGTAAATTGGCACTTATGTTTGGTACCGTTGTGTGATTAAACAAGTTTTTGGACCTAGAGTCGAATAAGTAGTTGACAGGAGAAACCCATGACTTGGTACAGAGGAGATAATTTGAATACCCTTAGTCATGACAATTTGAGCATCATTTGCAAGACAATTTTTAGTTGCTTGGATGTTTATGTTTTTTGATCAAAAATTGCTGATGCAGAGCGGGTAACTAGAAGCGTGAACAAGGACCAAACTAGTCCCTCAACAAAACCTCAAAGGGTTCAAGGTAGAAACCGCAAGAAAGTTTTCCAATAATGAGTGCCTCTCACACTTACCACAAGTGTAGGAAATGACTTGTTTCTAGTTTATCCCAACCTAATCTATAGGGTACTCAATCACTGAGACCTATCAAGTCTTCCAAGTCCAACTAATCACTAGTCAGCAACCAGACGCTTAAGTTGTTCTGCACAAAATTTCCCCAAATGTCATAATCAGAACCAAGGGTGACCACACACTTTTCCTTGGTTTATTTAGGTTCTTGACACAAGAGCACAATTGTTCATATTCAACAAAGACAACAATTTGGGCATGTTAGCCTTACTCATCCAGTTTTAGGCTTATAGCCTTCCAGGAGCATTAATATTGATTGTGATCACATAGTTCCACACAAACTTGTCAATAAATCATATATTTGGGTACCCTTTTGGGCTTGACACAACATGCTAAGGGTGAAAGACCTAATTATGAGTGAAACACACAATGGAATGCTGATTTTCCCTTGGGCTTAGGCCTAATTAGGCTAGATTTGCACTACAGGTACCATGTCCGTACACCCGATTCCAAATCCAACACTTGGATCATGTGAGGGTACATAAAAGTCTTCTAGATACTAGGGCATAGGGCCTGGTGATTCTCCAATAGCGAGTTGTGTGGACTGGTGTCTGAATTATGAAGGTGCACACATAGAGATGTACACCTAGGGCATCATGGCGAAGTCATTTCCCTGCAAATTACCACCTCTAACCTGCATAGTTTGTAAGTACTTAGAAAAAACATGAATTCCACCAAGGGGCATCAAATTCCCATGGTGGAATCGATTAGAATACACAAAACCAATTGGAATCCTGGTTCAGGGTCTTAATCCGGAAAACCCGGGGCAAAACTTGAATAACTTTCAACTTCTAAAAGCTCAGTACATGCGATCAAACACAAGTAAATAAAATTCACAGAGGTAACCAGAGGTATCATACTTTCATGCTCAAGCCCCGTACACGTCCGTACGAACTTTATGATAATCGGATTTGCAGAGAAATGGTTATATTTTTATTGATTCAAATTGCCAAATTACATATTCCTTACCTTCCACCCACCTATCGGGGCTTATGAAGGTGTCCCCCATCAGTTACAACTGAATTTGAAACCATATGACCATTGGGGGCTTTGGTTACAACTTTTGGCAAAAGTTGTCAAAGTTGCTAAGCAGCTTTTACAACATTTTTGCAATTTTTGCATACGAGGAGACCAAACTTGGTCTAGACCTAATCTATTGATCCAAAATGGATCTAAAACATTAAAAGCATGAAAATAAAAAAAATCCTAAGTTTCTAGGCCTTTTAACCACCTTTGACCATAGTTGACCAAGGGCTTATAGTTATGCCAATCTTGGGATTAGGTCTTACAACTTGGTCTATATGCCTAGATGGAAGATCTAACCTAACTAGATGTCCTTAGGACTTTGATGAAAATTATTTGTTAAGTTTATAGTGGGTGCTCCTACACCAACTACCTAATTTCCCTTTTGTGTGGACTGTGAGCTAGGATGTAGATTTATTTTTCTATTTCAGCTTTAAAAGCCCTAAATTAGTTACTAAATAGCTTAGCACATCCTCTTATCTATTTTCATTGTTGTTGTATTTTTCTCATATATATTCTATGATTTTATGCACCATCTTGTTGTGTGATCAAAAGTGTGACACACTTCTATGAACCATTACTCTTGAGAGAAGCCCATTGAAGAGTGTATCCCAAGAAGCGGCTCATAGCTTCCTAGTTGAAGCAAGTTTAATCCACTAGTACAAAAATAGCAAAATTAGACTAAAAAAACTACTAAAAATCACATATAGATGACCAATTTTGATCACATGACCAGTAATAGTTTATTGCCAGTCATTTGTAACACCACCAAATTTGTGACTAAACAAATTTTAGTCATTTGTTGGTTGTTTTGAATGATCAATTTGGTAGTATTTTTACTCATTAATTTAGTCATTTGTTGTTGTTAATTGGTCATTCATTTAATCTTGATAGTCATTTATTTAATCATTAAAATCATTAATTTGTGTCAATTGGTAATATATTTAATCATTTGTATCAACTAATTTCCATCCATTGGTAGTATATTTGATCATTTTAATCATTAATTTAGTCAATGTTGTTAATAATTAGTCATTTATTTAATCACGTTAACACTTAATTGATATCGACTGGTAATATATATAGTCATTTGTATCAACTAATTTCCATCCATTGGTATTATATTTGATCATTTTAATCATTAATTTAGTCAACGTTGTTAATAATTAGTCATTTATTTAATCACGATAACAATTAATTGATATCGATTGGTAATATATTTAGTCATTGTCACTCTTATGTTTCCATCTACTAATAGTATATTTAATCACTATTATATTTTGGTTCTCATTAATTGGTATTGAATTTAGTTGTGATATAAATAATGTATTAAATTACATAAATTTAATAATGCAAAAAAGGCATATATTAAACTTGAAGTAAACCATAAAAGAAATTAAAAATATATTAACATATACAAACAATATTCAACATCATGAGAAAGAAAGGTAATCTACAATTTAAAAATATAATATGTATCAAGTAATAAAATGTCAACGTTGAGAGTATACATAATTATATCTAAAAATATCAAAGTTATTAAGAGTTTCCAACTCATTAAATACACCATGAATGTTTGGTATCTAGTGCATGATAAACATCAACTAATTCATTTTCTCCAAAAAAATTATTGGCCACCGTGCAAAGGATCCTTCTGTAGACACCTAAAAATCCTTTAGAAAATAAAGTATTTTTATTTTCTGAAAAATCCCTGATGACATCATCATTTATTAATTAATTAATTGTTTAATAATTAATTCATTTTTATGTCATTAAATCCTTTTTTCTTAATTAAAAATATTTAATTAAGAAATCCCTCCCAAAAATGTTTAAATCTTATTTAAACATTATCTCCTTATTTATTAATTATTTTAATTAATAAATTGACCAAAAATCCCAAAATAAATAATTAATTTATTTTTTGACCAAAACTTGGCCAATTTCCTTGAGACCACTAACCTCTTCCAAAATCTTCTAATCCTTCTTTAATTTTGATTAAAGGCTAATCCCATCCTTTCTAACCCTAATCTCAACTCAAAATATTTAATTAAGATTAAATATTTAATTTTCATATTTATTAAATATATTTTAATAAATATTCCCAAAACCAAAAGCCTTTGGAATAAATAAACATTTATTCATTCTCCCTAAACCAAGGAAAACTCTAGACTCTTCTAGAAACTTCTCAACCCAACCTCTTCACCCATCCTAATCCTAAAATCCCCTAATCCTAATCCTAATCCTCCCCCTAACCTTGTCACATTCCCTAAACAAGGTTAGCCAAACTCTTAAGCTTACCCCAAAGTCAACAAAGAGGGCTTCCCTTTTTGAAATGCATTGAAGGCATTTAAGGTCTCCTTATCCCTCTTACATGCATTTATGGTGCATTTAAGAAGCCCCTCACCCCTTTCTTACACCCTTTGACCTTAGGCACATTTCCCAAATTGTGCACATTCCTTCCATCTTTCAATCCAATACCCTTGTGACACTTGTCACAAGGAGGTGATCCCTAAACTAGCACAATCCATGTGCTCCCCTTTGAGTGAATCTTGGCCTCTCTTAAGGATTTCAATCCTGGCCACTCATTCTTCCTTCCCAAATCCTATAAATCCCCCTCCTTTCAAGAGCAAAATCAATTAGCTTACTTTCATTCTCATGCACTGTTATGATGCCATTTTCATGTTAGATCTTAGCAAATCATTCTAATTTAGTTTACTTTCAAGCATTTTTAGCTCATCATAGCTTAGTAATAATGGATTAACATAGCTTTTCTTATTGTTTTGCATAGCATAGCATCATATCACATCTCTAATTTGGTCTAAAATCAATCTTAGATTCCTCATCATGTAGCTTAATCTTCATTAAAGCATTTTTGGATCCTTGAGGCCTTAGGGGCAAATCAGGTGTTCTATACCTGTTTTTGTGCCATTTTGGGGTTTTCATGGATTTCAATCCATCTTAAAACGCATTATAGTATGCTCCAAGTGCTTAGAGAGCACACCCACATCCCCCTTATCAGAACAAATCAAACAGTGCTTGGGTGCACCTGTTTCTGGCTCAATCTGAGGTGGCTAGCTTAGAGTTTCCTTGTTTTTGTTTTGATTGTATGCTAGATTAAACTCTTAATGTTTGATTGATTTGAGCCTTTCAAAACAGATAACAGGTACCCTCGAAAGCCTTGCTCACACCTTCTTTCTCTTTTAGATGAATCGCTCCATCTATTCATAAACAAGTGGTACGTTAGTTGTGACCCTCACAAGTTCTACATTTGCATCACTCGTTCCTTTCAAGTTTTCTCCATGTATGATAGATAGTGAATGGATCCGCCCAACACCAACAATAGCACTATCAAATGGATCCAACACTCTGACTTTATCTCCTTCTTGGAGTTCATGAATATTTTTCTGCAAATACAAAAAGTGCATAGGTAATTATGTGACTTATTAACATAATAATTATCACATAGGTAAACATTTGACTTATTAACATAATAAAACAACCATTACTTGCTCAACTAGTACTTGCATGTGTTAAAACAAATACCATGAAATACACAACAATAAATAAAACTCACCTTGCTTTTACCATGAAGTCTTCTTTGAATATCATATAGATCCTCATCCAGTTCAACATGTTCACTATCAACATCCTTCTCAAATTGTGGAGCTTTATAGATAGGTCTATTGAGAGTGTCATTTCCTGTATGCACAGTAGATTGAAGAGAAAACAAGTACAAGTCATATGCTGGAAGAGGGTATGATATGTAAACCTTGGGAAGAAATAAGTACAATTCTAAATTGTGCAATGAAGATAGCTAATAAATATTGTGACAAATTAACTTACATCTGGAAAAATACAAAATCTATAATTATTTGTTTAAAATAACATTTCAAGCATGAAGATTAGGATAGATAATTGACAACTATTACATTACCTCAACTTTACCACAACTATAACTGTGTTGATCCACATTCATGTCCACTAATTCATCGCAATCGCTATCAATATCAGCAGCTTTGTTGGCATCAAAGCATTTTTGTGCAGCTTTGATAGAATTGCTCTGCACGTGGTTAAATTGTTAGTAGATAGATCAATGCAATGGTAGATTAAATGCAATGGTGGTATTTTCTTCCATGTCCTACCCTATAGGCATATATAAAATAAAATCATTGAAAATAGAAATCATTCCTTCATAATGATATTAAACCATGTTTGTTACAGCATGATAAGTTGTAACAACTCCAAAATATAGGCATACACTAAAATAACATTATAATTAAAGCATAAATGGCTTAGAAGATAAGCATACCTTAGTATTGAATATCTAGTTATTAGTTGCCTTATTAACACCTATATTTGGAGATAAGTGAAAGCAAGCGCATTAAAAAGAGATTCCAAATATCTATTAAATTGAGTGATAAGAATATATAATAATTCAAATATAATAAGATAGTGAGAAATGACCTGTGGAATCTCGTTTCTTCTTAACCGTAACATTCTCTTTAATTCCTTGACCATCTTTTCCCAAGCCTTCACCTTCTTTCCAAACCTTGCAAAGAACAAGCAGAGGGGAAAAAATGAGAAACATAAGACATACAAAAAACAATATGTACTTACCTTTTAGAACCCATAACATAAACTTAAGTTCAAATATAGACAACAACATAATAGAAGATGGTCAGAGTCATGGGTTTCCTAAAGTCGTAGATTACTCATCTCAATATGAAGTCGTAGAGATTACTTAGATTACTTGTCTCAATATAAAGTCATAGAGGGATGTTGTTGTTTAGAAGTCGAGAAAGCAATTCAAACATACTAGTAGTAGAGATACTAATAGACAAAAAGAGGATGAATCTTCTTTGCTTACCCATAATCTTCTTTGCCTATGAGCTCAGCCTTTGACGCAACACAACAAAGAATGCTATTGATATGCAATAAAAGATGCAAAATGAAGTACTTTAAACATCAAATGAGTAATCTACAACTCAGAATGGGTATCAACCTTTGTAATCAAACATATGTTTTTAACTCAAATAATTTAAAAAGTTTCTCTAAGGTCCTCTAATATGACATGGTTCTCCAAGGTTTTGAATTTTTTATCCTGAAAAACATGTGATGCTTTCATCAAGATGCAAAATAATGATTAAATCCCCAAATTTATGATTGAACACACAGGTTTGCACTGATGTTTGCAACATGTTTCACAGAAAATACATAATAGAAAATTACCATAACAGCATACTAGTTGACAATGCTAAAAAATTCAAAATAGAAAACAAAAACTTCACCAATGTTATACCAATTTTGAAATTGATGCTTCATCAAAGTTCAACTCTAGGAGTGGGGTCCCACTTTTTAGTATCCCCATTTTTTATTGGGATCATTAGACTTCTCATTATTGATGCAGGGGCATCTAGAAGAGCATCTAAGCAAAGGAGGACTCCAGTGACTAAGAAGGAGAAGATGGTATCAAGACAAGTTGATTGGCAATTTTTGAAGCCTATAATGGCTTATGACAGTGTTGGATTCAATAAACAATGTAAAAGTCATGATAAAGGTCAAAGGTCAATATACAATGTAATAGGATAAAAAATGCAATGTAATAGTTGATAAATGCAATGTAATGGGGTGATAGAGTCATTTGGGTAGTTTTCATATTTAGAGGCATTCAATAAATACATTGGACCATGTATAGGTCAGTGGGATAAGCTAGGGAAATCAGAATGTTCATAAAAGCAAAGTTTAAAATTTAAATTTTTAAATGTAAATGGTCACATAAGCATTTTGGAGGGAATTAGTAATTAAAGGGTTTTTAGATTTAGTTAAACCACCAACTACCTAGAATCAGTTGGGACAAGTGTAGGACAAGTTATTAAATAATCAATGTACCTTTGGTACGGAAGTGGGGAAGTAGAAAAGAAGACAGTAAACTCTAGCTGTATGGTATTGTCTCAGATAGCAAGAAATAAAGCATTGATTTGGCACTGTTTCATTGATCAATTTAATTCTTCATTTCTTAGACTGTCATACACATGAATTAGAAAGTTTATTTGGTTCCATTCACTCATCATTGAATGATTTCCACTCTATTTTGAGACAGTTTGCACGACTAACAGTCCATTTATTGGCAGTCTTCTTCTAAATTTCTGTGACAGTTTTGTTTCTCCTTTAAGAAATGACCATCCCATGAGATTGTTGGGCCCTGACTTCATGGGATGGATTATATTAACATGTAAATTAAGATACTAACCCTTGAAATGCAGCACTAGTGCTAAATAATTGAGTTTCTGCAGAAAAGGCAATGAGTTTGGAGAAGAACAATGAAGTGTTCCTTAATGGATTGATAGGTGTGGTGTAGCAGCGAGTAATCTGCTTGAACAAGAGGGGAGTTTTATGTTTTGAGATGTCCTAGGGCATCAAATTGAAGGTGTTTAAACCATTAGTTGGTCTTCAAAAGGTGTGGAGATAGGTGTTTGTGAAAACCCTATGAAATAAGGGTTTCAAGGTCTTAAAGTGAGGTTTTGAGGGATTTAAGTGGTGTAAGTCAGAGATCTTTGAGATTTGGTCATATTTTGTCATATTATAACTCGGTTAGAAGTTTGGAGTGGAAAGGAGTGCAAGAAAGCATAGTTGCTTTGTAAAGTGCTTATTTTTTATGCCATTTGAAGGGCACATTGTGAAGGAAGTCTAATCTGATACAAAGAAGTCTATATTGAAAATTTGATATGTTGTGTAACCCTAAAAAGGGTATCTGAAACTATAGTTTGTTCCTTGAGTTGTTTGAGAAAAGTCAGAGAAAACGTGTGAAAACTGGTTCAGCAGGGCTAATAGGGGCTCATAGGGCTAGAAGGCAGATTTGAGGGTTTTGTCTATTGGGTGTTGCAAAGACTATCAAAACTGATTGATTCTTGTTTAAAACATCTATTTTACATCATTTGTGTCCACCTTAGTCATTTGGAGGCAAGGTTGTGTGATTTGAGGGTATTTAGCCATAGGTGAGCCTAAAGGGCTAGTGGGGTTATTGGGCTATTGAAGAGACATTTACATTATTTCACCACTTCTGCTAACCACTCTACATCAATTATTCCTCTAGTCTTAGGAACTCCTAATCCCTTAATGGAGGTTGGCACAACAATTTCCCAATGCTTAAGAGCACTAATTTAGAGGGACAAATGGGGGATTTTGCTTTAGCCTTTTGTTAATAAGGTCAATGCATAAGTTTCGATAGCTGTGAATATCTAGTTCCAACACCTAACCCTTGAAGAGGCTTGATTTTTGAATAGTTGTGCATTGCACTCCAACTAGATACCCTAGAGGGTAGCCTTGGCCATAAATTCCAAATCCTGCTAAGATCTTTAGAGCCAACTATCTAGGTGCTTATAAGTGTCCTTACTGAAGGAAGCATGACCCATGCCAGCCCCATCATATCAAAAGACTTAAACATATTTTTGGGGAAAATGGACAATGAAGCAAAATACGGGCCATTGATTTGTCTGCTTGACAGCATAAGCTATACCTAGATGGTCGTGGAAACTTCTCTTGATTAAATAATCATGGGGTAAAAGCACAAAGTTGTGTCACGTTTCAGGACAACTTATCAGCATAGCTGAATTTGAGTATTTATAACTAAAATTATTTTTTATCAAACATATGGTCTAGCTAGATTCATTCTAGCTAAGTTAGATAAGTTCTTCACCTTTTCCAATTGGAAATATCTATTAAATGCATGTTTTATAACAATTACTAAAGAAATAAAATTATTTCAGAAAAATGATGTTTCAATAACTCTTACTATTTTTAATGATATTTTTTTACAAATATAAAAATACTCTTTTTTAGAGCATAGAGTCAAGATTATCATTATATAATTTTTATAGTATTTTAAGTAGATCTAATATATTATAATTTCAAAATACTACAAGTAGGTATTTTAACATTCGAGAACAAGATGCTTCAAAAATAGAAAAAAATAGTAAAGCTTATCAAAAAAATTGAAAATTTGTATTTAACACTAGAGGACAGAGTTATCTTTAAGAGCGTGTAATTTATTTTTTGAATGTTGTAGATTTGATAGGGGAAATTTGACGCGAGATGAAAACTATCGATTTCAGGTATGTTCGACTTTGAGTAGTTATAATAGAGAAAATATAAATTGAAAACTAATTTTTCTTCTTTTCTGCACTAGCTGTACATTTTATCTATGACATATTTTGAAATCAAAGGAAAAAAAGATTATTTGCATATACTTTTTTGGTGCGGACAAGACCCTCATTTTTCAGCATTTTTCAGCAAGTAAAAAATGGACTTAAAATTTTTTAAAACTATGTGAATTCTTGTTAAAAAAGAATTAAAAAAAGTATAGGCATAAACTTCATCCACTTTTACACAGTTCATTAGTTTACATCATCTCCAAATTTTAAACATAAATGTCATTTTTATGTCGTTAAAGTTAAAAAATTTGTGTGTTGTTGACATTTTCCTTTATAAAAGTGTGACATAGCTTTGTACTTTTACCCCATGATTTAACAATTTCTGATAGAAGCTCACCATCTAAGGCATTCCATTTTGGAGGCCCTCCCTTGTACCACAACAACCTTTGAGACTAATGTTCTAGTGCAAGGAAACACCCATTCTTCAAAAGAGAGTAACATGGGAAAACTTAATAGACCTGATGCAGAGCCCTCCACTATCACCCTAAGGAGATTAACTCAACTTGAGGATTCAACAAACTACTTGGAATCCACTCAAGGAATTAACCTCACTTAGAGATCAAATAAAGTTCTCTGACTTGGTAGATCACTTCCACATCCATACTTATTAGTTCATTATCTCAATTCCTCAATCCAATCTCATCAAACTTTAAATACCCTCCTGGGTCACCTAGTGCACCTAGTGTACCTAATGCCTCCAACATACCAAATATCCAACCAAACTCCTTCCACTGATTCCAACACCTTGTATCACCATAACATGGTCTATCTACCATGATCCAACTCTCCACCAACTCCCAACAACTCACCTTTCACCATTTTGCACTTTAGCCCTTCTAGACCTGGCTAGTAGCCTTGTCAATACCGAAATCTTCAAATTTCATGAAACTTTCCCAAACACCCTATTAATGTCTTTATATTTTCTAATACCCTTTTCATATTTATTTAACCCCTATCAACCTCAAGCTTTCATCTCTTGACTGGTGAACCTTTCTACTGCTGATTGCCCTCTTTCCTAGGCCTAATTAGCCCCCTTTATCAAAGCAACCCTATACTCCACTACTCTCCAAGAATCTATGACCTTAAATAGTCTTATATTAGGATTCCAAACCACCAATTTTTGACTTTTTCAGGTCACACCACTCACCCAACTCTCAAACCATTAAACCCTTGTTCCTAGGGTCATAAATCTAGGGCTTTGTGGCAAATGTCCTTCCCAGCAACACACAAGTTCAAATATGGTTCAAACAATCTCCAATACATCCACCTAGTCATATTATAACATCACATTCTTACTCCAGCCATCAAATCACTCATGTCCACCATTTGGTGCTTTTCCAATACACCTTACCACTGTGCATTCACCAGTCCCTTACTGTTCCTTCTCTTCCTTCACTTTCCCTACAAACAAGCATCAATCCCATGACATCTATATTACAACATCTGACTTCTCCCACCAATCACAGAAGTCACATTGGTGGGAGAGTCATTTCACTTGGTGAAAGACAACTCAACTCGCTGTTTACAGTGGTAAATCTGAACACTGTTGATACACCAGTCAATGTTGACTTGATCTAAAACAAAAACAAAAAAAAGTTAAGGGCATAAAAATTTAGCAATAATACCAGTTAATGTATCACATTTCCCTTTAACCAACTTCACATTAGTATTAAACTATAATAAACTTCAAATATCTTGGCTGTCTGCTGTGACCAGTCTCTGTTCCTATACCAGAGAGTTCTTGGTATTACCAGTGATAGAACAATGCAAAGGCAATAAAAAACAAGTGAAATAAAACAAAATGAAATGTCTCAACCCAAAGCAATCCTTATTTTCATTGTCACCAAACACAACAGTTTACTGTTGTTGACTGTACCCATAGGGATAGTGAGACACAGAGTTGCAGGAAATTTAATTCTTATTCATCATGAACTCGTTTCTCCATTTCATATTATATAGCAGATTATACTCCCTCCTCTCTCCCCTTGGATCTACCACCAAATAAACATAAATCTCTTGAATAAACTGACAACAACCTTGTAACTGTCCCTAACTGTCATCATAACTGACTGTTAACAGTGTAAACAAGAAAAATGTTGTCAAGTTGACAACAAAGTTGTCAACTCGACACCATAAACATATAGTGCTAAAACTTAAAACTTCTAAAGGTTTTAATGATAACCTTTATCACCTTATAACCTCTACTAACCCAACTAGCCCCATTAAGCCCATTTGGCTTATATTGCCAACATTGGCAATTTTTACAAATATTGCACTTTTAGTGCCTATGACAATATTTAGAGGCTTTAATAGCCTTGTTACATATTTTAAGACCCCTATAGATCATTTTCAATAACCACTAACCTAGGATCAACCATGAGAATTCTTATTACATGTTTTAATGACCCTTGAAGGCCATTTGTCTTCAACACCTCCCAAGGATCCATTAGTGACCCCATTGCTCTTCCTGCCTCTTGGATTTGACCTTGGTGCTCCTACACCAAGACCCCAAAGGGGTTCCCATTCCATCTAGCATAATCCTAACAATCCAAACTAGAGATAACTATCATCCAAATGGACTCAATCATACTAGAAACTCTTCCCTATTCATAATGTATGACTGTGCACTGCACTTTCCTGCAAAAATAGAAAGTCTCTATTCTATCTCTAACAAGCATTGAAATAATGGATCAACTAGAGATCAAAACAACACTAGAAGTAGAGATATACTAAAGCCAAAGTACCTCTTTTTAAACTATTAATACTTATGGTAAACTGAAATGTGATGACAAACCTGTAAAAAATTGTTAAAATTAAGCAGGCAAGCATTTTTTATTTTATTTTAAAATATATGTTGGATTCTTTTATTTTGACGATAAATTTTGATGGTGCATTTTTTATTTTATTTTAAAATATATGTTGGATTCTTTTATTACCGTAACAGCATACTAGTTGACAATGCTAAAAAATTCAAAATAGAATTAAATGAATAGAGCCTCTTACCTGATTTGAATCCATAAAATTATGGACATTCCATGTAGAAACTATAGGCTTAACAGAAGTGGCCAACTGTGATACTGTCTCAGCCAGTCCATCCATATGCACAGCAGAGGCAGCCAACTGGGATACTTTCTGTAATGTTCCTTCTTATTCTTCTTTGATAATATCCTGCAAAACCGACATCAGTACATAATATCACGAAAAATATATATATATATGACTCATACTATACTCTAAGTTAGTGGGGGAAGTTTGACCCTTAAGGCTACCCCTAGGTCGGGCTTCACAGAAGTCCAGCTTGAGAGACATTCGCTCCCTCTAAGCAATCGGACTATCGACACGTCATCCCTAGAGCACTACTCGTAAGGATCTCTTGGAAGCAACTTAATTGCATTCCAAGCCTACGCATATGCATATGACTGGCTTCAATATATATATTGCCTACGAGACTAGGGAAAGGTCTTAATTTCCTCTAGTCCCCTCCAGATATGTAAACCATCCTTCGGTGAATACTTTATTCACACGTATGGCCCATATCATCAATAGACCATCCTTCGGCGAATACTCAATTCACACGTATGGTCCATAATAATAATATAACATGTATATATGTAGACCATCCTTCAGTGAATACTTTATTCACACATATGGTCCCTAATAACATGTATATCAGCCTTAAAATCCATAGTTAGAAATACAATAATTTCTTACTTTACTATGATTCAATTATTCATAAAAGAATGCTATGATTCTGGAATTCAAATGTACATATAACATATACAAATACTCATAAATATATTCTGTAAGTCCATAACATATATATATATATATATAGATATATCCTGAATTTAAAATATCATATTAACCACTATATATATATATATATATATATATATATATATATATATATATATATATATATATATATATATATATATATATATATATATATTTATTTATTTACACTATATTATACTGCAGATCGTACCTGGTAAAGGAATTTGTATACAACCCGCTGATTTCCTTCTACGTATTTCCTTGTTTTACTTCCTTGTTATACTTCCCTGTTATACTTTCTTTTTATTCTTTTTTTTTTTTGTTCCCTGTTCTGTCCGCATGACAAGGGATATATATACCCGTGTGGGGAGGGGAGTCATGTCCCTCCCACACACAGCCGCACCTTAGAGGTGCGGCTGTTCACAGCCTGGCTGTGAACAGTCGCACCATTAGGGTGCGTCTGTTTACTAATGATTCGCTGTGTTTAATATTATTTATCTATGATTAATAATGTTTATTTATATTTCATGTTTTAATATTATATATATATATATATATATATATATATATATATATATATATATATATATATATATATATATATATATATATATATATATATATATATATATATATATATATATATATATATATATATATATAATATATATATATATATATATATAATATATATATATATATATTATAAGTATTAAATTTATAATATATTTATTATTATTAATTTTTAATTGCATATTATAATATTTATTTTATAATGTAAAGATTGTTTAATGTAGATGATTTTACATTAAATTCATGATTAATATTATATATTGAAATTATTATATTTGTAATTTAATTAATACAATAGATTTTATAAATTTCTAATGAATTGGATTTATAATTATAAAGAATTTAATTGAGGGTCATCACAGTTCCCCCTTCTTTAATTTGCTTGTCCTCAAGCAATTTGAGATCTTCCTCTTTTTCCCAGGTAGCATCTTCGTCTGGTAAATTTTTCCATTTCACTAGATGTTCAGAGATGGTTCGATTTCGTAGCTTCCTTTGTTGGGTATCAAGGATGATTTCTGGTTGTAGGGTGAGCTTGCCCTCTTCATCTAGGGGTGGCAATTCCTCACAAGGTAGTGTACACTGTCCGAGGACTTTCTTGAGTCTAGAGACATGGAATATGTTATGTATTCTACTTCCCTCAGGGAGTTCAATCTCGTAGGCTACTTCCCCGACCCTTCTTAGTACCCTGTAGGGTCCATAAAATCGAGGCTTCAACTTTTCTGTCCCATTCTTTTTTATAGATGTTTGCTTATAGGGTTGTAACCTTAAAAATACAAGATCCCCTACTTCGAAGATTCTTTCAATGCGCTTCTTATCTGCATAGATCTTTTGTTGATTTTGAGCTTGTTGGATATTTTCTTTCAAGAATTTGATGATATCTCTACTTTGCTGAACAAAATCTTGTGCCTTGGGTACCTTGCTCTCTTGATGGATCGGTTCTCCGAAGGATGTGACTTCATATCCGTATAGTGCTTGGAAAGGGCTCATTCCTATAGACATATGGTGTGTTGTGTTGTAGCAGTATTCCCCCAAATGTAGCCATTTGATCCACATGTTTTGTTGCCCAGTTACGTAGTTCCTTAAATAACCTTCCAGCCACTTATTCACTATTTCTGTTTGACCGTCTGTCTGAGGATGGTAGCTGGTGCTAGGTGTTAAGGTAGTACCGGCTAATTTGAAGAGTTCTTGCCAAAACTGGCTAATCAATTTACTGTCCCTGTCACTGACAATACTCTGGGGAAGTCCATGTAGTCTAAAAATTTCTCTAAAGAACAATTCTGCTATCTGGATTGCCTTATATTCAGTTGAGACTGCAAAGAAATGGGCATATTTGGTGAGTCTATCCACAACTACAAAGATGTTGTCCTTTCCTTGTGTTTTAGGTAATCCTGTGATGAAATCCATAGTTATGCTTTCCCATTTTTGGTTAGGAATGGGTAGGAGCTGGAGTAACCCAGCGGGGTAGGAGAGTTCAGTCTTATTGCGCTGACATATCATGCATTCTTGTACATGTCTTTGCACATCCCTCTTTTGATCCTTCCATGAATATCTTTCTCTGATATGTTTCTATGTTTTATAACATCCTGGATGTCCTGCTAAAGGATTGTCATGGAATTCTTGGAGGACTTTATTCTTGAATCTAGATTGAGGAGTTAAATATACTCTCCCTTTATAGAGTATAAGGTTATCTTTAATTGTAAAATTTTCGTTAGGTGGGCTTCCTTGTAGAATCTCCTTTGCTAATGAGTCTTGGTCATATTCCTTGATAATTTCTTCCTTCCACCTCTTGGATATACTAGAGATGTTGTTTAGGTGTGCCTTTCTGGATAGTGCATCTGCTGCGCCATTATTCACCCCTTTAACATACTTGATATCAAAGTCGTAGGCTTGTATTTTGCTTACCCACTTTTGTTGTCTATCATTGAGATCCTTTTGACTTAGAAAGAAACGTAAACTGTTGTGATCTATTTTTACAATAAATTTTCCACAAACCAAGTATTGACGGAATTTGGCTAAGGCATGCATAATGGCTAGCATCTCTTTGTCATAGATGGAGTAGTGTCTTTCCCCTGCTGTGAGCTTGCGGCTTTCAAAAGCTATTGGGTGTTTTTTCTGCATGAGTACGGCCCCGATACCTTCTCCTGAGGCATCACATTGGAGTTCAAAGGGTATGGAAAAGTCGGGTATAGCCAAGACCGGACATGTGCTCATGGTTGTCTTGAGTTGTTCGAAAGCTTGTTGGGCTTTATCATTCCAAGTGAAGGCTCCTTTTTTTGTTAGGTCAGTGAGAGGTGCTGCAATTCTTGAAAATCCCTTCACGAACCTTCTGTAATAACTGCAAAGTCCCACAAATCCCCTTAATTGCGTCAGAGTTTTAGGGGTTTGCCAATTACTAATAGCTTTAATCTTCTCTTCGTCCACACTTAGACCCGCTTCACTGATTTTGTGTCCTAAGTATATGATTTCTTTTAACCCAAATTCACATTTGGTCATTTTTGCATAGAGTGATTCAGTTTTCAAAATACTTAATACTTCCTCAAGATGTTGAAGGTGTTTTTCCCATGTCTTGCTATAAATAAGAATATCATCAAAAAACACAAGTAGATATTTTCTTAATTGCTGTCTGAAAATGTGATTCATACATGATTGGAAGGTAGCTGGAGCGTTAGTGAGTCCAAAAGGTAGGACTAGAAATTCAAAATGCCCATAATGACACCTAAAAGCTGTTTTGGGAGTATCTTCTTTTCTCATCCGAATTTGGTGATACCCTGATCTCAAGTCAATTTTTGAGAAGAATTTGGCTCCATGTAATTCGTCCATTAATTCATCAATTCTAGGGATGGGGTATCTATTTTTTATTGTCTTTTTATTCAAGGCTCTATAGTCTATGCACATTCTCATGGTACCATCCTTCTTTTTAACCAATACGACAGAGGAGGCAAATGGGCTACTGCTAGGTTGAATATGACCCATTTCAAGTAATTCTTTAATAGTTCTCTCAATTTCTTCTTTGTACTTGTGGGGGTGTCGGTAAGGAGTTGTGATAACTGGTTTTGCTCCTTCCTCGAGTTCTATGGAATGTTCGAACCCTCTTTTTGGTGGTAGTCCAGGCGGAATCTCTTCGAAGACCATTTTATATTTTTTTAAGATAAGATGAATGTCATCATGAATTTCTTGCTCCTTTGTGGGAGTTTTGTCAAGAATCATACACTGAACCATCCACTCCCCTTGATGATGTCTTAGGATTTTCTCCATTCGGTTACATGATACTATTTTTGGCGAGCCATCGGTCATGCCTTTTAATATTATTTCTTTCCCTTGATGTTGGAAATAGATTTCAAGGTTGGGGCTATCCATTGTAAACTTACCTAATGAATTTATCCAGGGCATCCCTAAGATGAGATCATTTTGTAGATTTACCACAAAGAAACTTCTTTTGATAATATGTTCTCCCACTTGGATTTCTAATTGGGGTACCATCTTTGTACATTGATCCATTTTTCCATTGCCCATAATTACTTCAAATCCTTCGAACTCCTATGTTGGTAACTTCCTTCTTGTCACAAGTTGCTGACTGATGAAATCGTGTGAGGCTCCGGTGTCTACCAAGGCCGTTATCTTTTGTCCTTTAATTAACCCCTTAAGTCGGAATGGTCTGTTTTCATTCCCCTGTGTGATAATGGCTAGTGTTCCTGGTCTTGGTTCTTCTAATCTAGCTCTTTTTTGAGATGTCTCCTCTTCATGAGGCTCCTCTATGTTATTTATTTGACTTCTTTTGCATTGGTGACCCTTAGTCCAGGGTGTTTTACATTTGAAACACAATCCCTTTTGGATGAGTTCTCCCCTTTCTCTACAATGATGGTCTTTGCTCCAAGGTTGTTGGCAAATGAAGCATTTGGTGTAATCCTTCTTTTGAAATTCTCCTTTATTCAATGTCCTGACTGTGTTACCCTTTTGCTTTTCTTTGGATACATCGTACTCGAACATTCTTGCTTTCCTTACAGCTTCTTCTATAGTTTGGGGTTCAAATGGTTTAATCCTTATCTTGATGTGTTCCTTGAGTCCTTCAATGAACATGTAAACCCTCCTCTTTTGAGATATATCGGGGACCATTACTGATAGACTCTGAAACTTATTGGCAAATTCTTCAATTGTTCCCGTTTGTTTGAGGTGGGTTAATTCTTGGAAGTACCACTCTGGTTCCTTTTGATCGAATCTACTAATGAGTCTTTGAGTGAATTCATTGTAGGTTTTAATACATTTGTGATCTAGTGTGATTACTCCATGGTGCCACCAATTGTGGGCTTCTCCCGTTAAGTGCATTATGGCAAATTTTATGGCATTTTCTTCTGTCATTGGGCTGAGTGATAGGTAGGTGTCTAGTTTTTGAACCCATGCTTGAGCTGTTTCCTTTCCAGACCCTTCGAAGTGTGGAAGGGACATTTTTCCCACCTTGGCTTTAATGTCTTTCTCCCCATGATTTCTTTTCTGCCCATTACTTGCCATGGTTTTGGTTTCATAGTATTCCTTGAAGGGAATGAGTCTTTGTATATTGGGTTCCAAATTAGCATACAACTCGGCGATTTCTTCTACTAATTGGTTGGAAGGAACTTCACTCCTTAAGATAGGTTCTTCTCGTGGGAGGAATGAGGGTAAGGAAGGTCTCAAGGTGGAGTCCTGGGATGGAGGTTCATTTTCTGAGTGGTTAGAATTTAAATCTCCTCCTGTTGGATGGGTGTGGCATTCCTGGTGATTATTGTTATTATTCATATTTTGGATGGCTTGTAGTATTAATTGATTGGTCTGTTCAAACCTTTCGTTAGTTTGCTCCATGAAACTCCTCAATGCATTGGCTAATTGCTCGGCCATAGCTTTTTCTCCTTTCTTCCTTTTATATGTTTGCATGAACTGTATTCCACAGGATGGCAGGATTATGCTCTGATACCACTGTAATGTTCCTTCTTATTCTTCTTTGATAATATCCTGCAAAACCGACATCAGTACATAATATCATGAAAAATATATATATATATGACTCATACTATACTCTAAGTTAGTGGGGGAAGTTTGACCCTTAAGGCTGCCCCTAGGTCGGGCTTCACAGAAGTCCAGCTTGAGAGACATTCGCTCCCTCTAAGCAATCGGACTATCGACACGTCATCCCTAGAGCACTACCCGTAAGGATCTCTTGGAAGCAACTTAATTGCATTCCAAGCCTACGCATATGCATATGACTGGCTTCAATATATATATTGCCTACGAGACTAGGGAAAGGTCTTAATTTCCTCTAGTCCCCTCCAGATATGTAAACCATCCTTCGGTGAATACTTTATTCACACGTATGGCCCATATCATCAATAGACCATCCTTCGGCGAATACTCAATTCACACGTATGGTCCATAATAATAATATAACATGTATATATGTATACCATCCTTCAGTGAATACTTTATTCACACGTATGGTCCCTAATAACATGTATATCAGCCTTAAAATTCATAGTTAGAAATACAATAATCTCTTACTTTACTATGATTCAATTATTCATAAAAGAATGCTATGATTCTGGAATTCAAATGTACATATAACATATACAAATACTCATAAATATATTCTGTAAGTCCATAACATATATATATATATATATATATATATATATATAGATATATCCTGAATTTAAAATATCATATTAACCACTATATATATATATATATATATATATATATATATATATATATATATATATATATATATATATATATATATATATTTATTTATTTACGCTATATTATACTGCAGATCATACCTGGTAAAGGAATTTGTATACAACCCGCTGATTTCCTTCTACGTATTTCCTTGTTTTACTTCCTTGTTATACTTCCCTGTTATACTTTCTTTTTATTCTTTTTTTTTTTTTGTTCCCTGTTCTGTCCGCATGACAAGGGATATATATACCCGTGTGGGGAGGGGAGTCACGTCCCTCCCACACACAGCCGCACCTTAGAGGTGCGGCTGTTCACAGCCTGGCTGTGAACAGTCGCACCATTAGGGTGCGTCTATTTACTAATGATTCGCTGTGTTTAATATTATTTATCTATGATTAATAATGTTTATTTATATTTCATGTTTTAATATTATATATATATATATATATATATATATTATAAGTATTAAATTTATAATATATTTATTATTATTAATTTTTAATTGCATATTATAATATTTATTTTATAATGTAAAGATTGTTTAATGTAGATGATTTTACATTAAATTCATGATTAATATTATATATTGAAATTATTATATTTGTAATTTAATTAATACAATAGATTTTATAAATTTCTAATGAATTGGATTTATAATTATAAAGAATTTAATTGAGGGTCATCACACTTTCTCAGTGAGTCCATGTATGCAATTCATTGTTTGTTCATACCCATCATTTGAGCTAAAATGATCTGCAGAGGCTATTACATGACGTGCAACAGATGGCTGTGAGATCTCATTTGATGGACTAGATTTCCAACTCATATTTTTGTTCGATCTAGGATCTAATGTTTCCATATAATTAACAATTTCTTCTACACTTGCTTCTTTGTTATTATTTTCCATCTACAATACAACATTAATATCAACAAATAGTTAGTTCAATAAATAATTCCAATAAATATTCACATAAATTGAACCAAAAAATTAGGCACTTACTCCAAATTTGTCCTTTTTAGCCTGCAACCCCCCTCAGCCAAATGCGTATCTAGCTGTTACATTATCTCTTGCTCTCTTGCCTCTACAACTTTTAATCAAATATTCTTCAGAACTCATGCTTTCTTTCAATGCCTCCCATTGTCTAGGAGATAGAGTAGATTGTAACCTGTCTTTCCCATCCATGATAGTTTTTCTACAAGTGTATCTAAAATTATTCATCAAAATTCTCATTTTTTTCTTGTAATATCTTCGAGAGATTTTTCCACCAGTAGTCTCGAAATTATTTTCCATCTTTTGTATGACAATTTCCACATTTCGTGGATCTTGATCTGCAAAGTTTGCCTTGCAAATATCCAAATGGGTTCTGCATCGCATGCCCAACTTAGAGGCCCACCTTGCAACATTTTTCCCAATGGGCTCGCCATCTCTTGATACCTCAACCAAGAATGGCTTCTTGCCTTCTAATTTTCTCTATTTTGCATCCCTCTTTGTAGATCTATATAAATTTTGACTCAATCTTCTCCTTTTGACAAAAGTAGGCACATCTTCCATATTTAAACCGCTGCCAATATTTTTTTCTAATTTATTAGTTCCATCAGAAGATGTAATAGGTACATTGGATGCAAGCAATATCTCTTCATTCCTTTCAGCAACCTGAAGTTCACCATTTTTACCCACATTAAGTGTGCCATAAGTAGTTATATCACTACCTATCTTTGTAGACTTTTTCTCAAAGACATCCTTTATCACTCTTGCAAAAAGCTTTTGCATATTTTTTGTTCCTTGACTCCCATGTTTTTCAATAATCTCTTTGAGACTTTGTGTTAAAAGATCTTTGTGATGTTGTGCATCACCATGTTCTAATTGTGCATCACCATGTACTTTATCAAGATGCACATCACTATGCATTATACCTGGCTGCACATCATCACAACTATTGTTTCCACCAAGTGCATGTGCTATTGAATCACAAATTCGTTGGCTTCTACGAGTTGTCGGCACTCTATCTTTGATTTCCTTTTGTTTTCCTTTTTCATTTCCTATGCAATTTGTTTCTTTCCTATATAACCAAAAACATCATATTATATCTTGTATACATAAAGCTCAAGCCTATAAATTTTTAGTAAACACTATTAAACAATAACATACTACTCACTGGATTTACAACTTACCTGTTTGTTAATCCAAGCTGTGACAAATATTCATTATTCCTTGCCACACGTTTTCTACGAAACTTCTCGTACTCTGTTAATAGAATTTTAGCATTCTCACCACTATCATCTAATTTGGGCCTCACATTCTTTCTCCTCATTTCCTGAAATCCAAATAAGTGATAATATATAAATCAGCAACTTGAATCAAAATGTAAACAAAGACAAATTTCAACAACTAAATGCTTGACAAGATACTCAAAAAGAGCTTTGTTTGACATGATCTGAATAGTCTACATAAGGACAGTCAGCCTTATAAGGACAGTCAAACAATAGAATAAATCTAAACTTCCATCTCCTCAAGCCCATGGCCCTAATGTGCATCAATTTATGGACAAAGCCCATATTTACTGACTACAACAGTTCAAATATTTCATGTAACTGTTCAGTCACATTAATGGCTTAAAGTCATGTGCCAAACATTGCATGAGACCTTGAAACCTCATGGTACAGTTAATGTACACCATCTCCTTCATCCTTGTCTAAGAGAGGAGGTTATTCATGCGTGCAAGATGAAAGGGATCACATTTTGTGTGCTCACTGCTTTCCCTAAGGAGGGTTTGAATCAGTTTTAATCAAATGAAGATAACTTTTTCTATACTCAATCAAATGAACTCCTTCAAAGCCCAAATTACTCTAGATTAAAAATATTAACATGTCCAAATAGAAAAGTTTCAAAACAAATCCATTAAGCCCATTGTAATCATATTCAAAGTTGACTGTTGCAGAAAAAGAACATGAAAATGTAGAACCTGAACACTTTTATTTGATTCACACTCCAAAATCCTGACCACCTACATTTCTTGGGCTATCCCCCAAACAAATAGGCCTCTTTCAATGTTTAAAAGACTAGCCAACTACCTGTAACTTCCTACTAAACCAACTACAATCAGTTGGAACCGTTAGTACTCAGCGATTACAAAGGTTTTAAAATGTTGTCAACTCGACAACCATATATCTAATGACTCCATATACTTGCAAATGACTTTAGAACCAAATAAAATCTTTACTACTACCCCTAAGACAATTAATTCTTATTAGATCTTATCCCCTATGATCTTGCTTATTAGACAAAGAGGATGTTGACAAAGGTTATGGAATCAATATTTACACCAGCCAATTGCATTTTCTTGAAAGTTTCTAAAGCCTTTTCAACAAATTTATATTGTACATATCCTACAATCATAACATTCCATGAGACCACATTTCTTTTAGACAATCTCTTGAGCACTCATCATATAATGGCCATCAACAATATGTTATGATGCTTGATTCCACTATCTACTACTGTTGATGTAATGGCCTCCTTTAAACCATAATAACCAGTCAAAGTTAGTTTGCATAGGTCATTTTAATAGATTCATAGCCTCATGGATTGTTATTACAAGTATCTTTAAGTCTCTTCAATGCCCTATTTTCTCTTTTTCATGGTCCCTTCCAATTAGGGTCCTCTTCTCACCCACCATAATCTTGAGGCCAAAATTGACGGTGCTACCATTATTGATGGTTTGACAATTTCATAGGTAGTCATTACTAGAATGAATAAGGAAATGAAGGAAATGGTCTTAAATTTCCATTTTATGCAATGGCTTCCTGAATGCAAACAAGAGATATTTTAGTATTATATGACACTATCAGAGAATATAGATTATTGTTCTTATGAATTCACAAAACTTTTTAGATCATCAGTGAAAATTATCTGCAAATATCTATTACAGGTAGGGATTGGTGAATTCACACATCTTGTCATGAGACCATTTATCTTATACACTTTAGGACATTAGGAGGCATCAAACATCTATTACAATACTTTCCATCCACTTGGAATCACAATACTGGCTTCTCACTTCAATGAGGGTAACTAAGCCTACTAGCCCTGTCTACCCAGGTTTAGGAATTCAACATCCAATAATGGAATTTGGAGACCAACAAAAAACCATATGGGATACCTTTTGACATTTTATAATTCATATTCAAAGATGACACCAAGAGCAATTGAGACCTCTGATCACAAACTAACTGTTGCAAGGCTTTTAAGGCCTAATTAGGCCACTATTGCACAACAACTACCCCCAAATTACACCATACAACAAAACCAACACCATGGAGAGGTGGAAAGGAACTTTAAAACAAGGAATCCATGGGTTTACAGTGCCTAAATGCCTCAGGATTACACCAGGTTTAGAAAATGCACTCACAGTCATGAAAACTAGTCATTTTCCACCCCAAATCAGACCTAGGGCATCAAACCATTGTCACCAATCATCAAATCTCACTTCAAAACCTCTAGAATAAGATAGAGGACATCCAAACCTTCCAATTCTCCCATTTTGGCAATTTTCCAATGGTGAATTTAGGAAATATGAAAGATTTTCTGTCAGAAACCTTGTTGAAGAGGGTTTTCAGACTGTTTTCACTAAAATTCTTCTAAATTTCTACTCTCTTCACCAATTCGCCTCAAACCACCTGCACATGAAATTTAACTCATCCCTATTTCAATATATGTAGGGCTTGACGTGAGATAATGTATGGCCAATTAACAGAAATTGAATGAACAGTGAGTTTTTAGTCTGAAAATCAAAAAATCAGCATTTTTTATATATTGAAAATCAGCATAATTCCCTATTAATATTTGATTGACATTATTATTCTATTATAGATACCAGAGATTGAGAAATGAGGTTCCTTAATTTATAACAGGCTCAACAGACAAGCAACCTATTTTAGAAACTCCAGGGGAGGTAAAGCACCAACATTTTCTATAAATCATGTTTTACTTAAATTTTATTTAAAGGATAAAGAATTTTAGGCCCTAAAGCTTCTCTAGTCTATTGGGATAGAGTATTCAACATTGTACCCAATACACATTTCCATTAAAATAATTAAAACGTAAAGAAATACTGTTGTTGCTAAGATGTATTATGTTTTCATGCTTCCAGGTGTTTGCGTTGAGGAAACTGCTTCCTACAACATCTACTTATGATTTTACTATACATGTAAGTCCCACTATAACTGGCTCCTTGATAAATCTCTAGATCCTTTGATAAGTTTTTTTTTTTTGTATTATTTTCTTTTACATTATTTTTTACAATGCAAAGTAAGAGAAACCCAAATTATTGGATCCTTAGTTTCTGAATTCTAGCATCCTTGAAAACAAAATGAAGCTTAGATCATCAGAATCAGATGCCTAATTACTAATTAGAAAAGTAGTACATGATTCAGCAACAAAACCTACCATATACAACTCAATGAAGCAGAACAAGTCTCACAGGAAATCCCTGATAGAAGAGTAGTGACTGGGTAACATTTTCAATGGAACCAAAGAAAGAATTTTTTGGACATTGACTATTGATGAGAAATTTTTCATTCTTGGCTTGAGTATCATTATGAAAATGGACTAAATCAATGTGTAAAGTTATTATAGAATTAAATGCTCCATCCCCATGGTGAAGTTATTGTAGAATTAAATGGTTTTCACATATTTTCATGGAGGATAGTGGTCATAGTATTAATAAGAAGGTCCATGTTCTCAAAACATAAACACGGTTTTAAAACAACTTAAAAGACTTTAATAATAGTTCATGAAATGGGGCTCATCAATAATCATCTGCACTGCCAACAAGGTCCAATTCTTGATCACTCATGTCTGCATCTACTAGATCTTCTTCGTCATCATCATCTGTGGCATGCAATACATTCTCTCTTATAGTTTCTTCACTGGTAATCAAAATATCTTCTTGAAACAGTCCATCATCATCTTCATCCACTTCTTCGAATGTTTCTTGTAGATTAATATATTGCCCATCAGGACTTAAATCAACAACTTCCATGAATTTCCATTTTGAACGAGACTCTGTTTGAATGACATATGACCATCCTGGGCTTCTTACATCATCAATTAGAAATGATTGGTTGATTTGAAAAGGGAAAACATATGGCTCATCCATCTCTGATAAGAATTGCCCTATATTAGCACGTATAAATTCATACTCATCAAATTGTACTGCGAATGGTCGGATCCACTTACATTTTAACAATATAGGACTATTTTCACCAAAATCTACTTGAATAATTTCTTGGATGAATCCAACATAGAATTTCTTCTCGGTTTCATGATGAAACTCGGCACTAACAACACAATCACAATTTATCTTTCCTTTGTCTTTTTGCTCTACCCTTAAATGACTACCATAGGCCCACATGCCATTAAATCGCGTAGCCCATAAATATGGAGATTGTGAAAGCTCACTTTCCTCTATTGTTATATGTTGACCTTCTTCTTTTGCATCATGAACAGCACTGGAAATCCATTCTTCAAATTTTGGAAAAGTATCACCTCCAACCAAACTATGATGTTTGCGCTTTTGAGGTCGATGTTGCAAGAAACTTTGATTTTCTTCCTCATATTTTCTACATACAACATTAATGACATAGTAAGATTAATAATATAAATGTGTAATACATATGAGTAAATAAACAACTGTGTAGAATGTTTTACGTATGCCATGTATCAAATGAAGATGTGTTTTGAAGAATAAATGCATGTAATGTACTTCTTTCCTGATGTGATAGCTTGAAGCGGCATCCATTGCCCTCTAATATTTCACCTGCAACTCTCTCATCTTCATCATCATCCCATACACGTCGATTCACATTTTCAAAATCCTTCATATATTCTATACAAAATCCCATGACCTCTTGCATTGAATATCCCTCAGCCATGCTACCTTCTAGTTTTGCCCTAGTACGAACAAATTGTTTCAAAACCTTCATATATCATTCTATAGGATACATCCATCTTGTTCTTACTGGACCGTAATGCTCTAGTTCATATTCTAGATGTATCAAAAGATGCATAGAGATGTTAAAGATTGTTGGTGGAAATTCCCATTCTAGAAGACAAAGAACTTCAACAACCTCCTCCCTCAAATTGTCAAAGTTTGATGGATCTGCTACATGTGAACTCATTCTCTTAAGTATTAGCCCCAACCTTATGATTGCCAATCTTGGCCCTTTTTCCAAACCCAATATATTAACCACAATTGGTAAAATGTTCTCGATTATCACATGATAATCATGGGTCTTTAGGCCTCTTAAGCTATTAATGTCAATTTGGCTTCTAATGGTAGTACTTACATATCCTGTAGGAAAGTGAGTCTGAGACATCAACTGTAAGAATTGTGCACGTTGTTCTTTTGTCCAAACATAGGGAGCACTAGGTTTTCCATATTTTTCACCATCATATTTTTCAACCCAAAGATTTCGATGAATCTTTAAATCTCGAAAGTCTTCACATGATGAAATAGTATCAAAAGCACCAAAAAGATTTTCTATAATAGCATGGGCTATATTTTTCTCTGTATGCATAAAGTCAACAGTGTGCCTGATGGTTATATCCTTGAAGTATGGCAAATTATAGAATATGCACAACCTTTTTACACCGCTTTGATTACATGGATCATAACTGCTACCAGGAACACCACCATTTGTAATAAATGACATTCTTTTTTTTCCATTGTCAACAATGTAATCACTTGTTATTGCCAAAGGTGCTTCACGATTCTCTTCTTCACCATTGAAACGTGTTTTTTGTTGACGATATGGATGATCCACTTTTAGATAAGCAGGATGTCCACAATAAATACACTTACGCAAACTTCTTGAGTGCCTCACAAAATCCTTAAAGTTACAAGCTGGACAACCATGATATCCATGAACAGTGAGACCAGACAATGTACCATATGCAGGAAGATCATGAATTGTAACCAATAAGGAAGCTCTTAAAGTGAATTTGATTGAATGACCATCCCTTAAAGATTGAATTGCTTCAACTCCTGTCCACAATTCCATTATCTCGTCATATAGTGGCTCTAGATAAGCATCTATTATTTCTGAAGTCACACTTTTCTTTCCTGGTATAATCAATGATAACATCAAGAAAAATGGTTTGGTTACTAGCCATGGAGGCAAATTATAATCTAATAAAAAAATAGGCCAAGTTGACCATTTCGTACTTTGATCTGAGAATGGGTTCACTCCATCTAGAGCCAAACCCAACCTTATGTTACGAGGATCTTGAGAAAAATTGGGCCATTTGTTATCAAACTCCATCCACATATTAAAATCAGGCACATGTCATTGTTTCCCATCAGTGCTCTTATTTAGAGCATGCCACTACATAAGTTGAGCAATGTCTCTACACCGATACATTTGTAGTAATCACGGGATTATCGGAAAGTGGCGAAGAACTTTTCTAGGGACCACAGCTGATTTCAATCCTTTCATGTACCTTGCTTCATGACATTTTGGACATTCAGTATCATTTGCAAGATTTTTGCGAAATAATACGCAACCATTCACACATGTGTGGATATTATCATACCCCAATCCGAGCTTACTGATTTGCCTTTTACATTGACTTCATTTTGTTGGCAATGTGGAGTCAGCAAGTAACAATGAACATAATAATGCCAACAACTAATCTACACTCTCATTTGTCCAACCATGCACCACTTGCAAGTTAAGAATTTGAAGGATTGTTGTCAAATGACTTAACTTGCAATCAGCATACACAGGCTTTAAAGCATCCTCCATTGCCTTGGCCCAATCATCGTCTAAACCCTCGTTCAACATTCTATTGACTTCAAACCCTTCGTCTAGCTTTATTGTGCCTTCATCTATGTTCGGTGCCACTTCATCTATGTTTGGTGCCACTTCATCTATGTTTGTTGCCTCTTCACCTCTCACATTTTGCAATTCTATCATATCTTTGTAATAGTTATAATCCCAAGGGCTTATACCACTATACCCATGTCTTATCATATGTCGATAAATAACATTTCTATTTTTCATTTTTCCACCAAGACAGTTATTACATGGACATGGATATTTTTCCACATCCCTCTCATCAGCTACTCTCTCATCATATGCATGATATTGATCTGTAGTCAACCTTCTTTGCTGATCCATTTGTAATATTCTACATTCTAGTATTAAATTAGAATCTGATTTCAAGATAGCGAAAAATAAATCTAAAAACAAAATCAAATAAAGCATAAAAAATAGTGATAAAGTATGTTTCAAAGCATAAAAAGCAGCAAAGTTTTGAATTACCTTTGAATTAATTGCAGAAGGTGTCCCCAAATTTGACCTTTCTTCAAAGAGGCCTGATGACATCAATTTTTTTACGAACAGTGAATTCTTTGCCTGTCTTTCAATAAGTCTCCGAGTCCTCTCCAAACAAGCTTTATCACCCATGCAAGTAGCCACTACAGTTATATGCACCTAAAATAAATTTTTTCAAATACACACATCAGATAATTAAAGACATTATAACCTATTAAAAAACAACATAAATAAGAAGTTGAACAAAAGAAATTTTATGGTTATTAATATATATATATATATATCACTAAACCATGTCAAGGATCGTGATAAGTGTTCTCCATGATTTTGGCATGGGGTCTGTCGGTTCTCCGTGATTTTGGGATCTGGGTTACTATGGTTATTAGCAACTTATGCTCCTCAAGTCAACGTGACATGTGTATCTTTGGATGATATTCTTTAGCTTGATGATCTCTTCTATGTTTCTACTTTCTAGTTTAATTAGTAGTTTTTTTTTTCAGTTTCTTGTATGGCTGAGATACAGTGTATCATTGAGTTTGATGATCAACAAGTGATCATTACAAAAATTAGTCTTGAATGAAGAAATATTAGGAGGTTGCCTTTATAGGCTACTTGCTGATCCAGTTGAGCAGGCATTACAAGATGCCATGATAGAGCATCCTTCCAACTTTGCAGGGATAGTTTTCAAAACCTACTGTGGAAGCAACAATCGATTCTATGCATGGAACTGATAGGAAAATTGAAGGATACACTGACAAATTTATTGTTTAAGATTGAGGAATACCCCAAAAATTTTATATAACACTGAAAGAGGGAGTTCACCTAAATGATTCTAATTAACCTAAGAAGATATCCTTAAATATGAGTTCTAGACATACAATTGATTACGTTGGCATGCAAACTAATAGTTAACAATCACATTCTCAAATGTTTGCTAGTCATTTGGGGGAGTTGGAGCTGGCAAGGGCCCAGGACTGCAAGATTTTCTATTGTGGTTGTGGTGTGGACAGGGTATGAAACTTATGTAAACAAGTTGATTTTCTTCCTAGAATAATAAATTTTGAATATTATTTTTACTGGCAACAACAATAAGTGTTATTCCTTCTCTAGTTGTTGTGTGTAATTTAAGTCCAAACACTCAAACCCTTTCCTATGATAGCATTGCTATTCAAAAGGATACCAATATAAAAAGAGGGAAAATCATTGAAATCTCTAGAAATTCAGAATATCAAACATTTCAGAAATAGTCTATTCGCTAGACACTAGTCAAAGATTAAAAGCTTACACTCAATCTACTGAGAGTCTTTCATCACTAACATGACATTAACATAGCATATGACATGTTTTAGCCCAAGAAATTCTAGGTTCTTAGCTAAACCTACTAACCCCACTAGCATGGAAGGGCATGCACATTTAGGAACATGGCAAAATTGTACCCCTGCAACCTCTATCTCCATATAAGCTTGTCGTAATTTTAACAAGTTCAAAAACATTCACTTAGCATCCATAATGTGCAAGGTCAACAATTGTTCATATACGATTCCTTAGTTTTTATTCAAAACTGCCTACTAGGTCAATAAGCCCAATTAGCCCTCTACTTGTTGTTTTTCACCATTTTCTCTTAAAATGCCTTAATGACCCCCAAAAATAACTTGGTTGAGGGATACCCTTTTGGATTCTCTGTAAGATTTTTTTGGTCTTGATTCCTCAATTGGACCGTACGAGCCAATGCACAAAAGTAGGGTTTGTAGATGGTTTGTAGCCTATAATAGAGACAGTGACAAAATCAACTCCCACACATGCAAATCAACTAGGAACCTCAAGATGAGTGTTTTAACATATCAAATACTACTCAGCCTGCAAATTTTCTTCACACTCTAAGGACCCACGTGCTCAAATTCATAATCTACTAGTGCATTTGGAGCTCACTATTACAGTTATGCATACACAGCCAGGAGCTAGGGCTTGCTATTAAAAATAGGAGGAGGTATTGTACGACTTTGTAGCCACATGTTTTGGAAAGCTAGATGAGTTTAATTTATGATTCTAAAACCTATTTACAATTCCTTGGGTCAGTTTTTAAGCGATAAGCAATTTAACACTAGACAGTCACTTCCAGAACAGCAAGCAGGTCATTTTAAGATCATTTTTATAGCTCACTCAAATGAACCCAAATCCTGAAACCCAAAACTAGAAAGATTTATCAAATGACTAATACTTCAAATTTCATTCATCACAGTTGCAGGAATGCTTCCGGTTTCACACGTGCAAGAGAAAAACATCAAAATTTCACTCCAAACACACAGCCAGAACTTTCTATTCACTTCTCATCCATACAATGATGTTGCTCAAAGCTTCATAACACTAAAAGAAAGCTTTCCTATCAATTTGGGTCATTAATGAGCCATTGAGAGCTCATGGAGGACAAATGCTATGAAAGTTGCACCATTTTTGCAAAAAGTTGCAACTATGTAACTTTTGTTGCATATTTCTCTCCACCCATGAAACTGAAGCATCTAATGAATGCCCTCGACTCAAAATGATAGAAGAAAACTTATTTACTCACAACTACTTTAACCAACTAGGCATCATAAAGACACCTTATCACACTTAACTTTACAAGTGACCTTAGTGTACCTAGGTGCCCACTTGGAGTTCAAACTCACTTTATTGACTCCTTGGTGCAGAGCACCTAGCAAAAAGGAATGAATTTGATTGGTTTGTGAGCAAACATGTCATTTTGTGTTGTTGTGATGTCATGTTCATAGATTGAAGCCATCAGGATGCCTATAAGGGCCAAATTGCCCAAGAGTCAAAGGAAGTCAACGGTTGGTCAAAATAGGTCAAACTCATGTAGAAGGGGTTTATTATGTTTACTTAGTCATTTCATGCATATTGGAATTTATTTTGGGTCATACAAGTAGTCCTTGAGCAAAAATGCAACTTGGTGCAAAAGTTGCATTTTGCAACTTTTTCTTGCAACTTTGAAATTGAATTGGTTATGGCATGTAACCAATCCCAAATTTCTATATGAGCAATTGGAAACTTTTTTCAGATGGTTAATGAAGTAATTGAAGGATTTTTGCAATTACCCTGCTATTGTACGTACTATAACTGTGTTAATTCTCTGATGGTACGGCTTTGTACGGCCTGTACGGATTGGGAGTGATGTTTTGATCTTATAGTTAGATAGAGTTTTGTTTTCTCTTTCAAGTGCACTTTGAATCATTATCTAACTCTGGATACTTTGCAAGTTATACCAGTTTTAAGGTCACTGCCTGGTAATCAATAGGCTTTAGACCTGATAGAGGGAAAATGCTTGGAATTGTGGAATCCACCAGTGGATCTTGATGAAACTTTGGGGATTCCTAGTTCCATGGCAGTCCTAAATAATTGTATATTTTTTATTCCATTTGCAAAGGTCCTTCTAATTTTAAAATGAAGCCCTAGGCTAGCTAAGTGAGGAACAGTGAGCCAGGGTCAGACAGACAGTTAATTTCTTGGCCACATTCACGATTGATTTCATGAAACTAATGATATGGTTGGATAGGGTGTTGAAATACCTTTCTAATGGTATATGGTGCAGGTGTGTTGGTGATGTTTTGACAGGCCTTTGAAGTGGAAAATTGTTTGCAGGTCTGAAGCATTGGAGACAAGCCCTCAACTAGGGCCTAGTAGTTTTGTACGTTGTGAGTGTGGCAAAGAACTAAAACTTTGGCATTTGGAAGACCAAAAGGAGTGGTTTAAGATTTCCCAATTTTTTTATGGAGTTGTTTGAGAGTTTTGAGAAATAAAACTTAAATTTGGTGAAATTGTCATAGGAAAACCCTTGCTACACTGCCCTCAACTAGGGCCTGATGGTAGAGAGGGCTAGGGGTGTGATAGAAGTTTATAATTTTGGATTTGGGGAGGCAAGACATAGTACTTGAAGATTCCAACACATGTTGGTGAGGTCATTAAGGGGAATTATAGACTAAGACCCAAAAATAGTCATACTACCAGTTAGGAAACCTGTTAGTGTTTACACTGTTTGGAATAGTATCAAGGGTACTTAATGTCTGCATGTACTTGCTAGAGAAGATGTCAGAGGTGGATTTGGGGATCAGTGAAAGGTGTTAGGGGTCTTATGGGTAACTTGGAAGTATAAACATAGCAGGGGGTAAAGGTACTTGAAGAAGGGTTGTAGAGTCCTTAGTAAAGGAGGGCTAGTTGATGAGATTGGGGTAAGAATCCACATTAAAGAAGTCATCATACCTTTGAGGCAGGTGACAGGGTGGGACTTAGGAATTCCTTGGGTGGATGAATAAGGGATCCATTGGATCGACCTAGGAAGATTAGATAACAAAGTGTGAAAGGTAACCCTTGTACCTAGAACCCTCTGCATCACTCATATTGACAACTAAGGTCCTAATCCACATGGATTGACCCTTAACAACACCTACACACACTTGTATCAATTAACCATCAAAATCAGCCATCAAGTATCAATCAAGCCAACCTGCAATTATGTGTGCTCTATTTTAAATATGCTTTAATTCAGAATATCAAACATTCAGAATACCACGGATACCAAGGTAGCTTGTTTACCTCAATGAAACAACTTAGCAATCCCCAAGATAGTGAGATCTCAATCTAAAATTTCCATGGTATAGTCCAAGATTGCATCATAATGTTGAGAAAAAGACACAATTGGATGAAGAGCGGTTTCATCTTCCCAAACATAATTTAGCATCAAATTCATGTCATGGATCAAATTTAGACATGAAATTTCAGTTCCATCCCTTTGGCATTTCCTTCTAAGAGCTTGAGAGTAGGTCATTAATACCATATACAATGAATTTGATATTAAGCTTTTACTCATTTTCTTCTTTGACACCATGTATATCAATGAAGAACTTGTAGTTGAACATACCACAATTGTCAATGAGCTTGTACAAGAAGAGGTTATATGTAATGCCTCCTTATGAGATTTCTTAAGGTTTTGACCATAGTTGTATGGGTATTCATACCCATACCCCTAGGATGCATACCGAGTATTGGTATGTGTATCTTTTACCAGGTACTCAGTAGGGATCATCATAGCTAGGGACCTTGATTAAGATTTCTAATTTTCGTTTCAATTTTTTGTTTGCAAATTAGCTTGTTGTTTATCAAGTTTATTTCAATATGGAATCACTAATCGGTTTAAAACTTTGATATAATGATTGTATGACATTTCAATTTGTTTACCTAATCTTCAAAGATAATATTCAACAGTAAACTTTATCACTGTTCTTGTTTTGAAAACTCAATGTCATATTTTCAAATTTTCTATAAACTATTAAATTAAATATAATTTTTTCCTGATGTACCCAAAGTACCCTCATCTCCTATATTGAAAAAATAGTTGTACCCACACCCATTCACGTCTCCAAAGTACCCAAGTACCCCCATCTCCATGCAACCTTAGAACTTTTGACTAATTTCTTAAATTACAAGGGATTTCTCTCTTAATAGCTTACACCTAAATCTTAATTTGGCTATAATTGAATGTATTGTGTATGATTTGTGAATGTGTAAGTATCAATGTCCTGTTTTCTATGAACTAGACAAAAAAGAGATTGATTACTGCAAATGGCATGTATCTTGATGTAACGCAAGAGTATATTGTCAAACAATATTCTGATATGATTCTTGATGATGATATAACTGCAATGTAATGGAGATTGCCTTTATTGATTCTATATTCGAAATGCTTATGCAAAATAAAGGTTGGTAAAACAAAGACAAATCTGAATATACATGAAATCATTTTTTTTATGCTGGTCTGGATAATTGTTGATGTAAATAAGTATTGATCTGATAAAGATCATGTTGATATCAATATCGATCACTATGTGAAAAGAATGGAATTATCAGATAGCTATGGATGACTACCCCTTTCTTGAATTTTTGATTTAGTATCTGATTTGTATATACAAGAGAATAATGTTGATCTATATCAAGATCTGTTCAATGCTTTGTAATGTCCCCTACTCAGAGGCTGTCAATGTTCAATGTTTAACGTACATTATTATGCATCTAATTTGAATTTAATTTTTTGGAAAAAATGAATAATTCATAATAAATTTAATAATTAACATATTTAAGCTTGATTCCTTCTTCTCTCTTAACCATGCCAACTTTAGGGAGGATGGGAATTTCCATGTCGGAGGGTGCTTGACACTAATCTACAAGTGGGCTTCCTCAAGGCATTAGGACTGTATGTTTGTACCCATCTCAGAATTTTCCCTCAAGGCATTGGAAATGCATATCCTTACCCATCTTGGAATTCATCTATCTTGTGGGATTTACTCTGCCTCCAAGATTGACAGAAACCCATGCTTTCAAGGGGTTATAGTAAGTAATTAAGGAATAAGCTACAAACATTTAATTCTTTGTATTATAATTTATATTAGTATAACAATACATTTTTTATACATATTTCTATACATGTTCTTATTTTGATATACAACTATAAATAATAGATTGAAGTCGGTTTGTATATATATATATATATATATATATATATATATATATATATATATATATATATATATATATATATATATATATATATATATATATATATATATATATATATATATATATATATATATATATATATATATATATATATATATATATATATTATCTTTATAATTAAATTAATTAGATTACACAAATATAATATAGCACATTTGAATATATACATTCGGACATTCAATTATTCTATTCAATTATATGCTTCAAATATATACTTCTCACATACTCTTCAAATATATATTCCTAAGCAGGCAGATTTGCACCATGGCCCCCCGAACCGAGTCTGGGTCTGGGTCCGGATTCGCAGACCAGTCCACGCTAGATCCGGGCAAGGTCTGTCTATGGACTTGTGGGTTCTAGCTTCTTATACTTTAAGTTATATTTGTATAAATACTTTCCAGGATGTTTGAGATAGGTTCCAACTTCATAGGAGTTAAGATGCAAATTCTAGATTTTGGGGGTTTTTAAAAAAATTCCAGACTTCACCAAATTTCAAGGTCCAGCAAGCCTTTAGCAAGGTTACCTCCCACAATCTATCATGGATTTCTAAGGTCAAATTGAAGCTGGCAAAAGGATTCTCAAAGGGTTTTAACTCGCTTCATCACAAATCACTTGGTTTCGACCCCATCTCTATGACAAACTTAGCTTAGCTTAGATTTCATGAAGTAGGAAGGTTAAACTACTCTCACTAAGTTGGCTTGGATTCTTACCCATAGCATATATGAGCTAATTTGAGTGATAAAACTAGATTTAACTATAAGCATGCCATTATTCATTAAGTTGGTTCTAATAATGAAGATTTGAGAACAATCTCAATCCTAATTGTTGTTGTGGACAAATATTTGTACAAATGCCACAGGCTGAAAATTGGAACCCTTAGGAAATGTTCTTTTGATGCTCATGACAAAAGAACTAGGTGCTTAGGCGAGTTTGACTTAAGTTTGTTCTAGTAATAGTAAAAAATTAGCTATTCATTAATTCATGGAAACTCTGTTAGACGTATGGTTGAAGTCAAAATGATTGTATTGCTAACTTAGTAGTAAGAGTGGTCCTGTCTCAAGTTCTTTATTAATTACCAAAGTGATGATAGCCTTACAAATGACTCAATTGTGAGAAATCTCTTTTTATTTCTATTACATTTTTTTGTTCTTTGCATGATAATTTTTTTTGTTAAGTTGGACTTATGTGACTAAGTATCCCGCTTCCCACAATTTATTTTATACTTGGCTTCACCAATCATATAATTAGGCAAAGTGAAATAAGATGTCTTCTTAAACTAATTTCCTGGAACTGTAGCTCTAAGAGTCGCTTTTGTAAGAGTTTCCATTTCTAAAGTAACTGAAAGATACACAAGAGCATTAAATGGAGATATTGCAAAACTATAAAGGATGAAAATGGTGTACTAATTTTATTCATAAATCTCTACTCAAGGTGCAAATTGAAAAGAGTCAAAACTTTTATCTTAAAAATTTGTGGATTTTTCTTTCTAATCTATTTCTTTGTTTTGATCTGAAAGCAAATTTAGTATATGCCAACATACTTGTTATGCGTTACATGCCCTGATGTGGGTAAATGTTCAGCATAGGCTATACAACTGTTTTAAGTTTTTGAAATTGTTACTTTGATCAGCAAAGATTTCATGTTATAATGCACATTGATTGCTTATGCTTTTATCACGACTCATCTTTTAATCTATTTTTCTATGGTGTTGAGCATTTGTAGGGAGTAACATTGGATTTGGATGATGAAATGAAAAATGGGAATGAAGAGCAAAGAGAGAAGTTACAGGAAATAATTAATAACATAAAATTGAGTGAGGGCTTTTTGTCACTTGCACGTGATCTTGAGATAATGGAAGCCAAGTCTCCTGAAGATATCTTAAGGTTAGCTGAATAAAATCATAGCTAAAGACAAAGGATGAGAGGAGTTTCAAAAGAAAATTCAAATCAACCCATTCATAGGTCTTAAAAATATCTATTATAAGAAAATAACCTACCTTCTTATTAACCATCAATGAATGGATATTTTCATGAATAGATAGAATAGAATCCATGATTTTCCAGCCAAATACAAACTCCTTCTATTGAGAAGAGATCAACTAAGGAAGGCTCTACTTAAGATGAAACATAAGGATCTTCGAGAAGATCTCATAAAGAGAATTACATAAGCTAATCAGGTAGAAATCATGAAAGGAATTAGCACCAACTTTCTTTCAAAAAGAACTCTCTAGCAACCCCTATAATGTCATGATTAGCCACAATATCCCAATAAAGTTAAAAGAAGAATGTGAGAAAACTAGCAGGGTTTGGCATTTTGTTTCCTTCAAATGAAAAAAAACTATATTATGAACCCCATCCTCCAAATGAATCCTGGTAAGGGCATGTTTCATATCTCCCAAGACAAGAGAGGGGCTCTCCCTTAAAAATTAATGTTGAAAATCAAGATCCATAATCTAATCATTTGAAAGTAGAGAGGGGAAGAAATCAATTCCCCCTACATGATGTATTCATATTTAACAAAATTCATACCATTAAAATTGATGGAGTGGATTCTATTAGAGGCATGATGCTTGAGGGTGGACATATGAAAAAATAGTATTCCTTTACTTCTAGAAGTCTTCTTTTTTTGTAATGATATCATGAAGTTGATATGAAATAAAAATTTCCTAATTCACAAGGACAATAGAATCTCCCTCGGATTGAATCTAGGCTTAAATATCATCTAATTCACTTTTAAAATGATTCTTTATATTAAATATATGACCAAAGGAAGATTTTTTCCATCTTAGCACATTGGATTTATCTAAAGATAACTTCTTTATAACATGATACATATATATACTTGTAACATCTATACTCCACCATTCTCCAATTTTATTTTTGAGATCTTGGTTAAAAGTCCACATATTCTCAAATGTAAAGGGAAAATTAGTTTTCAAGCATCCATCGTTAGTTGTGAACACAATGGGAAAATGGTCCAAACCAATACATGAAAGAACTAAGAGCCTGTAACAGTATGAAATCATCCAATCAAGGAAGATAAAATCCCAATCTAATTTAAATCAAACAATATTCTAAAAATTGCATCTATTGGATCACATGAATGAAGCCCCATGTAAATCTAGATCCAAAAGACCCAATAAATTGATAAGATGAAGCATATCATATATATTTGTCACTTGCACGTGATCTTGAGATAATGGAAGCCAAGTCTCCTGAAGATATCTATAAGGTGACAATCAATTGGAAAATCTTAATTCTGTATTTTCATGAAGCTTTTACAATGTATCAGAAACTCACAATGAACTTCTTTTGTTTCTTGTTTAATTTATAAGCAAATGCAGTTTCCTGCTTGAAAGATGTGCAAATTTCAAACATAAAAAAAGACCTAAAAAACATTATACTGCATAAACACAAAAACAAATATTCATTGAACATACCTTCAATGCAGAGTTCTCTTGCGCCCAGAATTGATCCTTCAATAAAAACTCCTCAGAGCTCTCTTGCACCTAGAATTGAAACTTTCTAATGCGCAGGAATTGTTGTTTGTGGACACCGAATGGATTTGGAGATTTTATTACAAAATCTGGTGGTTTCCCTTTTGGTTTCTTCCCGCTCTCCTATGCCCAAAATGCATGCCTGCCTTTTACGCACGAACTGAAACTCAACCTGTTCGAAAATGGATAATCTTTTTTGCTTATGTGTATGTCGATCCTCTTTATTTGCACGGTTTTTGACCTAATATAAGTCTCTCCGTCTTGTCTAATATTAGCCAATTCCTATATATTAATATGTTTAGATATACCTATACATCTATAATATATGCTTACTAGTATGTTATATTTATATTTATTTGATTGTATTTGCTTACGTGCACTTGGCGCTCCGTTTTGGAAAAAAAATTTATCATTACAAATAGACTCTTGGGATCATTTGTCAAAAGAATTTCTATGGTTCAATTATAAAGGCAATAAGGGATCCTGACTTAAGAATGTTGGATAATTAGGGATTTCTATTTGAAGGCACACCAATTTGTATGAAACTTATAATTGAATTTTGAAGTATGATGCATGATAATTATGGTGGAAAATTAACAATTATCAAGATAATAAGGGTGATCTAAGGATAATGGATGATTAGGACATGCCAATATATATATATATATATATATATATATATATATATATATATATATATATATATATATATATATATATATATATATATATATATATATATATATATATATATATATATATATATATATATATATATATATATATATATATATATATATATATCTCACTCGCTATAATATTTAAACTTATTATAATATAATACTATATGCACTTTATAATTCTATCTAGGAGGCTTTTCTCCCTTCTCTCTCTTGATGCCTTGAACATCATCTTTTAATTGTTTCCTCTTTTCTTCTTTGCATAGGTTTCTGTGCCAGTGTCTCTTCTTATATCCCTTGTGAAAGGTCTGGTCTGCATCTTTTGATTCTTCTATTCTTGCACTCTCTTCTCCTGATGATGGATCACGAAGTGTGATCCGAAACGTTGAGGCTAAAAACACATACACAATCAAATCCAGAAATGCACACATATAAGAAATGTAAAGCTGCATTATATGTTTTTTTGCTATTAACATAATTGTTTAATGTGCTGAAAATTTTCTATTCAGAATTAATTTGATGTTTAGATTTAAGTGGTAAATAAATTAATAATAAATAAATATATTTGTTTTTGGAAGTAAATTTAGATTTTTAGGGTATTTAAATTGATTACTTTTAAAATATTTATATAATTTGAATTTTAATCAATAATGTTCCAAATATTTTATGATAAAATATTGTTGTCTATTCGTATTTTGTAAAATAGGCATTTTATCTTTTATCTATTTTCTTTAGTATCTATTTCAAAACTCAAATGATGAGAACCAGTTCATATAAGTTGATCAACTATCATAGTAAATAAATTTATAAGCAAATAAATATATTAAAATAATAAAAAGTCAAGGAGATAGATAATTAGGAGGCTTAATATTTCTATATAGTTACATCTTAATTTGAGATATTCTAATTTTTTATGAAATTACATTATTTATTTTTTTAGTGATTTAAGCCTTGATGGGTTCCATCTAATTAATTAGGGTCTTAACCTTCTTACCCTTCTAGTCTTAAATCATATTCAATGTAGATCGATTTTAATGTAATTAGAACTATTTTTTGTCAAAACCCGTACAACTTATAGATTGCACTCGATTTTAATAATGTTAGAACTATTATTTGTCAAGACTTGTACAACTAATTTTGTTTACTTATAATAATTATAATCTGGCTATTCTTTTTTATAACACTATCTCTAAATCTTGTTTATCAATCGGTTTTGAAATCTCCAAAAACCCAGATTTAGGGCATGAGAAGGGTGTACATATAAGATTGCTTGCAGCGCAATACACCTATTGACGAGAAAGCATTATTGGTGAATTGGAATTTCCAACTCTTTGATATTATATTCAAATGTTATAATTATAAATGAGGTATAATCATGCATTTAGTCATTTTGTTTAGGAGACTAATTATGTAGTCATTAATTTAATCTTTTATTTAGTAAGTTTTGTTTCAGTAACTAATTATTAGTGACTAATTCTTTAATCATTTAATTAGTCATTTATTTGATCATCTATTTAGTCATTTTTATTTGACTGCACTTGTGATTTTACCTTATGATCAAATTACTCACATATTTAGTCATTTATATTTGTGAAGTACAAAACATTAGTAGAATATGATCAATTTTAGTCATGTGACTAAAATTTTTAGTCATGTAGTCACATATTTGCCAAAATGTACTAGTGATCCTTCTCATGATGCTCATCAAATTGGCATGAAGGATTAGTGACTTGACTACTCCAAAATGGAAGATTCATATTTAAGAATGAGGCTAAGAATGCAAGAATGCAAGCTAGAAAAGGAGAGATTAAGGTAAGATGTATGCAAACAATTAGTAATCTAAGAATGAGATGCAAGAACAATGGAAGAAAGAAACTAGATTAGTAATGCAAGATTAAGATAAAAATGAAGCTAAGTTAAGAATTCAAATGACAAGATTGCAAGAATACCAAAAATTGAGATTTCTAGATTAGGATCCTTGAGCAAGGAAAGAGCTTCCTGTTAAAGGAATTGCCTCAAGAACGGAGGGCTAAGATTAAGAGGCAAAAGAATGAGTGGATGAGATGAAGAGGAAAAAGGAGATGCAAGGTTAGGTAGAGATGAGTGGTGAGGACTAAGAGGGAAAAATAGATGTTAGGTAAGATAAGACAAAATAGCATTTGAAAGTACAAATCCCTTTTAATTGCTAATTAATCAAGATTAAGTATGTGCACACATGTGAATGTGTTCTTTTAATAAAAGTGTAGGAACTTTATATTAAAAGAAAGGATTTAGCAATTAAAAAAATATGTAAGCTCTAGAAATTAGACCATAGTTTAAGCTTGATATAAGATTTTTGATTTAATTATGCAAAGGGGATTTTAAGGTTTACTCTCCACAATGATGCTTAGCAAAGAGATGATTTGATCAAAAGGGGGCTCAAATTCTAGTAGACCAATTTTAGGTGATTACACTTGTGTAAACCACTTGTCCATTTGTTCTCATTTAAATGAGAGAATATCTATGTTGCGGCATTATTATGTGCTACACTAAAACTTTATAAATGTTGCATTGATTTTTTACTGTTGATTTGGTGCAGATTTTTTCTATATGTTGTGTATATGCATCTTTTGCTAACTATAAGGTGCAGGAACATAGTATTATTTGAGAGATTAATTAGAAATAAATCTATGTTTTGTGTGATGCTATTGATTTGCATTTGCTAGCTTTGTAGAAGACTTGAATGGTTACCTTCAAATTGTAAGGAAACAGTTGCGTAGTATGCTTTAAGCACATTACTCATGAAATTTTTTTTATATAAAACAATTGGAGGTCCATAGGTAAATAGAGCATACAGACCATAAATATTTGACAAAAAAAATTGTGTATTTTCCAGACAATGTTCAGAAAATTTGTGTAATTATGCAGTGTACCACTTAGTGTGAAACCATATTGAAGCAATCTACAAATATCATTATGAATATGAAATTTTAATATTGATAAATAACTGAGATAAGATGAAGACATTACCCCTTCAACCCATGGGAACATTCTAACTTAAGTTTACAGTTCAAGTTTGGGTTTACAGGTATGGCAAAATTTTGAAATGGTGTTTGGGTAGAAGTATGATTTAAGTTTAGAATGTCACATGGTATCATAAAAATATAATAACACCATTAACGTGTAATCATATAAACATCAAAATATTAAAACAATAATATTTATTTCAAGTATCATTGTTTCAAATTTCAATAATTGGAACTTAGTAAAGTTTCAATCATCTAATGAATTATCTTCTTATTCTTGTTCTTATACTTCTTCTTCATCAATGGCATTGGTTGATTTGTAAACAATATCAATGCCAATGGGATGAGCTCCCCAATAATAATATTATTTTCCATTTCCTCATATGCTTATTACTTTTTCATAGTACAAAGAGATTGTTTGTTTGTAGATAACATCATACTAGAAAAATGTTAAAAAAGTAGCTTGCAACTCCCTTCACCTATTGAAAATATTGTTTAATGTTTAAAATATAATTTATCACTATATAGAGCTTGCAATTAATTGGGCAGGGGTCATTGTGAGAAATTGGATATAAAAATATCATAGGATTTTATCGGGAACCTTGGCTACAAACCCTAGCCAAGTCCACAGGTAAACCAAACATGAACTCAGACCTAGTTAGGAGCAAATGAGCACCAAGGTCCTAGATAGGCGAACTAGACTTCCATAGATGCTAATAATAATGGGACAATAAAAAATTATTTGCATTACAAAAAAAGAGCAATAACTAGTATGAAACAAGTGTGCAATGACATTATTTGTGTGCTATGTGATAACTAGTTTGAGGATTGTATGTAGTGTTGATGCAAAGTATTTTTTATTGGGATTCCCCTCTGTTGTATCTATGAATTGATTAGAATGTTGGTGCCCGCTATATATTTTGATTGGTGACAGTGTAGAGTATGGTTTGTCAATAATATAAACAAGTAGTGCATATTGTTTTTTTAGTTTTAACTTGTTCTATGATATATCTTAATTGTATTGTCTACTATTCCTATGGCCTGAATGATTACAACTTATGCATGCATTGGCAGTCATTGCATGCATTGTGAGGTTTTTATCATCCTTTGTCATCTATTACAGCATGGTATGTTATGCCATTACGTTGCGAGTATAGGCATGTCTCAAAGAAAGCATGTAAAAGAAAACACATTAAAAAATCCAAACATAGTTGGAGCAAAAAGGATAGCAAGATTATGTAGGTGTTGGTGGAGAAATGTAATTTTTGCAATTCTATAATTATGGGTTTAAAAAAACATGGAAAAAACACTTGACCATCAAATTATGTGGGGAGAATGTATTATTGTGACTCATATCATATTTCCATTGCATTGTGCTCACTTGCAATGTTGAAACAAGGGTGCAATGATATGCACCGAAGAAAACAAGGCCACTTTACAAATGGGATTACTTGTTAGGGTAAAGAAATGTTATTCATTTGAATAAGTGGGTTTCTTATGGAACATTTCATAGAAGAGTTTGAACTTCTTCTAATATTCAAACAAAAGATTAGAAACTAGACTAGTTACCAAACAATGTGTTTTCTGCAGTGGTGTCCACACGCTTAGAAAATATTGTGTGTTTTTGTCACATAGTCGATAACACTATGTGGTTTCTACACTGAGTGAAATATAGTATAACGATCCTTGGTCGGAAAGAGTATGTCCTTGTCTGTCTGACAAGATTTAATATGGTTGAAAATATTTTTGCCTACATCCCTACTCTAGTGAGACAAATGGTTTTTTGTAGGTCTTCTTTGCAGGTATCTCTGATTAAGTTTCATCCATTCAGGACTCTCCGATTAAAATACATCTATCGAAGAGACATCTCGTTGCCTCTTTGATTTGAGTTATGCATGAATTATTTATAAGGCAACTTTGTACCTATATTGTGGGTTGTTCCCCCTTGTTCATTTACAACACCTTAGGCTATCCAACTATAAATTTTGGTTTCGCAATACATTAACGAACATTTTGTTGTTTTGTTGTTTTACATTAAAAAATATGTGCATATTTTTTACATTGTTTGGATCCTTCCTACATGTTTAACTTATATGTTGTGTGAAAACTTCTTGTTAGTTGTTGTAATGTGGAAGTCATCTTTGCTTGGAATACCTATTAAGTTGTAAACTACATCTTTGCATTTCAAATAGGACATTTAGTAGGAGTTGTCCATATTGGGGGTTCTTGTTTCAATATTATTTGTATTTACAAGCAGTGAGAAACCACAATCCTAATTGTTGGATCACCTCTCTTAAGTTAGTTGCATTCTTGTTCTTCACTTTTTTTGTCGAAGTATTAGCTTAGGTGCACCCTGATTGGATTATAGCCACCCTTGTCTACAGATTCAGTCTGACATGTGTGAGTCCCACACTTTGGAGGTTGTCTTAAAGTTTCATAAATTTGCTTTGGGATCATACCCCAAGCACGGGTGCAAACTTTTGTGAGAACAAGTCTTCATGGATGAATAATGTGGCATGGTTTATATTATTCCTTGGGGCTGAACAATTGGAGCCCATGATACCATCATCGTCCATGGCATGCATGGTGAGGTGTTTAAGATCTACTATCATTTTTTATACCATTATGCTCGGACTATAGCCATGTGTTGAGGGAAACACGTAAAAGAAAACACATTGAATAAGGCAAACATAGTTGGAGAAAAAATGGCGAGTCTTTCAAGTGTGGTTGGATAGAAGTAAATTGTGCAATCCCTGGGTATACAAAAACATTGCACAAACACTCAGTCATTAATTATGTTAGGAGTTAAAGGTATTATTGCTAGCACTATGATATTTCCATTGCACCGTGCTGGATCTTTATGTTTAAAAAGGGGTGCAACAACTTGCAAGGATGAAAATAAGGACAACCTTATAATGGGGTTTTTTTGGCAAGGAAAAATAATGTTATTCAGACTATATTCCAACCAATATGGGGGGTGGCTTTGCCATACGATTTGTTCTTTTCAATAAGGCCACAAAATGTTTATCTTAGAAAAGCAATTTGGGTTTATAGATATGCATTTTTTGTATTGTTATCTTGGTCATTGTACTCTTAGTATTATTTGCATCACATCATTGTATTCGAAATGTAATTTTTTCTTCTTCTTATCGGTGTGAAATAGAATTCCTAGTTTTCTATCTTGCTCTTTGTGGCGCTACTTCCTTGCAACTACCGCATGTGTATCCCTGTATAGGAATGGGATAGGAATGGGAGAAGGTAGAGGGACAGATTCTACAAATCATGTTGTCAAAGTGGTTTAAAACAAATTGTATGTACGTGGAACCTGCAATCGCATATGTCATTGGGTGAAATGTTCTTTATTGCCAGTGTCGTTTTATATTTCCATCCCAATCAATGTCTATATTTCACTCAAATTATATGGATTTCTTTTAGAGCAATAGGTCATTTCAACAAATAGCTTTGGCACTTGTGAAGGAAGTTTATATTCTAGGGAATACATTGGATGACGCTATAAGGGGTTACGACCTATATAAGTGGAAAACCCCAGTAGGAGGAATAGTGCCCCAAAAGATGGTTAGTAGTGATCCAAGTGTCAAACAAGTTCTTAAGGCTTACTTGCATTTTGCAATCTTCTTGGATGAGGAAATTGCCCAGATTGGGCTCCAGAGGCATGGTGAACAATTGAACGTTGCGATGATCAAGGAATTCAACAAGAGTTTTGGATCTATTTTATTCCTATTGAAACACAAACACCATGACATTGCATTAGGCATTGAACCATGTGTACCAAACGAGGAAGGCAGTTTGGAAGGAATAGAGGAAGTCGGATACAATGACGATGAACATGTTGAGCAGCATCGTGCAGACCGCAATGAATGAGAATAGCTTGAGGAAACACCAAAAAATTTGCTACGCTATTATCTTCAAATTTTGGGGTCAATGTGAAGCTGTATGTAGGGGCTAATGTCGTAACCTCCAATGTTGTCACAAATTTTTGTGCTCCAACTCATAATTTGACAAATATATCAATTGGTGTGTATGGGGGCCTTGACTCGCACTTTGTGGTTGGGTGTGCGAAGGTTTTATTGAATCGATGCCAACTGGTAGTTAAGTCGAAGAAGGTTGAAATATATATGTAAATTGCAATGTGAAGGGGATAAATTCAAAGAAAAGCACGAACATGGCAACTAAGTTTAGATTTTTTTTTGCGGTGATCTTGAAATATGGTTGGTTTATTGTATGTACGTGATAGTGTCATTTTCAATAATTTATGCATACAGAGTGCTCCCCAGCTGTTGAATGGCATAGTCAGTGTGATAGTTCAAATTTACAAATAATTGTTATGTTGTACTATTCAACAACTACATTTTATTCCTTAACAATAATCTTACTACTTGTGTGTATGTTAATTAGCAAGGTGAAGGTTACATTGAAAACCCATAGTGTATTTTGTAACTAATGTATGTATGTGTTGTTGTTTTGAAAGCCATTATTGTTGTGAATTTAAAAATTACAGCTAATAACGATCCCCAATTATATATATATATATATATGTGTGTGTGTGTACACACATAAAAGATGTTATGAGTACCTTGCAACCTGATTGTGGCCAGGTTTTCTAGATTTCTTTGGAATGCATAGTTTGACCCTTTCTTGTGTTGGCATCCCACATTCTTGCATGTTGTTGCCTGATATTCTTGTTGCCCTCGATGATGTTATACACTCTTATATTCTTACCAAATCATTTTGATTTTCCTTGTGTAATGGTTTATTTATCCCGGGTGATTGTCTATGTATATCTTTCTATTGGGTCGGGAGAGGCATGTTCCTTCCCGTGGCATATATCCCTTCCCATGGCACATCTCCCTACCTTAAATATTTGTGCTTTTCATTGTAAGACACTCCATTTTCTAATTGTCACAGAGTGAACAATATTACACACGAATAACCATAATTTTAAGCTTGTGAAGCCAAAAAGTGAGGGTCAATAGTGAAAGGTGAAATTGCAAATTTATTTAGGGATTTTGATGTTAAGCGGTTAAATGATGATGATGCAGTATTGTGGAAATTTGAAGTTGACAAATAAATTAGAAGGAAAATATATCATAGGAAAGTGGACAATAAATGATTGTATATGGAGAAACTAAGAAAGAGGAAATGAAAGCATATAGAAAATTTGGAGGGGGTACATCAAGGGATGTGAAGACAAAACAATTGGAAGAGGCAAAAAAAGCAAGTGAAGTGGAATGATATTGTTACCTTCATGTGTAAGAGCACATGAATTTTTTAGTCTCCTAGAGAGTCTAATACAGGAGCATCGTGCTCTCATATTTTGGTTTTATTGTTAAGTTTTCTATTTGATTTATCTTTATGTTAACTTTTGAGTCACTATCATAAAGTATAATACTTCTCACAAAGAAGAGTACCTCATGTTGCCTTCCGAATAGGAAGACAAGACAATTTATCTGATTAGTTATTCAATGGTTATAGAAACAGACCGCATGGGTGGTTGACAGATTGGATGAAGTTGCTTATAATTTGATTAATAAGGAACAAAGTTCACTTCATAAGGAGGTTGACGAGTCTAAGGATTCGACAATCATTGGAGGAAGGAAATTGATTGTTGGTTTTGATTTAGAAAGAGGAGAACACATTAGCCTCAAGAATGAGTAGACAAGGAAGTTATACACATCAACAATAAGAATGTAGAGTGGGTGTGTTTATAGGAGTATGAGATTTGGGTGTCTATTTTTTTTTGTATGTGTGTTATCGAATTCCTTGAGGAATCTTATACAGTGTAAAATCCTTGATATAGGGAGTTCTTAACGACTTCTTTAATTTTGTTTCTATGCGTTATTTCTTTGTCAAACTTTGTTCTATTTGTTCTGAACTGGCAACTACAAAGGCATGAAAGTTGTTTAGCAAGATTTATGGCTGAATCTTAATCTTCCACTAATTATTGTATTTGTTCTCTCTCTATAATTTTTTGCTAACCTGTTGTCAATAAGTTGTCATTATAGAGGTACCTGAGCATTAAGTTATGACTTCTTAATGTGCCCTAGTTGGATTTGAGAATTTGTAGCCTTTGAGGGAAAAGTATGGTGTTTGCTTGAGGTTGAGGAGGATTATTGTTATCAACTCTCAATGCTAAACACTAATACTTCTCCATAAAATGCTAATATTGATTCATCTAAGTTGTCAAATGAAATTGAAGAGAATTTTATAGATAGAAATTCCAAGCGTACATGAACCAAATGATTGGTATGAACTTTACATCCATCTCATTTTTAAATCTTTTATATTAGAAAACAATTATAATAACATTACAGACATATATAATATGCCATTGGAATTTTTTTTGGCATTATTATTGAATTATTTAATTTTCACTAATTTTTTTCTTTGAGAACATATTGTATATAATGCAAACATTATTGATAGTTCAATTGAACATAGAGGAAACTCCTTTTCCAACATGATGAACACACTTGATTTTGTTTCAGAGATGGATGACATGCCTCACACTCCCCATCTCATTACTAAGAATTCAACTCATAACACATACAATAACTATTATTTTTTCATTGAAAAAACTCATGGTCTCCCTAGCACTAGATGACAATATTATCATATATGTTCAAAGGTTGAAATAGAGGTGCACAAACTAAAGAGGTTAAATTACTAAAAAATGAGAAAAGCATGAAGGTTATGACAAAGTACAATGTCAAAGTGTGCACGTGTTCATCACCACTCTTTTTTAAGCTAAAAAAACATATGAGGAATGCTTATTATCCAAAGAACTTTGAAAATCTATACAAATTCATAGTTAAGCCATCTATATTTTGCATAACCAAAATTCAAAAGAAAAAAGTATTTTGAAAGCAAGCTTACTATTATTTGAAGTTGTTTATTTTAATTTTATTTTTTTAACTTCAAGATTTCTTTTGTGTGCAAATTATCCAAATTAGAATTTTAGGTATAATCAAAGGTTACATTAGATAATTATTCATAGAAAATGGAAATGTTTTATAAAATAAATGGGAAACTTGTACTTAGAAACATAGACTTGACTAACATTAGAGTAAACATGATCTAGATACGTGTTATAACTAATTTATCATTTTGAACTAGTAAAGCTAATCAAACAACTCATGATGTAAATTTTAAGGACAATGCCTTCAACTTTATGAATTTTGATTTTTATGCATTCAACAATATAATTGTTTATAAATATGCTACACTATCATACAATATTTGATGTGCTAGAGTATGCATATTTGTTGCATTAGGCACATTTGCATATGTTGCATTAATTAATTATGCATATGCTCAAGAATATTCTCTTGCATATTCACACGCTTCTTTGATTTGCACATGCATACCTAAATTATGTTGACTTAGTTGAGCCTAATTTCGTTTAGTCCAGTCTAGTTGTGCTCTAGTTAGTTTTTTCAATTCTACTTTGCATATCTTAGCTTTTTAGTTTTGTTCTCTATTTTTAGAGATACACTTTTTTGTAAAAGCATAACATTGTATTCATTGCAATGTGATTGTAATTCATCTTGCAATCCAACAATCATAATCTTGCATTTTTGCAATATTTGCTTCTTAAGAAATCTAGCAATTATTTTCTTGCTAACCTCCTTGTATAAGGTGTTTTTGTTTGTTGTTTGATCTTGGGATGTGCTAGTGTTGCAAATTTTGACATGACTTCATAACTTCAACTTGAAATGAGAGTATGGATTCAATAAACCCCTTCTCAAATTTTGAGGGTTTCTTTTCTCAAGGGCATTACAAGATCTTCAAACTTGGCTTCTTGTGTGGATTTAGATTTGGGCAATTTTTATACACTTTTGGAGCAAAACAGGTGTCAAAAGTTTTGAAGTTTTTTTTTATTTTTGAAAAAATTCTATTATTGAAAAGTTTCTATTTCAGAAAGTTTTCATTTTTAGAAAATTTTCATTTGTGAAAAGTTTTTTTAATTTTTGGGAACTTCCTCTTTTTGGAAAGTTTCTATTTTTGGAAATTTCCCATTTTCATTTTTTTAAGTTTCTATTTTTGGAAACTTTTATTATTGGAAGATTTCTATTTTTGGAAGATAACTTGAGCATATGAACTTGAAATTGTGCAAACAATATATCATCAAAAAGTTGGTTTCGCTATAGATCCATTTTTTGTTGTCAATTTGTTAGATATCTCGTAGTTTTTTTGTACCAGGCCTACAAAGTTAGGTCTTCATTTTTGTGCTTCTATGACCATAAATTGAGAAAATAGACTCTTATTTTTTACTTTCACACATCATTGCAAATATTTAAAAGTCTTTTTTATCTAAATCTATAGATAATTTTTATGGATTGTGCTCCAAGTACATTTTATTCACATTTTATTCATTTTTATTTTTTTTGCTATTTGTTAAATTACTTATATGTTTTAGTACCTGGAACAGATTTGTTTGTGTGGGATGACTTCACTTGATTTTTTCTACATGTATTGCTAGACCTTTTACCTATATGGGCTTTTTGAGCACCTTTTACATGCACTTCTCTAATTGTAGATGAACTAAGATAACGTTCCACTCGTGAATGATTTATTGGAGATTTTGCACCTTTTGTTGTGCCTTATTTTGTACATGCGCTATATTATAAAGTGCCATTAGGGAGTTGTGTGGTGATTTTTCTTTTTCCATCACACCTTTGTTTGGTGAGTGTCTCTCCACGAAGACATCAAATCCTAGTGATTAGTCTCCCATGCATGTGTGCATTGGATGCATATCCTTTTTTTAGTTGTAGGTACTTTCTTGTGTACATTTGGATTCTCCTTCATGTGTTATTTTATGACACATATTTCTTTGGATTTATCATGTCTCTCCCTTATTAGCATTGTGTGTGTGTGTGGGGAGGGGGGGTGTTCTACTATTGGTGTTAATGCTTCCTTGGTTTTTTGTTGGAGTGAGCTATGTATTTAATATTTGTTCCTATGTACTAGTTGGATGAAACAACTATATTTCAATGAGATGAAGCTTTTACCATATATACACTCTTGCATTCTAGTTTTTTGGAGGCAACTTATCCTAAGTGATTAGTTTTGTAGACTATTGACACCTTTATATTCAACTAATAATTTATTCTTACATGGTTGAGTATTATCGTTGGGGTCACTCGTATAGATTCATGTGTCATCTTTATCTTTGTCTGACAAATATTTTGCCTTTTCTTTCCATTTATTCATTGTTCAAGTAGTGACATTGGGGGCACTCATGCAAATTGTTGTCTTCATGATCCTAATCATCATCTTTTTTAGAGGAGATTCTTCATTCAACAATGTAGCACTTATCATTTGGAAGTTGTCTACAAGTTCTTTATAAATGAAGGATGTTCCTCATGTTCCTATTATTTTTCACATTTTCTTTGAGGCTTCTTATTCCTTCCCTTTGCATTTAATATTTCTTTCGTGTGGTGCATCTCTCACTTTTGGAGAGGAGTTTTATCTCACTAGGTTTTTCTCCTTTTTCTCTGCTTTGAGAGACTTTATTGTAAATGAATACCTAATAAGGCCTTTTTCTACTGGGACCTATTTAGACATTTCATGCTTAAAGTTTTTTTGACTCCATAAGTTTCACTTGGGGGGACGTGTTAGAGCATGCATATTTGTTGTATTAGACACATTTACATATGTTGCATTAATTAATTATGCACATGCTCAAGAATATTCTCATGCATATTTGCATGCTTGTTTGAGCATATGTTTGCACATACTTTCCTAACTTAAGTTCAATTATTTGAGCCTAATTTAGTTTAGTTTAGTCTAGTTGGGCTTCAATTACCTTTTTTAGTTCTAGTTTGCATAACTTATCTTTTTAGCCCTTTTCTCTTTTTTCAAAGACACAATTTTCTATAAAAGCATCATATTATATTCAATGTAATTTATCCTATAATCATGATCTTGTAATTTTGTAATATTTTCTTCTTGAGAAATGTAGTAATTGTTTCTTTCCACCCTTCTAATGGAAGGTATTTTTGTTTGTTATTTGATCCTTGAGGTGCTTGTATTGTAAATTTCAACATGGCTCCATAACTTCAACATGTTGAGCCATATAAAAAAAGTATTAGAAACTATTATTTGAAAATCTGCATCCTAGTATTTTCAAAGGACTCTAAAGTAGAAAGCACATTTATACAATATAGAAAATTTGCTTAATGTTGAGATTAATCAATCCATACTACCTAGTTGTACATTTAAAGCTAACTAATAATTTTTTCATCAAATTCTTGTGGAAGTTGATATGTATCAAGTGGAGCCAAAGGTCAAAAAGACTTTTCATTAACTCACCCTTTTGACTCACACTTTTCCAAAATAAAATCTATACATTAGACAATAATTTATAGAAAATGCAATTCTTTCACAAAATAAATGGGAAACTTGTACTTAGAAACATATAGACAACTAAAGCTATTGTAAACTTGATCTAGGTGTGTTATAATTAATTCTCATATTGCACTAGCAAAGCTGGTCAAACAACTCATGATGTAAATTATAAGGACAATGGCTTCAACTATATGAATTTTGATTTTAATGCATTTGACAATATAATTATTTATACATATGTTACACTATCTATGTCTCCCTTGCCTCAAGATAGATCTGTGGCTGCTAGTGAGTTTCAGGATGCTCAACAATGTATAGTTTTGGGTCAAGGATTATCAGATTTATCACATAGCTCTCCAGTGGTGGTGAGGAGTACTTTTATGAGAACTAGACTCCGAAAAGGGGGGATGATGAAGCTATTAATCATGCATTACAAGGGTGTGAGAGTGGGCAAGATGATGTCTCTATAGCCTCTGAGGATGTCATAAAGTCTAAGAATAATAAGAAAAAGAATAATATGCCTGTCAAAAACACAAGGAGTAGTAAAATTAGGGATGTGGAAGGGGTGCAACCTTCTCCAGGAAGACCATCTAATCAAAGAAAGAGAGCCATGGATGATAAAAAGAATATAGCAGATGGAAGCTAGAAGACCATCCTAGGGACATGATCTTTTATTAAGGTATGAAGATCATCTCGTGGAATATTAGAGGATTAAACAATCCTCATATGCAAGATCTTGTTATGAATATGATTAGAGATAATAAGTCTGATATTTTTCTGATTCAAGAAACTAAAATGCCTAAGGAGAAAGTTGAAAGCTTAAGGTTCTTTAGAAATGGTAAAATTTATGGGGGTGATTCTGAAGGGGCTTCAGGGGGTATTGCTACCCTTTGGAACTGTGATATTATTAAAGGTGATGTCAAATGCCAGGAAAATAATTTGGCATGTTTCAGATTTAGTCACATCAAGGATGAAACTTCTTGGGTTCTGACCAACATCTATGCTACTAATACCAAATCTGTGAGAAAATCTTTTTGGAATAATTTATCTAATCTTCGAAGAAGTTTTGATTTTGAAGGATGGATTTTCATGGGAGATTATAACACGCCTTTGAAAGAATATGAAAAAATGGGGGGAAGTCAATCAAACATAGATAATAGAATGGACTTGATGGATTTTATTGATGAGCATGCCCTCCATGATGTTGATCTCTAGGGAATTAATTACACTTGGACCAATAGAAGAAGTGGAAAGGATTTGATTCAGGTACGACTTGATAGAGCCTTGGTTAGTAATTATTGGTTTTTAAACTATTATTGTTCTTTATCTGCTCACGTGAGGGATGTATCAGATCACCACCCTATTACTTTTATGGTTGATTCCATATCTATGAAAAGGAATTTTCCTTATAGGTTTGATAAGATGTAGACCTTGCATCCACACCTGGAACAAAAAATGGAGGAAAGGCGGACGATTAGGATTGAAGGGACAACCATGTTCATTCTTGCTAAAAACTAAAACAGGTGAAGAAAAATATTAAAAGATGGAATAAGGAAACTTTTAGCAATATTTTTTCCTCTAAGACTAATATTAGTATGGAACTAAAGGCTATTCAGGGCAGCATTCAATTGGAAGGTTATGACAATATTTCTAGAGAAAAGGAAAATGAGAAGTTAGTGGAGTATCATGATATCATCTCAAAAGAAGAGACCTTCTGGAGACAAAGGTCTCGAAAGGTCTTTTTGAAAGAAGGGGACATGAACTAAAAATATTTTTTCATGACTACTCTTAAGCATAGGATGGCGAACAAAATTTCTAAACTGATAATAAATAGAACTAGTTCTGAAGATGAAGAATTAATCAGGATGGAGGCTAAAATTTTTTTCTAGGATTTACTCAAACATGAACATCACTTGGATAAGGAAGCTCAAAGGGATTTCTTGGCATGTATTCCTTCTATCCTGAATTATGATCAGAATGCTCTTCTCATTACTATACCCTCTAATGCAAAAATTAAAAGGGATGACTTTTCTTTTGAAGGGGACAAAGCTCCTGGCCCATATAGTTTCCCTTTATTTTTCTTCTAGATGTTTTGGCATATCATTGAGAATGATGTCACCAATGATGTGAAGGAATTTTTTGGTTCTAGGAAAATTCTAAAAGAAATGAATGAGACTTTCATTACTCTTGTCTCTAAGAAAAAGGGGCTAATAAAATGGATCAGTTCAAACTGATAAGCTTATGTAACTCTACCTATAAGATTATATCAAAAGTGTTAACTACTAGGATTCTTTCTATCTTACCTTCTATTATTTCTCTGCAGCAGAATGGATTTTTCCCTGGTAGGCAGATTCTGGATTCCATTATTTTTGCTCATGAAAATGTTCATTCTCTTGTCATGTCCAAAAAGGGTGGATTTATTCTAAAATTGGATTTGGCTAAAGCTTATGATAGGGTGGACTGGGTCTTTTTGAAGAATATGCTTAAGTCTTTTGGTTTTAATAATACAATTATATAATGTATTCATCATCTCATCTCCTCAGCTACTTTCTCTATTATGGTTAATGGGTCTCCTACCCCTTTTTTAAAATCATCTAGAGGATTGAGGCATGGTGATCCCTTATCTCCTATCCTTTTTGTTATCATGAGAAAAATGCTTGGGAAGATTCATTGAGAATATGGTTCAGAAATATGAGTTTAAGGGACTCTATCCCTCCTAGGCTAATCAGGTCTATTTACACCAACAATTTGTTGATGACTCTATGGTGATGGGGGAAGCCTCTGTTAAAAATTCCAAAAACATTAAGAAGACTCTGGATAGCTACGAGATAGCTTTTGGACAACTCACTAACTAGGGGAAAAGTTTTGTGTTCTTTTTTAATGTCCCTGAACAAAGACAACTAAAAATTAAGAAGATTTTGGGGTGTGAGATGGAGTCTTTACCTAGATCCTATTTAGGTCTCCCTCTTTGTTTAGAGCCTCCTAACTCTTTTTGGAGCTCTTGGGTGGACAAATTTCATAGCAAATTGGCGGGTTGGAAGGGTGTGTTGTTGAGTCAGATTGGTAAGATTCGGGTTTTGAGGTCTACTTTGAAAAGATTACCTCTTTATGCCCTCAACATCTTCAAAATTCCCAGAAAGTATGGTGAGGCTATTGAAAAAATCCAAAAAAATTTCTTATGGACTGGTTTGGAGAAGAAGAAAACGATGACTCTTATAGCTTGGGAGAAGGTTTGTAGACTAGTGAGAAAAGGGGGATTAGGATTGTGTAGAATCAGAAGCTTAAATGATCATCTTCTTGCAAAGCTTATATGGAGATATTACAATTCTAAGGGAGAATGGACTACTATATGGAAGAACAAGTACAATAAGGAGTGTCCTTCTATGCAAATTTTACTTAGTTCTGATGATAACCTTGGTGGGTCCTTTATTTGGAGAAATGTCATGAGGAATAAATAGTTAATTAGGAAGGGAGTTAAATGGAAAGATAGGGATGGCAGGACTATTCAGTTTTGGGATGAAGAGTGGCCATCTTATTGATCGGTCTCTCAGGAATCTTAACACAATTTTGAACTTCGTGACTCTGATTAAGGAAGAGGATAATCTTATTTGGAAGTATGATACTAATGGTAATTTTTCTATTTCTTCTTTGTACCATCTAGACTATGAGAATCACCATGTGCCTTGTTGGGATAATGCTTTGATTAAGGGCCTTACTCCTAAAGTCAATGTCTTCTTTTGGATCATGCTCCAAAATAAGATCCTTACTATTGATAACCTAAGAAGAAGGGGTATGACTATGGAAAACATGTGTTATTTATCTAAACAAAATGAGGAATCTGTTAACCATATGATCATCCATTGCCCATATGTGGGTAAAATTTGGGAAAAATGCCTGAAGTTGCTTAATGTGGACTGGATTTTCCCAGAGGACTTCTAGTGTATTTTCACTTCTTGGGTGCCTCCTAAAAATGATACTGTGGTTTCTAGTTGGAAATTTATATTACTATATATTTGCTGGGGTGTTTGGAAATAAAGAAATGATAGAGTTTTTAGAAATAAGGCCTCCAATGAAAAGGTAGTCTTTCATAAGATCAAAAGAGCTATGTTGGAGAACTTATACTTGAAGAGTAATTTGATTGAACCTAAAGAGGTTGGGGATATTACTTGTTTTGAGAATTAGAAGATTAAAGGTAATATGAATAAATGAAAGAAGGAGTCGATGAGGAATGACGCGAGGTGGGATTGTCCTCCCCATGGATGGATGAAGGTTAACTTTGATGGGGCATCAAAAGAGAATCCGGGGGTGGTCGGATGTGGTGTTGTTATTAGAGATGAGAATGGTCTTTGTAAAGGGGTGAGAGTTATACCTATTGGTATCCAATCCAATCCAATCATGTTGTGGAGGCTAATGCTGCTTTCCAAGGCTTAGTTCTTGCTAAGGAGAAGAGGTGTAAAAAACTATGGCTTGAAGGTGACTCTTTGAACATTATAAAATGTTTAAACAATGATTTTATCCCTTCATGGACTATATATAATATTATGCATAAGGCTAAAGACCTAATCAACTCTTTTGAGGAATGTGTCATCACACATAACTATAGGGAGACTAATGTTATTTCCAAATGGGCTGCCAACATGGCTTTTAAGGTGGATTTGATGATGAAATGGGATGACGTTGATGATTTTCCTTTTGAGGTGCAATCATTAATTGATAATGACCGATTACAAAGCAAGCAAAAAGAGTTTTAATTTGTCTTTTTAATGAAAAGTTTTGAATGCAAGGTGATGTTTAATTATTCCATTTTCTGTGCGAAGGACTATGATGTGACGAGGCTCTTTATTTCGCATAGATTTTGGGTATTATTTGAGAAATATATTGAAGAAGGTGTAGTTCATAACAATAAATGAGGTTTTTTCAGAGACATTGCAAGGGAAAAATAGAGTGGTAAAATGGGTGGTAGCAATAAAAGGTTTGAACCTATGAATTGCAAGGAATGGAAACATAGTAAGGAGGTCTAGGAGATTTTGACAAAAGGGGCATGGCGGGTTTCATGGAGAGGTTGCATGGTAAGAACCCTATTGTGTCAAAGCAATTCTTTAAAACCTAGAAGAATGGAAAAATTTTAGTGGGTAATCAGTATATGGAGGTCGCTGAGGAGATTGTTATTGAAGCAACTAGTATGAGTATGGAGGGGCTGCAATTCTACAAAGATAGGAGTATCTCTGATAACGCTCCTAAGAGGTTCCTTAATATGGAGAAGGAAAGAAAGAGGCTAGTGAAGGTGGACAACTCCTACCATAATCTGAAGCGTATCTCTCAACCTTGGAGGTTTTTCTTATATGCTATCATTAACTATATTACGCTTGATGGTAGATTTACCAGAGCCTATGGTCACCATTTCATGTTGTTAAATCATTTTTGACATGATGAGAAAGTTAGTTTCCCTTACTATTTGTTGAGTTATTTGGACTATACTATTAAGATCATTCAGAAGGACCCTCAAGGGGATCATGCCTCACACCAGGGTTTAATTTTACTGGTGTTTGATCTTTTGAAAACTAAAAAGGTGGAAAACCCCTTCCTTAAGGGTAGAGCTATGGATGAAGAAGAGACTAAGGGGGTGAGGATGATGAGTTGTATGAAGAAGAAACTGAAGATGAGGATGAGCCCTTTGAGGTTAAAAACTCTATAAAAAAACAAATTCAATGGGTTCCCTTCTAAGAAAAAAATAGGGTAAGACTGTTGTGGAAGACTCTACTACTGATCTAGAAACTGAAGAGGATGACTACAAGGAAGAAGGGGAGAAAGCTAGTGGCAAGAGGAAAAGAGGGAATCTAAGTAAAAGCAGGAAAAAGACTAAAAGTAACAAAAGCCCTCATAAGAAGAACATTGTCATTTCTTCTAAGGATGATGAGGAATTTGAGTAGATGAAGAAACAAGGTAATGAGGAAAAGATTGATGGGGAGATTGGGGATCAAGGGAATTTAGAAGGGGATTTAGGAAATCTAGGTGAGGACTAGAATTCTATGCAGAGGGAGGAGGAAAACTTGCAAGAAGCGAACTAGGTTATGGAAGAAATTGTGGGGAAAACTGATAAAGATGTTTTAGGGACCAAGGTGACTACGAATAAGGAAATGGACAAGGAGAATAGTGGGGTTAGCACTGTGATGAAAGATAAAAATTGCCTTGTGGATTTTACTTGTACCCTGGGGAAGCTGATGAATGATGTCAGCATGGTCAAAGAGTAGATGCATATGATGGTGTGTGATGTCAATCTTCTTAAGAAAATGAGAATAGGAGATAAACTAGTTGTTGTGTGCCTTGAGGAAATGAGGGATGTTTTAGGAAAAGCATATGCTTATGCTGCCATGGTTGATAAGGTTTTCAATCTGGATAAATTCCTGAAAGAGAAAGAGGCCAGGGTTACTGAAGGGGACTTTGAGGGTAGGCTTGACACTCTAGAAAATAGAGTGGAGAAATTAGAGTAAATAATGAGGAAAATCAAGGAGCAAAGCCATGCCATCCTCAAAGCCTTACTGATCATGTAAGGATCTTGGTTGACAAGATGGAGCTGACTAAAGGTGAGAAGGAGGTGAAAGAATTGAAGGAGCCTACAGAACATGGAAAGTGCACTTGGGCGAGTACTAGGAAGACTAGGACCAAAGAAGACAAGGAGCTGAAAGAGCTCAAGAAATCTACTGATCATATGCAAATAATGGTGGTCTAGGCTGGGGACCTTATGAAATGTATTTAGTTGTCTATTTATGTTGTCCTTTCTTTTTGTTGTGTTATCCTGTTCCATTTCTTTTGATGCAACCTTTTGTACATCGATAACTGTTGTGTATTTTTCTTTTTGCTTTTTTTCTTGGGTGTTGTGACACAGACTTTGTGAAGCTTTGAATGGTTTATCTTTGAGCACTTTGTAAAAGGCTCCGAGTCCTTTCAAAACCTGCTTTTACTTAATCAAAATATTTGTTGAGCACTATACAAAAAGTGTTAGAAATATTTATTTGAAAATCTATATCCTAGTATTTTCAAAGGATTTAAAAGTAGAACAAACATTTATACAATATAATAAATTTTCTTAATAATTTCTTATATTTCATTTGTTCATCTTCAAGTTTTTCATCATCTTTTTATTATTTTTAGAAATTATAAAGCAATTAAATTATACTAGTTTGTGTTTTGTTTCTATTTTAATATTACATCTACTTCATAGTTTCTATTTATTTTACTTGTGGATTTGAACATTTGCAACCTAATATAAGCACACAAATTATCACTCCACACATATGCAACTTCTGGCCATTCTCGAAAGTCTTTAGTCTTTTTGAATCTTTGTTTATGATAATAAATTCTTACTAAGATATGATCTTGAACATGTTTGCATATTTCTTAACTCAAATATCAAGAACAAAGTAAAACAACATTAATTTCTTGGATGAGCACAATTTCTTCATACATTTCATTTTTATATTGAGTACATCACTTGGGGAATTTTTTTTTTTCTAGTAGACTTCTCCAATAGAAAACACACCAAGTCAATCAACATGATTATTGAAGTTGAAGGAAATATCCATGAAAGGGTAGATTATAATGATAATAATGAATTTATATAAGCACTCATATATTTGAACCAAATATTAAATATTTGACCAAGAAATGAATGATTGAAGTCTTTTCTTTTGACAAAATTCTAAAATATGGATATCTCAAAGTTCCTGTTAGGAATAGTCCCAAGAGATAATTGAGAGGGGGAGGGGGGTGAATCAGTTATCTACAAGATTCAATTCTTTTTCCAATTAAGTATATTAAACATAAACACAATGAAAGAACACTTAACACAACACCACAATTTTGGTTATGGGGAACCCAAATAGATAAAAACCCTGGTGGGAATCGACACCCACTAAGAACTGCACTAGTGTATTATGATCCTTGTTAGAAGATCTTACAACCCTTTTAGGAGCTGATCTTTACAATGCAATAAGTAAAGTGACTTGGTCAAGGGTCAGACCCTATAAGAAGTCTTTTACAATTAACCCTGTTAGGGGTGAGGACGCACTGTCCGAGAGCACACTGCTCAAAGGGGTGAAGGCTGCAACCTTCTGATTAATAGATACACACTATATCTAGATCTTGGTGAATTGCACATAGACCTACTGTCTTGATCAATTCTAATGAATAGCATATACTTTCTACTGTGTCACACAGACCTTCTTTTGATGGCTCAACACTTCGCACTCTCTACTCTGCTCTTGTCTTTCAACTATCAACCATACTTAGCAATCACAAATGACTGCCTATAAATATCTTTCTCTAAATGATATAATCAAGTTGGCCTATTAGAACCATCTTGAAATCATATTAGAGAAACAATACAACTTTCCAATAACATCTCAGTCGGCTCTACTAAGCACGCAACATAAATTAGGACTACATAATTCCATGTGAGTAGATGCAACACTACACACAGTCGGCTCTACTAAATTAACTCCAAATTTCTTCTCATGCTGAATTACGTTATGCGCTCTTAACAAAACATCCTTAACTCTCTTCTTAACATAAATCTAAGTGTGTATACTGAGATGATAGGTGCAACTACCACAATCATATAAACACTATTGTCTCTTCCAGGTAGACTGGAAATTGTGACTGTCAACTAGAGACTTCATAACTCAACCTGTACTGCATATCTGACTCTGCATCCATGAACATAACATCATAAATATGTCTACAACATAAATATAAATGTGCAAGGCTCTACTGCAACCATACTACAAATCATATACATAACGGTTCCTGGGACCTATCAGAAACACTCACTGATATACACAACTGTACTATTATCTTTACTTAGAATCAACCTCTACATCTATGATATCATGCTGATAAGATATCCATGCAACATATGCTCAAAGCTCTCTCCATCAGGCTTCCACGCATGATGCTTACCATATGTTGTCATCAATGACAAACATACAGTCAGCAATCTGGCTTGCTGGAAAATCTCCAACAATCTCCCCCTTTGGCATTGATGGCAATATATGGAATGAAAAACACCATCAATTCAAATGAACAATACTTTTATAATATTCTCCATTTCCTCAACAAAACTCCCCCAAGGATGAATCCTCCATCTCTTACTATTTTTTTTCTTCTTGCTAAGTACTCACTCCCCCTTGCTGTAATTCTTTTATAACATTCTCCATTTCCTTGGCAAAAATTCCTTAAGGATGAAATGTTGTATTATTTACTATTTTTCATGACTATATACTCCCCCTTTGACATCAATGGAAAAAGGCACCAAACTATTTAAGCACTGATACTACTCTTGTGGTAGATTAGTCAATCTTTCATCAGTCACTAAGGACTGATGCATTCATGCTATCTCTAATCAGATTCAAGGAAGGGAATTACTCCCAGCTTCTCCCTTAGATACTCAAAAGTATCCTTAGGTAAGGCTTTGTGAATATGTCTACTAGCTGATCTTTTGTGCTCACATAGTCCACCTTTACTTCTTTCTTTGCTAATTTTTCTCTTACGAAGTGATATTTTATCTCAATGTATTTTATCTTTGCATGCATCACAGGGGTTCTTTGACATGTTGATAGTGCTAGTGTTATCAAAATGAATAACAATAGGATAATTAATCTAAATACCAAAATCCTTTATCATCTGCTTGGTCTACATAATTGTGGAACAATTCAATGTTGCTGCTACATATTCTTCTTCTGTTGTTGACTGAGAGATACAATTTTGCTTCTTGCTTGTCCAAGCGACAAGTCTATCACCAAGAAATACTGCTCCTCCCGAGGTACTCTTTCTGTCATCCATGCATCTTTCCCAATCTGCATATGTATATACATGAAGCTCTACATTCTCTGAATTGGGATACCATAAACCATAGTCTAAGGTTCCAATCAAATATCTGAATATTCTTTTTACTGCCATGAGATGACTTTGCTTTAGTTATGTTGCAAATCTTCCAACAATACCAACTGCATTGGAAATGTTTGGTTTGGTTTGAGTAAGATATATAAGTTTACCAATCATAGACTTATACAAGGTTATGTCTACTACTGGTGAATCATCTTATTTTGAAAGCTTGCATCTAGTTATCATAGGAGTACTTACTTGCTTGTAATCATCCATCTTGAATTTCTTCAAGATCTCTTTCACATACTTGGTCTGATTTATGAATATAACTTTGTCTATCTACTGCACATTCAATCCCAAAAAGTACTTGATAGGTCCAATCATGCTCATCTCAAATTCGCTTTGCATCTCCTTAGAAAATTCAACACTAAGATTATCATTACCACCAAAGATAATGTCATCAACAAATATGACAACTAATAATAATCCATCAGATGTTTCTCTTATGAATAAATTACAATATGTTGCTCCTTTCTTGAATCCAATCTTTGTCAAATATCCATCAAGTCTTTCATACCATGCTCTAGGGGATTGCTTAAGTCCATAGAGGGCTTTCTTCAATCTGCATACCATATTAGGTCTGTCTGATAAGGTGAATCCTTCAGGCTTCTCTATGTATACTTCTTCCTTCAACTCTCCATTTAGGAATGCTAACTTAACATCCATCTAGTATACCTTAAAATATTTGAAGGTAGCATAGGCTAGAAATCACTTTATGGCTTCCAATCTACTTATAGGGGCAAATGTATCTGAATAATCAATTCCTTTTCTTTGCACATATCCTTTACACACTAGTCTTGCTTTGTTTCTTACCACTATTCCATCTTCATTCATCTTATTTATGAATATCCATTTTTTTCCTATTACATTCTTATCACTAGGTCTAGGGACCAATTCCCATGTGTCATTATTAATTATTTGATCTAGCTCTTCTTTCATTGATTCATGCCAATCTGAATCATTACATGCATCTTCAACACTTAAGGGTTCAATTTGTGATAGTAAACATACCTCTTCATTTGTTGTGGAACTCTTTGCTTTTGATCTTGTCATGACTTTTCTGCTCTGATCTCCAATGATGTCTTCCTTTGAATGGTATCTAGATGTGAATTTAGGAACATTAGGTGTGACTTTCTCATCTGCCTTTTGTGTTTCTTCTTCACTTGTTTCAGGGTCATTGAATAAAACATCTATGCTGTCAAACATTTCTTCAATAAATGCTTCACTACTAGTAGGTCTATGTTCTTCTTCAATCATAGGTGCATAGTCATGGTATCTCTCTTGAATCACATACTTCTCATCAATCTTAACATGAGCACTTTCAATGATCTTCTTCAATCTCAGATTAAAGTATCTATAAGCTTTGCTTTTAGAGTAACCAAGAAAAATACCTTCATCACTTATTGCACCAAACTTGTCAATTGCTTCATCTCTCTTGATGTAGCACTTTCTTCAAAAGATTTTGAAGTATTTTACTGTAGGTACATTCCCAAACCATATCTCATAAGGTGTTTTGTCTGTGCCTAGCCTTAATTGAATTATATTGATAGTATAGACTGTAGTATTGACCGCATCTCTCCAGTAGGTGTGTGCGACCTTTCCTTCAATCATGATGGTGCGCACTATGTCAAGAATGATCCTATTCCTTCTCTCTACAATTCCATTCTACTGAGGGGTTCTAGGGGCACTTAGCTATCTCTTTATCCCATGTTCTTCGTAGTACTCATAAAATCTGTTAGAGGTGAATTCTCCTCCTCTATTTGATCTCAGACATTTAATCTTCAATCCAAACTCATTTTAAACCTTAGCTTTGAATATTTTGAATTTGTCAAATGATTCTAATTTGTCCTTTAAGAATGAAACCCACATTATTCTAGAATAATCATCAACAAACAAAATGAAATACCTTTCACCATAGTATGATCTTGTTAGAGTTGGTCCACATAGGTTTGTATGTATCAGATCCAACTTGTTCTTTGCCGAATTATGCTTTCTTATGAATGAATTCCTTACATGCTTTCCCATCACACGTTCCCTACATATTGCATCAACTAGTTTTGCAATGCTAGGAAGATCTCTTACTGCCTTTGCATTACTTATCTTTACTATGTTATCAAAATTGATATGACATAGTCTTTTGTGCCATAACCAACTGTCATCTACTTTAGCAACAAAACAACTTGCTTCAGAATTAAGCTAAAAAACATTACCTTTAGTCTTTGAACCCAATGCAATCATTTCTCCTTCTTTGTTATTAATGATGCATTTGTTATCTTTGAACTCCAATCGGTAACCTTTGTCAAGCAATTGTCCAACACTTAGTAGGTTATGCTGCAAACCATCAACATATAGAACATCATCAATGTTGTTCTTTCCATCCAGGGTGATGGCTCCTCTACCAATAATAGGTTTAGGAGTGTTTTCTCCAAATCTAACCATGCCTCCTTTGTATCTATCTAGATGTACAAATCTATCTTTATCTCCTGTCATGTGGTGTGAGTAACCACTGTCAATGATCCAATCTGTCCTGATGTCAGCTTGTGAAATCAGTGCTAACTCTTGTGCATTCTTTTCATCTTTAAGAGCAATGAATCCAATTTCACCCTCTACTGATTCTTCATCTAATACTCCATCTCCAACATAGTAAGATTCATTTGTATACTTAGGCTTGTAGTTTATTTTGAACTTCTTAACTCTTGTAGGACACTTGGATGCAAAGTGACCAATCATATTGCATGAAAAACATTTGAATGGTAATTGACCTTCATTTCCTTTTCCTTTCTTTTCTCTTTTATCAATCATAGCAATGAAATCATCTAGTGTTTTCTCTTCATCATCATCATCAAAATTACCAAAGGTGTTCAAGGATTTCTTACCATGTACTAAAGCTTTGAATGCTATTTCACTTTTAGGCTCTATCTTCAATCTTGATATCTCAAAGGCTGAAAGCTTGCTAATTAAAGTCTCTCTTTTAAAGTCTTTTGTGGACTACATAGTTTCATCTAGGATGCATATCTTGTTGTCATATTCTGGTGTCAAGGTAGTCATCAATTTATCCATTATGTCTTCTTCTGAGATTTCTCCACCATTGTTTCTGATTCCTGCAACTGCTTCATTAATCCTTTGATTGTAAGCTCTGACATTCTCATCAGGTAGCATCTCTAATGTATTGTATATTTTCATCCATGTCTTTCTGCGCACATTCTTGGCTTGAATATCTCCTTCAAACATGTCTTCTAGGTACTTCCATATCTTATAGGCTTTGTCCATTTTCTTGATCTCTAAAAACTCACTGTCAGATAGGGCGTTGATAAGGGCTTCTTTGACAATAGCATTTGAAGTGAACATCTCCTTTTTCTTCAAGGTTGCATCTTCTTTTGCAAGATCTTTTAGTGAAGGAATCTCAACTTCTTTGGTAGCTACTTCAAAAATCTCAAAGGCAATGCATTGCAAATGTGTCATCATTTTGTTCTTCCAATCTAGATAGTTCTCTCCATCAAACTTAGGACTTTCTTTTCTAAAGAATGTCATCTGATCAACCTCAAGCTGTTAAACTTTCTCTCCGAGGCACTTGGCTCTGATACCAATTGTTAGGAATAGTCCTAAGAGATAACTAGGAAGGGGGTGGGGGGGGTGAATCAGTTATCTACAAGACTCAATTCTTTGTCTAATTAAGTATATTAAACATAAACACAATGAAAGAATACTTAACACAACACCACAATTTTGGTTATGGGGAAACCCACATAGGTAAAAACCCCAGTGGGAATTGACACCCACTAAGAACTGCACTAGTGTATTATGGTCCTTGTTAGAAGATCTTACAACCTTGTTAGGAGCTGATCTTTACAATGCAATAAGTAAAGTGACCTGGTCAAGGGTCGGACCCTGTTAGGGGTGAAGACACATTGTCCGAGAGCACATTGCTCAAAGGGGTGAAGGTTGCAACCTTCTGATTAACAAATACACACTATATCTAGATCTTGGTGAGTTGTGCGTAGACCTGCTATCTTGATCAGTTCCAATTAATAACATATACTTTCTACTATGTCACATAGACCTTCTATTAATGGCTCAACACTTCACACTCTCTGCTTTGCTCTTGTCTTTCAACTATCAACCATACTTAGCAATCACAAATGACTGCCTATAAATATCTTTCTCTAAATGATATAATCAAGTTGGCCTATTAGAACCATCTTGAAATCATATTAAAGAAATAATACAACTTTTCAATAACATCTCAGTTGGCTCTACTAAGCACACAACATAAATTAGGACTACACAATTCCATGTGAGTAGACGCAACGCTACACACAGTTGACTTTACTAAATTAACTCCAACTTTCTTCTCATGCTGAATTACATTATGCGCTCTTAACCAAACATCCTTAACTCTCTTCTTAACATAAATCCAAGTGCACATACCGAGATGATAAGCACAACTACCGCAATCATATAAACATTGTCAGCTCTTCCAGGTAGACTTAGGAAACTATGACTGTCAACTAGAGACTTCATAACTCAACTTGTACTGCATATCTGACTCTGTGTTCATGAACATAACATCATACATATGTCTACAACATAAATATAAATGTGTAAGGCTCTACTGCAACTGTATTGCAAATCATATAAAGAACTATTCCTGGGACCTGTCAGAAACACTCACTGATATACACAATTGTACTATTGTCTTTACTAAGAATCAACCTCTACATCTATGATATCATGCTGATAAGATATCCATGCAACATATGCTCAAAGCTCTCTCCATTAGGCTTCCACGCAGGCTGCTTACCATATGTTGTCATTAATGACAAACATACAATTAACAATCTGGCTTGCTCGCAAATCTCCAGTAGTTCCAACAATTAATGAAATAACTACTCTATGATACCATAGGCCATGACCTATCAAAATATCATACTTGGACTAGATGCTTAATCCCACATACAAAAGAAATAATATCAAAGCCTTTAATAATATCTTTTAAGTGAAGATACATAGTCTTGCGATTCACTTGGAACATGGTAAACACTTTCAACTTAAAATAACACTTGAATATGAGCAACATGGTGACATTGAAACATTGCACTATACACTCCAACAAACTGTCATCAAGGATTCTATGTAGAAGATACCCCTATTGAAAGGATACATCTTTTGACATGAAATCAATATCTATGGTTTCATAAAAAAGGTCTCAAGTTGGACACAAATTTGAATGAATTATCTTATTAGAGTTCTCCTTGAGTGAAAATTGGAACATGTATTGGCATGAAGACATCCTTCTTGGAGAAGATATTTTTGATACCCAACCAAAATATGAGATTGGAGGGATATTTTAATTTAAGCTATGACTCCTCGAATAGAAGTCCACATCACTAGGACTAGTGATAGGGTTTGTCTATTATAGTAGTTACTTTTACTCTATAAAAAGTAAAAGCCAACCATTATCTCATGTTTAAAGCCATATCCCACTACCAATAAAGTAGAGATGCGTTCTCTTTCTTGTCATAAAAAAGATATATCAAAAGATCTTAACCAAAAGGTAAATATAATATTTTGCAAGAAGTTTTTACAATTCACATATGTCAATTTATTATCTGGTATAATACAATACTACTTTTCTAATTATAATTTGTAGTCAATAAATAAGAAAAACAAGAAGAAAGCTAGACATGTGCTATTGTAATAGATTCTAGATTTGATTGTGTAATTTTTTTATCATCAACATTTTGGATCACACTACATGATCCATCATCAAGATGCAAGAGAGCACAAGGAGCATAAGCTATTATGAAATTCACATGGATTGTAGAAATTCACATTGGTGGGGGGGGGGGGGGGGGGGGGGGGGGTGAATCAATTATATACAAGATTCAATTCTTTGTCTAATTAAGTATATTAAACATAAACATAATGAAAGAACACTTAACACAACACCACAATTTTGGTTACGGGGGAACCCAAATAGGTAAAAACCCTGGTGGGAATTGACGCCCACTAAGAACTGCACTAGTGTATTATAATCCATGTTAGAAGATCTTACAACCCTCTTAGGAGCTGATCTTTACAATGCAATAAGTACAATGACCTGATCAAGGGTCGGACCCTATTAGGAGTCTTTTACAATTAACCCTGTTAGGGGTGATGATGCACTGTCCGAGAGCACACTGCTCAAAGGGGTGAAGGTTGTAACCTTCTGATTAACAGATACACACTATATCTAGATCTTGGTGAACTACGTGTAGACCTACTATTTTGATCAGTTCCAATGAATAACATATACTTTCTACTATGTCACATAGACCTTCTACTAATGGCTCAACACTTCACTCTCTGCTCTGCTCTTGTCTTTCAACTATCAGCCATACTTAGCAATCACAAATGACTACCTACAAATATCTTTCTCTAAATGATATAATCAAGTCAGCCTATTAGAACCATCTTGAAATCATATTAGAGAAACAATACAACTTTCCAATAACATCTCAGTCGGCTCTACTAAGCACACAACATAAATTAGGACTACACAATTCCATGTGAGTACACTCAATGCTACACATAGTCGGCTCTACTAAATTAACTCCAAGTTTCTTCTCATGTTGAATTATGTTATGCGCTCTTAACCAAACATTCTTAACTCTCTTCTTAACATAAATCCAAGTGCGTATACCAAGATGATAGGTGCAACTACCGCAATCATATAAACATTGTCGGCTCTTCCAGGTAGACTCAAGAAACTGTGACTGTCAACTAGAGACTTCATAACTCAACTTGTACTGCATATCTGACTCTACGTCCATGAACATAACATCATACATATTTTTGCAACATAAATAAAAATGTGCAAGGCTCTACTACAACCGTACTGCAAATCATATACATAACTGTTCCTGGGACCTGCCAGAAACACTCACCAATATACACAACTGTATTACTGTCTTTACTTAGAATCAACCTCTGCATCTATGATATCATGCTAATAAGATATCCATGCAACATATTCTCAAAGCTCTCTCCATCAGGCTTCCATGCATGCTGCTTACGATATGTTGTCATTAATGACAAACATACAGTCAACATTCTGGCTTGCTCACAAATCTCCAATAGTTCCAACAATTAATGAAATAACTACTCTATGATACCATAGGCCATGACCTATCAAAATATCATACTTGGACTAGATGCTTAGTCCCACATACAAAAGAAATAATATCAAAGCCTTTAATAATATCTTTTAAGTGAAGATACATAATCTGCGATTCACTTGGAACATGGTAAACACTTTCAACTTAAAATAACACTTGAATATGAGCAACATGGTGACATTGAAACATTGCACTGTACACTCCAACAAATTGTCCTCAAGGATTCTATGTAGAAGATACCCCTATTGAAAGGATACATCTTTTGACATGAAATCAATATCTATGGTTGCATAAAAAAAGGTCTCAAATTGGACACAAATTTCAATGAATTATCTTATTAGTGTTCTCCTTTGAGTGAAAATTGGAACATGTATTGGCATGAAGACATCCTTCTTAGAGAAGATATTTTTGATACCCAACCAAAAGATGAGATTGGAGGGATATTTTAATTTAAGCTATGACTCCTCGAATAGAAGTCCACATCACTAGGACTAGTGATAGGGTTTGTCTATTATAGTAGTTACTTTTACTCTATAAAAAGTAAAAGCCAATCATTATCTCATGTTTAAAGCCATATCCCACTACCAATAAAGTAGAGACGTGTTCTCTTTCTTGTCATAAAAAAGATATATCAAAAGATCTTAACCAAAAGGTAAATATAATATTTTGCAAGAAGTTTTTACAATTCACATATGTCAATTTATTATCTGGTATAATACAATACTACTTTTCTAATTATAATTTGTAGTCAATAAATAAGAAAAACAAGAAGAAAGCTAGACATGTGCTATTGTAATAGATTCTGGATTTGATTGTGTAATTTTTTTATCATCGACATTTTGGATCACACTATGTGATCCATCATCAGGATGCAAGAGAGCACAAGGAGTATAAAATATTATGAAATTCACATGGATTGTAGAAATTTAATGGCTTTGATAGACATATGCTATTTGGACCACTACTACTTTCTATGTTTAACCATGTTCAATGCAAACTTAATATTTATATTCAAAATAATTTGTCATGAAACTTTACAAACCTAATTTGTATAATTACTTCTCACGATCTCCTTAAATTTCTATTTAGACAATTATCTATATAATGTTGGTGTAATTAAATATTCCTAATTAAACTTTACTTAATCTTACTTAGGATAATGCATTGCATCATAGTTTGTCATTGAGCCACTTAGGAGTTTGCACCTCAATTAAGCACATGGTGTAGGAGAAATTCCACTTTAGGTGTGAGATCCATCTTTATTGCACATATCACATTATCATCCTCATCCTATGACACATACCTCATTGCATAATGGAGGATGATCCATATTTGGTGGACATGTGATTACACCTTGCATAAGTGATAGCTTATCAGCTTCTTATCATTGTCTCTTATCACTTTTCCTATATAAGGAGCCCTATTATGTAATTCAATCAATTTAATCAAATCCATTATCAATAATATCATTCTTGCATCTTAATGCAATTGCCTTGCCAATCTCTTCTGAAAGTTATCTTGGTCTTGCATTCAATCCTGGGGGTGTTATAGAGTCACCTAAAACTCTAACATGGTATCAAATCTTTCAAGGTGTGAAGACTTCTTCTCAAGAAGTGAAAACTTGGCTTGATCTAATTGTGGGTGCATAATTTTGCAATTTGCACATCGCCATTGCATTTGGGAGGCTGTTTCGGTTAAAATTGACTATTAATTTGCCCATATTCAGCAAAAGTCAAAATCGAGGCAAAGTTTTTTTGCAAACTGAGTTGTACGACCCGATCTGTGCAAGAAAAATATGATTTGATTATATATATATATACATGTGGGTTTTCTAATTTCATTTTTTGCATTTTTTTATTTGGCAAATTTTTTTGGGTTGGTACAACCCCTATATCATTGTCAAATCGATCAAGGAATATTCTATGATATAACATATTATACGAGAGTCAGGTGTGATGTAATCAGTTGTCATCGGTCAATAACCAAAAATCAAGCTATCAGCCTGAAAAATGGTTAGCCCAACAAACCAACCGACTGACTCTTCTTTTGTTTATCAATCGCAAGATCTCATATAAAAATGGGCTATTCACCTATCCCTCTGACAATGTGGGACTATAAAGTCCCAAGTCCTCCACGCTGCCCCATCCGGCCTCCCATTGCCACATAAGACTTATCCGCTACTCCTTCACGACCACTCTGCCATGCAGACCAAGTCACGCCAGCTGAACACGAGCCTATTCCACATAGGACGCATGGCCCTATTACCACATCATTGACCACCTTATAGTATGTAATGCCATGTCGGTTGTATGGAAAAACATAAATAACTTGCCAAGTCACCCTGCCAAATCATCCATATGGACACCACACTACTTACCACGTCAGTAATCGTACGCGCCCAATCAACTAGATATGATTTTTTTGCCATGCGTCGACTTTTCCTATCATAAATTTGACGTCTATCTAGATGTCAAACATGACAGATAGGTTGTTTTGCAGTGACGGTCATACAATCATCAAATTTAATCGCATGAAATGATGACATCAACACTGGTTTGAATTTTCTTGCCTTTAGCATTAGAGTTTTTTTATTTTGTAGCCTAACTTCAAACCCCCATATCTTACTCAATTTTGATATTTTTTTCAAGATTTCTTTTAAATTTTGGGTAGAATTTCCTGAAGTTTCCAGTAGTGGTATTAGTTTTGAATTTTGGTGTCTATATTAATCAAAAATTGTAGATTTTCATGACTTCTCCTATCTATTCCTAATTTCTGCAACTTCTAAAGTTTCGTTTGGGCACATATAGTAACATTTTGAGGTGAATTTTTTTTTGAAAGCGAATAATTTTTTGTCTACTTTCCATATCTGCAATCAAATTTTAGTGATTTGGGGTGGAAATACCACTTTTAGAAATAGGCCATTTTGGGGCTATATTTGCACTTGGTTAATCCTTGGATTTTAGTTTTCTGATTTGCATCAATAATTTGAAGGAGTTCTCTGTTGTTATTTGACATTATTTGGTTGTATTATGAATTTTTTAAAAGTCAAAATCCTCACTCCATATAATTACCATGAATGGAAAGGGTCTTTATCTGATCACTTATTAAGTATTGGACTTTTTCTCTAAGTTTAATTCTATTAGATTGGAGCTTTCTACTTGTGACATTACTAAAGGGGATGAACAATTGATATTTTCTATTCTTTCCAAGCTAGGTCTTGAATATTCAATCTTTGTTTCTACATTCTATGCTAGTATGGATGCTCTTGGTAGTGCATACAAATTGCCTCTCTTGATGAATTTGTAGCTCAACTCACAAAGGAACAAGCAAAGCTAGCACACATGGGTCAATTGAAGCCTTCCACACATCATGCATTGCTTGGACTCCACTTCAAAGGCTTCTAACGACAACTGAAAGAAGCAACATAAGGATCCCAAGCCTCATGACAAAGGTAACAAATCTCCTTCACAAAATACTTCTGAATCCAAGTCCTCTTCAAGAGAAGAATCATCTAGAAGAAAGAGGAAAAAATGTGCATATTGTAACAAGCTAGGACATGATGAGCATAAATGTTTCCACAAGAAGATTGATGAGCTCACTCACATTATTCAAAAGAACAATATTAAGTTTCCCTTATCAATGTCTACTCCTCCTTCTACACATTTGGCAACTTCTACATATCCATCATCATCCAAGGATAAAGGTAAAGGACAAGTACTTTTGGCTTCCACACATCCTGAGCAAGGTAAATGACTTCTTGATTTAGGTGCATCACATCATATGAAATCTTCTATGGATATGTTTTCTTCTATTGAACCTTGTAATTCTCCTAACATATTGATGGGTAACAACACATATATGAGGGTTTGTGGGAAAGGTTCTATTCCTATGAGAGAGGGGACATTTAATGACGTTCTTTGTGTACAATCCTTGACCACTAATCTCCTATCTATTTATCAAATTACTCATGGGGCACAAGGTAAAATTGTTGAGTTCACTCTTGATTATGTCTACATTAGGGACATGGAGACTAGAGATGTCATAACTATGGGAGTTGTTGATCATACATCACGCTTGTATTCTTTTTCACATTTTGTTGATGATGATGATGATGATATTCATGATGTACACATCCCTTTACCAAGGGAGAATTATGTATGTGAGGATAAATTTGGACACTTGAATCATTTTGTTGTTGAGACAAGTGTTGAACTTCCTACTCCTCCACCTCCCGCTTCTTCAAACATGGGCTCTACTATTCAACAGGATAATCATAGTGCTTTAGATCTTGCAAAATGTGATGATTACTTGGATGCCTTTTCAACACTTGTTGTTGAATCTTATAATGCAGATTTGGGAGAAATACAAGAGGGGATTTCTCTTCTCTTTGATGAATCTAGCATCACAGTTGGAGATACTTCTTCACCTTCTTTGGAGATTGACATTCTTGATTCTTCTCCTTTAATTGATTTGTCACATGATGTGATAGATTCTTTGAGCTTGGAGAGACCTATTCATTCTTCAGAGATGCATACATGGAGACCTTCATCTTCTTCCTCCTTCCATTTGCACATGGATTGGCTTCTTCATCATTTGATGTATCTATTTCTTCCTAAGGGAAGACATGTTTTTTGTAGGCATTGGATTATTTTTTGTTTGTAGGTACTCTTCATCAACATGGGAACTTCTTCATTATAGGGGGATATCATGTCTCCAACTATCCTTCTTATGGGGGGATAATTCTTTGTATATACATGATGTATGTAGTTCTTGGGGGGTCTTGAGTACTCTATCCATCCATGCATCTTGTGTTTTCTTCTCTCTCTCTTTTTTTTTTTTTGGGGGGGGGGGGGGGGGGGGGGGGGTGGGTGTTCCCATGAGGTTTTCCCTTTTTCTCTGTTTTATGAGAGATTGCATTGCATTTCATGTATTGCATTGCATATTGTACATGGGTACTTAACATGGCCTAGTAACTGTGACCCATCTTGCATTGTGAGCTTAAGTGCATTCCCCTAAGTTGTACTTAAGGGAGGGTGTTGGTGTAATTAAATATTTCTAATTATACTTTACTTAATCTTACGTAGGATAATGCATTACATCATAGTTTGTCATTGAGACACCTAAGAGTTTGCACATCAATTAAGCACACGGTGTAGGAGAAATTTCACTTTAGGTGTGAGATCCACCTTTAGTGCACATATCATATTATCATCCTCATTCTATGACACATACTTCATTGCATAATAGAGGCTGATCCACATTGGTGGACATGTGATTACACCTTGCATAGGTGATAGCTTATCAACTTGTTATCATTGTCTCTTATCACCTTTCCTATATAAAGAGGCCTATTATGTAATTCAATCAATTTAATTAAGTCCATTATCAGTAATATCATTCTTGCATCTTAATGCAATTGCCTTGCCAATCTCTTGTAGAAGTTATCTTGGTCTTGCATTCGATCCTGGGGTGTTGTAGAGTCACTTAAAACTCTAATATATACAATTCCAAACTTTTCATTTATTACAAAATTTTTATATCTAAAATTATATTTTCTATCCTTGAAAAGTCTTCAAAACTAATCTATTATTTAAACAATTATAAGCACCTAAATAATGTTGACTTCAAATCTTCTCCAATAAAAAAAATTTGGTTCAATTCTCTTTTTTTTTGTTAAAACTTAGGGGAAGAAACCCAATATTGGTACACTCTAACTTCACGCACCCGTAGATCGTAAACATTATGTCGGATTTTGAAGATTTTTTTGGTTGTCTCCGTATGTGAGTTAATTGCTAAAAGTTGAAGTTTCAGTGTCTGGGTATTCACATAAGTTGTGCAACCGAGAAATGGACCCCTAATTCACCAATATCCACTCACTTAAAATCACTAATACTTGTAGACAAGTGTTCCAATAGTGATGCACAAATATTCTAGTAGTGGTCCACAAATCTCCACTAATAGTACATAAATAGACCAATCATAAATAAAAAAACTAAAAAAAATTAAAAATGATCAACTATGGTACATAAAGTGAGCAATCACTATAACAAAAACATAACGGTTATTGAGTCTCCTCCCCTATTACTTTTGAATGTTTATTGTTGTTGCATGATAGCGGCGGCATTCTCACTTGATGTGGAGTGTCTAGATTGAGGCTTCGAACTCTGCGGCGAGTTAATCAGCTTACACGAAATTTCTTTATTTTCGCTTATTATTTGGGATCTTCACGCTATAGGACACAATTAAAAGAATAATCGCAGACAAAATTGAAGGGATGCCGTAGTGGGCATTACCAGTCACGCGCAGGATGCGTAACAAAGGAAAACTCCTAGCGTCTCCGACCTATATGAATATTGCTTGACCGAGGAGTTTTAAGCGCCTATACACATTGCGAAATTTTGCCTATACATGCTTGTTTTGATTTGCAGTTCGAGGTAGGGGTTTAATTTTAATTAAGTTCAAACGGGCAAACTCAAAATGGTGCCTCGGCATGCCGAAAAGCTTGCTTGTGATCTCATTACAACCCAGTTTGGTGAGCTTGTCGGGGTAAGATACCCATTTTCATTCGGATGGTGTCTCAAGTAAAACCTAAAATAATTAACTGCAGAAGTTTTACATTCTAAAACGAACGTTTCATGTAAGTTTTTATTGGTCAAGTTTAATTTTGTTTTTGGTTGTTATTTGCAGAAAGTATGCAATTGCCTTGTTTACAAAGGAAACCTCGCATTACACGAAATCGCTCGCTTCACTGAGCTTACGCCTGCTCAGTTGAAGAATTGCTTGCTTGTTCTTATCCAGCATAATTGCGTTCAGGCATACAGAGTTGAAGCAGAAGAAGGTAAGCAGATACAGTACAAATCGATATTATAATTTTATAAATTACCTTTCGTCGGCCTATGTTGCATTGGTTAAACTTACGTAGCTGCATTTGTTGCTTCAGCTCGTTCTTTAAAACTAATTATATTATTAAAAAAGTTAAATTTCAGTGGAGAATGAGTGCAATTGGTTTAAATCTAGGCGTGTTAATCTCTGCCTAATTGAGTGGGGTCTCGGACTGTATTACACAATGCAGTTGAAGTGAGTTTTTTAATGTCCCCAAATTATAAATACCTAGATCATAACTTGTTTATCGAGACACTGCAAACAAGTTAGGAATCCTTTGTAACCATAATTCATAAAATAGTTCTCTTAAATTAGAAATAAGTCGGGGTCCCATGGGAGGGGGCTTCCTTAAAAATAGAGCTGGAGCTGGTTGAGGATTTTTAGGAATATTTTAAAGCTAGCAGTCCCATGAATTTTATTCTTCAATTCAGCTTAAATGTTTAGCCCTGAAATTTAAGGAAGCTTTTATTTTCTAAAATTTATGTACTAAATAAAAATTAATTAATTTCACTCCAAAATTTGACATGTGGCAGAAAAATCTCCTAAGATGGTGGGGCAATTTCCAGCCCCACCCCTTTTTCAACCGCTCAAATTTTAAGATCTAAAAAGTAGGGGCTCCTATTTTCTAGAGCAAGAAATTCCAATTAATCCTATAGCCTTTAAAAATAATTTCCACGGGACCTCCAACTCCTTAAAAATAGAGCTTAAGCCCCTCCCATGGGACCCCAACCTAAGCATGTATCAGAAGTATAGGTCTAATCACAAAATTGCTTAAATCAGTTTAAGTAGCCTCAACCATAGAAGAGCTAAGATAGGGTGATTGGATAGGGTGCCCTAAAGATCCTCTACCCTAGGTCCAAGAGCTGATATAGCAACCCTCTTGGCCTCATGTGGTCCATGCCATCCATATGAGGTGGGGTACCTAGTGAGGTGTCCTAGTTCCCCTCAATCTTGCCACTTCTAGCCTACTTCCTATGATTGAACATTCTTCATGCATTTGTTTGCTGTGATAGAGGACACAAGGAATATTTACAATAGGGTGCACAAAAAGCCCATCTTTCCCATAAGGTGGGATGGTTAGAAGGTGATCTCATCACCGTTCCCCTATCTGTAATCTCTCATTTCCCTACCATGGCTGATTACAACAGTCAGAGAATATAAACATATATAGCATCTTATACACATTTCCTATATTAAACCATTACTGAATCAGCAATATATCAATGATACTATGACAGGTAATCATAAAATGCATATTAATCCAAAGGTATGCAGATGTACATAGAATCATCCTATTGTGTATGGAAACTATACCACAATATATAATTAGCACTGAAAGTCCACAATATATAGCTCGTACTGTAAGTACGTCTGCCTTTCTTATGATTCAATTCTCCTATCTCATATGATGCATTCCACTAAAGGAATTTATACCTTATATAGCTGTTGGGAGGGAAGACAACGAGTTGCAACCCAAGAGGGGTGTCTTCTCAAACTAACTGTTGCCCCCTCAACTAATCATGCGCCTCTTCATTAGTATCATAGCTATTGCTTTATGATTAGTTAAAGACTAAAGATTGCTGATTGTGGAATCTCTTGGTTTGCAGCAAAGGAAATCGAGTTTCATGATTATAGAAAATCGAAGAGTAATATATATCTATCAATTTTAGAACCTCGCTTCTTCCATTGATGAAGATTGATCAGCATCCACTGATCATGAGGAATGATAGAGGCTTCATCTTCTAATAACACCGATTTTGATACATCTATGGTTCCATATTATTGATTGGGGTGTGAAGGCATATCTCGTTATGTCAAAAATTGTGAAGGCTCACTATTGTGAGACAATTTCTAATTAAAATCTGGTTGGGGTCGTGACATTTAATATATGAGAGATTATATAGTAATAAATTATAATTTGATGATTGATTGAATTCCTTTGATATGATGATTTGAGGTATTGGTGAGTGATGATTAGGTGATTGTTGATTTAATAGATTGATGCTTGATTGCTGAGTTGTTTGCTTCTTTGATCCCAAGGTGGAGTAATGATTGATATGAATTTGATGATCGATTGCTTGATCTTGCTGATTGATTGATATCATGAAGAATTAATGATTGCTAGATGAATGAAGGATTTGTCTTGATGGATTCATGAGTGATGATTGATAGGTGATCCTTTAATGCCTGGAATGAGTTCTCCTTTATAAGATTTAAATCACCACTTTTTATTTATTTTTGATTAAGGAAAAAACAGGTTTTGAAGGGGCCCCGAAACCCTTTACAAGTATATTTTGAGGGGGATCTGGAACCCTACAAAGAAGAAAAGCTGCAATAAGTTAAGCATCACGAAACAACAGCTCGAAACCGGCAGACAGACAACAGCTAAGAAACACAATCAAACAAAGCACCAGCTGCCCTAAAAGAACAAGTCACTCAAAGGCTTGAGCCTTACATCTAATAACAAGTCTCCTAAGCAAGGAGATCCATGGGGTTTTGAAGGCTCCCCAAACCATAACATTGGGTTCTAGCATGGCTCCCAAAACCAACATTAGAAACCGCCTTTGAAGATTAATCATCAACGAATCAGCTGAAATTATGGGGTTTAGAAAGGTTCCCCAGATCATCGTGGATTTTAACTTGGCTCCCACAACCACCTTGGGTTTTTTAAAATGACTCCCAAAACCATAACAGGGATTTGGAAGGCTACCTTCACTAGCAGCCACAATAAATAAACTAGAGAAGAACCAACTGCGAAAACTTGAAAGCCTCCTTAACCAAAAATAGCAGGAGGCCAGAACAGGCCCTTGAAAATTATTAGCATCCAACTGGCCACACTCACCAGAACCAAGCAACGTCTTACCACCGGAGTAAGACCAAAGGAAAGAGATAGCTCCCATCCAACACAAGAACCAGGTTAAGCTCATCATCACCAAAGAACCAAAAAATCTTGTAAAAGAAAAAGACAACTACGAAGCAACATCACCAACCATTGCAAGATCAAAGTCACTAGAAGAAAGGCAACCACAGGTCGAGCACCTCAGAGCCACAAGTAGTCTCCGAAAACAACAATCAACGATTTCCTTGCAGCCCTTCCCCATCTCCAAATGAGAAGCATTCATACAACAACACACCACTTCTCCCAAGCAAACCCTCTCCACCTCAATAGAAGAGGCATTGACCTCAATAGAATGAGGAATGGAAGGGAGTGAAGACATAAAGAATGCAACCCTTTGTACCAGCAAATCGCCTTTCCCCTGAAAAACTTCTTCACCTCTATAGGAGAATCATCCACCTCCATAGGATGACCAAGAGAGAAAACACAAAGCTGGCAATCGAGATACTCACTACTAGTCATAATCTTCACCTCTACAGAAGAAAAAAATAACAAGTAGTAAGGGATGAACCAGAGAGCCCCAAATAAATATTAGATCTTTGGAGCCTATAGGGATCTTAGAAGACATCTCCCTTATCCATTTCTCTTCCAAGAACATGAGGGCGATCCTTAACCAAAAGAAACAGTCTAACACCAAAAGGGGGTTGAAAAGAGACAACCAATAAACATACAAACCCCCACATAAACAAAACCGGAAGTGAGTTTCCAACCAGGTAAAGCACACACCTGCTGAAGAGAAAAAGAAGCCTGCAGAGGGAAAGGACAGCCAAAAAGCTTCTCCACCAAACTTTGCAGGGCCAAAGACAGAGAAAGAGCTGGAAACACTCCAAGCAGAGCAGCCACCCAACTACTGAGGAAAACGTCATAGGATAGAGGCACCTCAAAGAGACACGATATAAAACAATCTTCAGAACAAGCCAACCTAGCGGCTACAATTGCAAGATTTGATTCAGGACTGCACCATGGCTTTCCACCAGACATCTGAAGCAACATATCATACACCCAAGAGAAGACCCTTATCCCGTAGATGACATTTCCAGCAACACAAGTGCAAAACAAGAAACTACCAAGCTCCCCCCAACGACCAAAACAAACATCCCCACCAAACTGCAGATAAAGGACCACATCAAGGGAGAGAGAAACCTTTAAGAGAGCCTGAAGGAGACAAGCTTCAAACAGAGCCAACCTAGTGGCATCAACCGCATAGAATGATCCAAGACTACACCATGGCTCAACAACAAGCTCTTGAAGCACTTCAAAGATCTCCCAAAAGGGAACCCACTCCCAAAGATGTCATCACAATCAATCCAAGGGCAAGCTTCAAAGTAGCCAAGCACCAGAGGTTGACCACAAACAACACCCCAGTCGAAGGGCAGACCTCCAAGACCACTTTTTATTGTTGCTTTTGAGAATAATAAACAATTCTCCAAATTCATCTCCTTTGGATGTCCTCAAATGAATCCTTCTCCCCTTCATATCTTCCATTAAGAGGGATAGACACACCTCTTCACCACACCTCCCCCTTGCAATGGTCAGACCCTTTCACAAGCACAACCTTTTGAAAGAGTCACAACCCTTCATCATTCATCCCTTCATCGTTCATGTCCTTTGAAAGAGTCACAACCTTCTTAATTACCACCCTTTGAAAGAGTCAAAACCCTTTATCAATTCTTCCCATTCCAATCTTCTTCCATTAATCCTTCCTGAGTTCCCATGCTCCCTTCCTTCTTTTCTCTTTGCCCTCTTTCAAATGAACTTTCCTGCCTTTTATATCTTATGTTGAGGGACTCACAACTCTTCATTATGTATCCCTTCACCTTTCATTAACTTAATTAACTTGTAATTATATTACATTACGTTTTATTATTATCTATCTATTTATTTGTCTTAATATTTTAATTTTATTATTATTATATTAAATCCTATTCAAAAAAGGGACATTTGTAATATGCAACCCTATTTGTGCTATGTTTTTTCTTTTTATTTTTGATTGTGTTTTAATTGTTCTTGCTATATAAGTATAAACAATGACAATAATAGTGTAGATAAAAGATAATATTGCAGCACCATTACAAACTCGAAAGAATGAATAAAACTCAGAAATATATGAAGCTGAAAATTTCATATTTTATTTCTGATCTGAAAATACACTTTTTGCCAAGAGTAAGAGCAACCCAAATCATCAAATAACATTAGATATCTAATTCAAACATACTCAGACAATGCAGCATTGAAATAGATTGAGTTGTTTATGAAATTTGCAAACTATCACTCCCAAAATGGATGTCAAGTTCCATAAAACTCCAACAACGGTAAAGAAGATTATAGCAATGTAGTTTTCCACTTTAGGCACCCCAAGTATGAGAATAATATCTCTGAATATCTTATTTATTATTCTTTTAATGGTCAATATTGTGTATCTTGTAAATATTAGAATGTTTCTAATATTCTTCTATTCTTTTGTTATTAGAATGTTTCTAATAACAACGATTGTTTCGTAATAGAAACATTGTCTTTGTAAACTATATATGAGCGTCTTGCTCTTTCATTAATCTATCCAATATTTTACCAAATTCCCTATGTAATATGGTATCAAAGCTATAAGTTAATATAATTTTCAATTTTTTTAAATTTCTTTTCAAAATTAGGGTTTGCAAATCATGAGAACTTCTCTGCAGATTTTCATGGCTCGAACTGTGTCCTATTTGTTAAAGTCATGGGTTGTATTTGAAGACAACAAAGCTCATTTTATGAGTTGAGGGTTTTTTAAGCTCAAATAAACTCGTTTTTTTGCCTGCTCGCACGACTAGATTTCTAGTTGATTCTCCATTTACATCCAATCTTTGGTTTTTTTTTTCCAAAACAGGCCTGTGTCTTCCTTTCTTTGGGTCAAAACGATCTTTCTTCTGCTCGTTTTTTCTTCTCTCAACAACTTACGCAACTTGTTTACAACGTTTGTTCCCAGACGCGTTTGTATCTCGCCATTTTCTACTTTAAACGCCGACGGGAAGGTTTTTTTTCAGCGTTCTCCCTCTATTCATGAGTGCATATGACGCGTTTTTTGAATGAGGCTGGATTTTTTTTGCAAAGATGGGTTTATACTTGGGTTTTCAAACCTTGTATCTGCTGTTTTTTATGGCTAGGGCTTCTTTTCAAGGTTGTCCAAGCTCTACTGGCCTGCACGACCTTGCAACCTGCAGCTAGGGCATTGTTTTCTCAGTATTTGCAGATTTTTTCCTTCAGCTGACTAGGGTTTCTTCAAAACCCTTTGATATTTTTGTCGGATTCGTTTTTTGATTGTAGATTCTTCGTGGGCTTTTCGAGAGGATTTCTAGGTGTCTTTCAAAATATTTTGGGTCTTCTGAAAATTTTGCCTTGTGATCTGTGCCCGAAAATCTCATGTTCAATCTTGAAATCAGTGCCTATTTTCTACCTCAGTCTTATTCAAAACGTGATTTTCACTTATTGACTGTACTTTGCCTCGATATTTGTGCCACCATTCGGTCAACCACCTTTGACCTTAGTTTTCTACAATGACATCTCTGGCGAATATTCTGCTTGAGGGGAGTAAAAAATTCAATGGTAGAAACTACAATATTTGGAAGCAGCCTATCATGACGATTTTTGAATACAGATGTCTTGACAAAATTGTTTTGGGCAAGACTAATCGTTTCGAGGAAGCAAGCAAATAGCAAAATAAATTTGATGAGCAAAATCGAGAAGCTGTTATGCTCATCAAACTTTCGGTCATTGATGATCAGCTATTGCAGGTTCCTTTCGACAAAACAACTGCTAAAATTTGGATTCATTTCAAAGGTTTGCATGAAACCTCTAGTAAGAGTTGTGTGTTCTTCCTAAAGAACATGCTTTTCACAATCATGATGGATGAACAGGTGTCCCTGCAGGATCATCTTAATAAAATCAAGGACATTCGAGATTAGTTGGAAGCCATTGGATGCAAAATGGAAAAAGACATGGTCGTGATCACCTTGAAGAGTCTTTCGTCTTCCTTTGAGCACTTTGTTGAAACTCTCAACATTGCTTCCACTCATTTTGATGTTTTGTTTTCCAATCTTTGCATAATGCTTCTACATCAAGATAGTTGGAAACAACAATTCGCAGTGGTACCAACTCATCTTCAAACACACAAGCTTTCTTAGCTAACTCTGTTCACAAGGATACAAGCAACTATTAGTTCTCTCAGTCTTCGTAGCAAAATCCCTTTGCTCAGTCATCAGAAGGCACAGAAAAGAAAAGTATTGAGTGCAACTACTACCATAAGTTTGGTCATATGAAGTTGGAGTGTCGTAAACGCTTAGCTACTCAAGCCAAGCAATCTGGTTCACAGCCTAAAGCGCATGTTATAGAGCACGCTGAGAAGGGCGAGTCTGCCTTTTATGTCTTCATGGCTAAAAGAAGACCTGTAGATCATGTAAAATCCTCTGCCTGGTATATTGATTTAGGTGCCTCCCGCCACTTCACTCAATGTCGGGATTGGTTCACAGATTTTCAACCATTCTCAGATTCATTTATTTTTAGAGGGGAGGAGTACATCGTTGTCAAAAAAAGCAATATCTAGATTCAGTCTAGAGGAAGGAAACTGATTTTCCTTGATGTGTACTATTTTCCAAGAATGGAACTCAACCTTCTCTCAGTTAGTCAAATTCTGAGACATTCCCCTCGGCTAGACGTGACCTTCAATTCACATTAGTGCAGTATCATTGATCGGGAGACTCAGTCTACTGTTGCTGTGGGTCTTGAGAATCATGGTCTATTCAGACTTGTTGACTCTAGTGATTCTTAGGAGCTTGCTATGGTAGCCCATCGCTCTTCTTAGTACACTTTGGCATCAGCGGTATGGGCACTTGAATATGCACTATCTTTCTCAGCTTGTTCGTGAACATCTTGTCATTGGACTGCTAGAGATTCAGACCCAAAACCTTGGAGTTTGTGGAGCGTGTTAGGCTGGGAAGTAGCATCGCACTCCATTTTCAAATGGCGACTCTTGGAGAGCTTTGAAAATATTACAACTGGTCCATGCTGATATTTGTGGACCTATGGCTACTCCTTTTGTTACTGGGTCTAGGTATTTTTTACTTTTTGTTGATGATTTCTGTCGTAAAATGTGGGAGTATTTCCTTCATAAAAAATCAAAGGTGTTTGTTTTGTTTCAAAAGTTCAAAGCATTTGTAGAAAAAGAGTCTGGTCAACATATTGTTAATCTTAGAATTGACAATGGGGGAGAATTCTGTTCTTCTACCTTCTCCCATTTCTGTGAACAACATGGCATAAAGTGCCAATTAACAACATCCTACACCCCTCAACAAAACAATGTCGTTGAGCATAGAAACCGCATGGTTATTGAAATGGCCCGATCTATGCTTGAATACAAGAGTGTTTGAAAGAAATTTTGGGCTGAAGCAATCCATACTATCGTCTATCTTCTCAACCGCACTCCTACAATGGCTTTCAAGAAGCAAACTATGGAAGAGGCCTGGTCAGGCCGTAAGCCCAAAATCAGTCATCTCAAAGTTTTTGTCTCTACTACTTTTATCTGGATTCTTGATGCTAACCGCACCAAGTTAGATGCCAAGAGCTAGAAAATCATGCTAATCGGCTACAATGATAATCACAAAGCCTACCGACTAGTTGACATCGAGATTAATTATCTCATCTTCAGTCGTGATGTGGTCTTTGACAAGGAACGAGGGCCATTTCAGCTCTCTCCTCCAGTTATGGATTCAGAGGACCAGTCTCTCAAGGCTCAAGACCTGGGTATCCGTCTTCCATTAGGTCCACTTGATGGGAGGGCTTTACCTGAGAAGGCTCCAGTTGTGCCTGTTCTCGCTTCTCCATCAGTTCCTTCTCTTGCAGTCTCACCCAAACATGCAGGTACACCACCTGATTTTCTTGAGGATTCATTCGATCTTCTATTTGATGGTGATGATCCCATTGCATCTCTTGCTTTTGATGTTGGCACTTCTACTCTCCGGCCTAAATGGTGGGCTAAGACGATTCGCGATCTTCATGATGATGAGCTCATCGAGGGTAGAATTGCTCGGAAAAAGAACAAACCTTCTGATTTTGTAAATTTTTCTCTCATGACCAACATTCACAGTGTGTATGAGCCTCAAACATACACAGAGGCGAAAGGGATACCTGAGTGGGAAGAAGCAATGAAAATTGAGCGTCATAGTCTGTTGAAAAATAGCACTTGGGTTCTATCAAACCTTCCTTAAGTAAAGAAATCCATTAGATCCAAAAGGTTCTACAAAGTCAAATACAAGGCTGCTAGTACTTTAGATAAGTATAAGGCTTGCCTCGTTGCTAAAGACTTCTCTTAGCGTGAAGGGATTGATTATGAGGAGACCTATGCTCCGATAACAAAAATGAGCACCATCAGATTAGTCCTAGCCATGGCAGCTCAGTGTGCCTAGAAGGTCCATCAAATGGATGTCAAAAGTGCCTTCCTAAATGGTGATTTACAGGAAGAGGTGTACATGATGCAGCCTCTTGGATTCAAGGTTGCTAGTAAAGAGCACCAGGTACTCAAACTGGTGAAAGCACTCTATGGCCTCAAATAGGCTCCTTGGGCATGGTACATGAAAATTGATAAGTACCTCACAGATCAAGGTTTCCAGAGGAGTCCTGACTTGAATTTGTATGTAAAGACTACTGGCAATGACATCATCCTTATGGTTATTTATGTTGATGATCTGATCATCATTGGTAGCTTGACATCTTTCATTCAAGAAATCAAACAGAATTTAAATTTATGCCAGTCTTTTGACATGACCGACCTTGGTCTATTGCACTACTGCCTAGGTGTTGAGGTTTGGCAACAATCACATGGTATCTTTATCTCTTAGTCTATGTATGCACGGGCTTTGCTTGACAAATTCAGAATGTACGACTGCAAACCTGCATCTACACCTATGGAGTTTGGTCTAAAGATGTCAGCCAAATTTGGTTCTCCTGTTGAGAATGAATCTGCATTCAGGCGACTAGTGGGGAGTTTAATCTATCTCACTGCCACGCGACTTGATCTTAGCTTTGCAGTGAGTTACATATCTCGCTTCATGACAACTCCTACTTCAGATCATTGGGTTGCATCGAAGCGCATCTTGCGCTATGTCAAGGGCTCACTAGACTTTGGTATCCTCTATGGACGAACCAAAGATCCCGGACTCATTGGTTACATAGACTCGAATTGGGGAGGATATGTTGATGACAAAAAAGTCCACTTCCGGGTATGTCTTTAGTTTGGGCACAGGTGCTATCACTTGGATCAGTAAGAAGCAACATGGAGTATCTCTTTCCTCAACAGAAGCTGAATATCGGGGAACAGTCAAAGCAAGTTTTGAGGCAGTTTGGCTTTGCAAGATGCTTTTTGACATCCATATGTCTTAGGTAGGCCCATCACCCCTCTTTTGCAACAATCAAGGGGTGCTCAAACTTGCGAAAAATCCAGTCTTCCATGAGCGAACCAAACATATTGACATTCATTGTCACTTCATCTGATAGCTAGTTGAAGATGGATCCGTGGATTTGCAGTATGTTCGTACAACAGACCAGATCGCCGATATTCTCACCAAGTCACTCCTTCCAAATAATTTTGTTAAGTTCACGGGGTTCCTTGGTGTCGTTGACAGATTGACCATTGAGGGAGGGTATTAGAATAATATCTTCAAATATCTTATTTATTATTCTTTTCATGATCAATATTGTGTATCTTGTAAATATTAGAATGTTTCTATTATTCTTTTATTCTTTTGTTATTAGAATGTTTCTAATAACAACGATTGTTTCGTAATAGAAACATCGTCCTTGTAAAGTATATATGAGCGTCTTGCTCCTTCATTAATCTATTCAATATTTTACCAAATTACCTGAGCAATACCAAACTGTTGAAGAAGACACCAAAACCTTCGTTGACCAGCTCTAGAAAGCTCACATCCCTCCTTAGTAATGTATGACCAACCAAAGAAATGAATGGACAACAAACCCTTCCTTTTATTGTGCCTCTCAACAACGTAGAGAATGTTGCCTGTAAGGGATTTCATCCTCACAAACCTTGAGATGAACCAAGTCCAACTCTAGAACCACATAGGGTTTCTTCAGAGAGAAATACCATAAATAATAAACTCAACATGCCTAAATGAGAGCCACAATCCTCCTTTTATAGCTTTTTGGCTGCTTTTTCAAAAAAGAACTCTTTTTGCTTTTTTAAAATATTTTTTGGGAATGTTTTTTTCTCTTTTTCATTGCTTTTATTGATAAAACACTTTTTCTTTATTTTTTCACTATTTTTTCGGGAATGCTTTTTTTGCTTTTGTTTAATAAGTATCACCAGCCTTTTTAATCTCATAATGTAGCATTTAATAATAAAGGGCTATGTATTAAAATAAATCAACTTTAATTTAATAGTTGGCTGATTAAAATAAGGATAAAATTAAATCTTTAATGTAATTTTATTAACTTTTAACTTAAAGTCACTTTTAAGCATCTCATTATTTAAAAATTTCCATCTTTCCATCAAGCTATAACACTAAGGGGCGTGATAAATATATATTTAACTAAAATGACAACCTATTGAAATTAATTAAATATAGCTCAATAATACACCCAATTAGTGACAATGGTTGAAATGCATCAGAATTGAAATCTGACTGTGTAGGAGTGATCCCGATGATGAAAGATAATATTTGATAAACAAACATATTGGGCGACTTACTAAAAATAGACACCTCCTCCAAGAATCTTGGAGCCCAAATCAAAAGTCGGAAATAACATCTGAAAGCGTCATATGAATCCTCTAAACCCTTTAAGCTCATTGGCAACATCAAATTACCCCTTTGAACAACCTAACAAAAACCCAAAAAGTCAATGACAACTGCACTGCTAAAGAACCTAAAAACGGGGACATTACAGTCCACCCTTCCCAAAGGTTGCTTGTCCTTAAGTAATGCCAATACAACCCCACAATCTCAATTTGATCCAGATTGATACCAAAATGGATTTCAGGGTCCCAAGTAAACTTGAAATATCGGTAGCACCAACCCCTCAAAACACTGTCCTACAGGGTGCCAACACAAGAGACCTCTTGATAACCATCGATAAGAAGAGCAATCAAATATTGTGTAAGCTCAATCAAATCCTCAGAGGATTGCTCTTCAAATGAACTAACCTAATGCACCTTAGCAATAAACACTAGTGAGACAACATTGGCTTCCTCAACCACAATTGCTAAACTACAAACCCATGTGATCCCAAGGTTCCAAATCTATCTTAGAAGGGAACCAACATGCCGATGTTGCGCTACTCTGATGAAAACTATCATCCATCATGCACAAACCACACTCTCCTCTCCTGGAATTCCAAAAAGTAATCTTCACCAAAACCCATACTAAAATACTTTAGAGGGCTGAAATTAATATTTTGTAATATATCCTGCCAAGGCATCTTAGTGAAAACCATGTCAACAATTGTGATCTTGGGCAACAAAATCTGCATTGCCATAAAGAACCAAATTAAAGATATCTCCTCATGACATCCCAAAAATGATGCAAATCAATCACTGTCACAACTTTGCAATCTGCCAAGTAGGGAATGCCTCTGTGGTTGCCAACCAAAATGATAACATTGACACTTAATCTCCAAGTGTCAAAGGAAGGATTCCAAACACACCAACACACCCAAACTATTTCAATAAATGAGACACCAATTGAAAGAATGCATACCATATCGCTGTAGTATCTGTAATGACTACCACTTACCATAGTGGAAGCAACAAATAAATAAACTGTGTCCAAAAGAACACTAACAATTAACCACCTTGTAGCCTGCCAAGGCTCAACAACCATTTGCTTATGAAAAGATGTCTCCGTAACCAACTTGAAAGTGTAAGGGCAGCAATAATCAATCTGAAAAATTACTGAAAATATAAGACAATGAATATGTAGTAACTAAAGAGTCATCTCCAATGATCAAATCAGTTTTACCAACCAGCCACAACCATTAAGTACTCAACCACTAGTCTATAGAAGTCATCCAATTCATCTGCGGCCCAAGAACTGAAGTCATGTATAGGCTGATTGGAAAGTGGACAACAATGCTAACATTGGGATTTTGCGCATAACTCCAATTCTTAGTATACCTCCCCAAGATGTCACATAGAGTCATTATTGTAAATGCAACTCTTCCAATATTCTTGCTAAAAGGAAAACAATCCTTCGCAAGAATCCAACATAACTCCACATGGATCTAATATGTCTCCTCAATGCTAAGCTTATATAATTATGAAGACTTGTGCAAACTCTCATTGTTCCAAGACTAGGGTTTTTTGAAAAATGAACCCTTGCACATGTAGGTTTGTTATGTCCTCCATGAGTAACATATTGTAGTTTACTTCACAACCCTCCATAAGATGAACTCTCTAAGTTTGTAAGGTCTGAAGTGTACAATAATCACTACTATTTAAAGCTGAAACCAATGAAGTACAATATGATTTGAGTGCTTTATAGAAGGGATAACAACAGTACCCAAGGAATTCCCAAGTATAAGCATGTGTGTCTGTTATGGTAAATTGATGTTATTGTATTAACAGAGGAGATAAAAGCTCCTTATATAGATTTACAAAGACAATGTTTCTAAAAGAAACAATAGTGAACTAATGACGAAAATAGAAACTACCTAATAAACTAAAGACTAACTAAGATGACCATTAAAGAAACATTATAATATTCTAATACCCTCCCTTAATGGTCATCATCTAACCGTGGTCTTTTGGTCACAAATTTTTAAAAATATTTTGTTGCTGCTGAGACCCTCCCTAGATCTACAAAATGTTAATGATCAAGAAGCCAAAATGCATCTAGAAAAAAAAATAAAGAAGGCTGCCTCCCTCTTCGTAATGCACTGCAACAAGAGACAAGAGCTTGCTACTGAGATGAGTTTGCCACTAACCCTCTCAAAATCTGCAAAACATTTGACCAAAAATCATCACAAAACGTCCAACCTGATGTTGGATAACATAATTGTCCTTCCTTGGAAACAGAGATACACACTGAGAACAACTGTCACGATTTTGAGGAAAAATTGACAAACCCTTCAAACTTTGCAGATGAGTAGGATGCCCCAAAACCGACTGCAAAATATCATGATTACAAAGCATTATTTTTTTGGAAAAAACTGGTAAAAACCCTAAAATAGGAACACCTGTCACGAAATCCCATACAAACTTCGTGTATTACAAAAACTAGAAACGATTTTTGAGGAAAAAAATCGACGGAAACCCAACACAATTTTTTGAGGTGAAAAATTGATCAAAACCTAGCACAAAATCCGAGACAAAACTTCATTTTTGAGGAAAAACGGTAAAACCCTTTTACAAAACGATTTTAAGACAAAATCGCACAAAAACCCATAATAATGTTTTATGGAGAAAAATTATAAAACCCACAACAATTTTAAATGGATAAAAATTATAAAATCCACAATAATTTTTTATGGAGAAAAATTATAAAACTCAACAAATAATTTTTGAGGAAAAAAATATTAAAACCCATCAGAGAAACCTTCATGCGGCAAAATATGTGACTTCGCATGGTAAAACAGCACATGTATGAACATGCAACTCACAAAAAGCACATGCAAGGACATGCAACCTCGAAAATCAAAGACTTTTGCTCAAACCAAGAAATTGTGAGATCAAAACCCTTGACCAAACTCACGATTTGCAGCAAAAATCTTTGAAGACGAACCACAAAATTTTCATAAAATACCTCCAATTTTTATTTTAAAATTTCAAAAAACAAATTTCTGGAAAAAAATTTCCATATAAGAAGAGGCTCAAATTTTTCTTAAAAAATTCACCAAATTTTATGAAATCTCATCTACCCACTTTGATACCATGTTATGGTAAATCGATGTTTTTATATTAATAAAGGAGATGAAAGCTTCTTATATAGATTTACAAAGACGATGTTTCTAAAAGAAACAATCGTGAACTAGAGACGAAAATAGAAATTACCTAATAAACTAAAGATTAACTAAGATGACCATTAAAGAAACATTATAACTTTCTAATAGTGTCTAGCATTGTGTTGTGTGAAATCAACTCAGAAGTGGCTGGAAAACACTTTCAGAAAATCTCCAACTGAAAAATTTCACTTCCTTGCCAAAGAATAATTAGCCAACTCCTTAAAATGAGGGCAAAACAAAAAATGCAGTGACTGACCTGCAACAAACAAACAAGCTCAAAATTGAAAATCTGATCCATTCTTTGCCAAGTAACACTTCCAAGATTGACCATTCATTCAATGCTCGAATCCTTAAAATCTCTCTCTAATCCAGTTGTAGATGAAGAATTGGAATCAGGAGATGAATGGTAAGGAAATGAACACTATATTGCGAAGTTTTGATCCTTATCACTCCAAAGGTTACTCCTATGACTCCCAATAATCTCCATCATTTCTTGTTGAGAATCTCGAGCACAAATACTCAACCAAGAATGGTCACCAACATGCTTACAAAAGTGCTCAACATAGGTATCATCCGATCTGGTGGTCTCCTAAGAGGGGTAACAAATCATTTCATAATGTGAATATAGATCAACAACAAGCCTGAAAACCATACTCCAACTTAGATTCTGAATCCTCTCTTGGATCCCACACCTTGCTATTTACACCAAGTGGAATGCTAGAAACAAGTGATGTTCAATCTTCCAACTCAAAAAATGGATTGTCATATGCTTTTTCAACACCCATCTTAGACAACGAGTTATAAACAAACACCACAAACTGATTATTCCAACCATTTTCATGCAATTCATGCAAATGAAGAGAATTACTGCAGTGATGAATACCAAAATTAGACCATGTGTCATACCTATTAGCGGTAACTCCGTAGCTGTCCCAAATCACTTGAGTCTCCCCCTTATCATTCTCAACAGCACATTGTGGATCCAAATCAACAAGGCCACTATGTCCATGCTCAAGATCAGCTACAATTAATGATAAATCAGTTTTATCAATAGCATCATTAATGCCATCCTCCATGCAAACATTGTGCCCTAAGACCAGAACATTATCGGGATCAAACGAAAATTCTTTCCATGTTGGATTGTCATCATACTTAGGTGCTATCACACCCATATCCCAAATGCTAAATGACTGATTACTTTGTTTAGAAAAAAATTACTCACCGTACTCCTCATGGTTGGTTGCCCTTGTAAATAAATTACCCCTAACTCATAAGTACTTAAGTCATCGTAAGCATCATCATTGGAATAAGATACAGAATCATCATCGGTAGCTGATTGGAGAACATCATCATACATGTTCTCAATATGCCCGTCATCTAAAGCTGATCTGAAATCATCATCACATTTGTTCTCTTAATCCACTTCTTCTGAAAAATTGTTTTCACCATGCTCTTGATCAACAAGGATATTAGTGAACTCATCACAAGATACATCATGCGAATCATTAGTCTTAGTAGCATCACTAGGTAAATCTGAAATTGGATCAAGTAGTGCTGTTATCATTGCACACTTCATCTTTCTTAGTAGTTGCATACATAACCAAAGAATCATCCAAAAGGTCTTCATGCTTCATAGTATTCTCTCCGTCATTTTTTGCTGCATTAACCCCCTCAATATCCAAGAAGGTTTTCAGCTTTCCCTGACATTGTTTGAGCACCTTGTTGACCAACTCATAAGCAGATCTAGAAACATCTTGTTCTTGCCTTGAAATAGCTAACAACATGTGCATAAGGAGCTGGAAAATAGCATCACTTTCATTAATTGACATAACCATAATAGTCGTCATGGCTTCAATAAATAGGAATCACCTCCCTTTTTAATCTCCCAATGTAGAATTAAATAATGAAGGGTCATCCATTAAAATAAATAACCTTTAATTTAATATTTGACCTCTATAGTCTCTTGATTAAATAAATCAAAATAACGATAAAATTAAATGTTTAATTTGACTTTATTAACTTATAACTTAAAGTCACTTTTAAGCATAAATCTTTAATTTAATTTTATTAACTTATAACTTAAAGTCACTTTTAAGCATCCCATCATTTAAAACTAGGATGTCGGTTTGGGTCCGATTCCAAGTTCGGGTACGAAGGACTAGTTTGCTGGTACGACAAAATTTTGAAAAGGGGTTTGGGTTTGTTTGGGTTCGTTAGTACAAAAACATGTAAAATTATATATATATATATATATTAATGAAGCCTAGGAGCATGAGTTAAGATTATAATGTCACATAGTATCATAAAAACATTTAAACAACAAAAACACCATAAACTTGTAATCATAGCATCATGAATCATGATCGTACCATCATAGCATCATATACTTCAAGTTCAACATTAAAGATTCAAAACATTAAAATTAAATCATAACATCAAGTTCAAGTATCATTGTTTGAAGTTCAACTAATGGTTTAAAAATTTACTGATATTCTTCTTCTTCATTATCTTCTTCTTCATCTTCTTCACTTCCCTTTTAAAGATTTTTGTCTTGGAAACATGTTTGAGGTAGTCTTAGGTGGTAGCAATTTTGAAGTCTCTGAGTCTAAGAGTGAGTTTGAGCAATTTTGGCCTGTTGGAAAGTAATGTCTGTTTGGGGTGTGAGCAAGTGTTGAGCTAAGTCTGTCAAGAATATAGAACTGAAACCAAGTGATTTGTGAGGAAATCAGTTAGAATCATTATAAAATCCTTGTTCTAGCTTCAATTTGACCTCAAAAAGCCAGGACAGGTTGTGGGAGATAACACTGCTGAAGGCATGCTGAATCCTGAAATTTGGCTAAGTCTGAATTTTTTTGAAAACCCCCAAAATCTAGAATCTACATTTTAACTCCTATGAAGTTGAAACCTATCTCAAACATCCAGACAGTATTTATACAAATATAACTTAAATTATAAATGTAATTTATACTTAAATGTTATATTTGTATAATTCCTCCTGCCCTTGAGTTGAAAAAATGACTAAGTATGTGAACATGTTACCAAGAGAAAAATCTTTCAAAGTGAAGTGAAGAAGAAATCTTTATTAAATTTGCAAAAAAAAAGTGTTGGCCACTGGCTTTGACCATCCATAGGCCGAAATTCACGTTTGGTTTGATCAGGGTCCATGTATTTTGTGTCTGGTCCGCCCGTGTCCGACTGGCCCATGGTCTGGTTTGAACCAGGCCTTTGTGGAACGGACCTTGTTCGGACCCACAGGCAGACCAGACTAGTACCACTGACCTGTTCGACCAGTTAAAACTCTCCATCCTCTTTCCAACAAGCTATAACACTAAGGTGCCTGATAAATATATTTAACTAAAATGGCAACCTTAATGAAATTAATTAAATATAGCTTAATAATACACCCAATTAGCGAGAATTATTGTAATGAATCGGAATTGAAATCTAATTTTGTAGGAGTGATCCCGATGATAAATGGCCATGATTGGGTGACTTACTAAAAATAGATGCTCCCTCCAAGAATCTTGGAGCCCAAACTAGAAGCCGTAAATAACATTTGAAAGCGTCATAGGACTCTAAACCTTTTGAGCTCATTGGCAACATCAAATCACCCCTTTGAACAACCTGGCACAAACCAAGAAAGTCAGCGACAACTGCATTGCTAAAGAACTTGAAAATGGGGACATTACACATACATATTTATCAATTGTGGTAGTTATAAACAATGATTTATGGGGATGCATCTCCCCCAAAAATACCCACATCTCTTGTAGGGGAACGTTTTTGAGACTTGGGGACTTGGGGGAAATGCCCCCCCACAGAACTGCCACCTCTGTTGGGGATGCTGCCAAGTTACTTTCTATGTGGCACATGCGATTACATACTAATTGCAACCTTTAACTTCAAAAACTTAGTTTGCCTTTCTTGGGCAGTCACAGAGATGTTATGTTACAGATTTTGCCTTGAAGGTTTCAATTAACCTCAATTTGTATATCAATGCCACCTGCCCCACCACTGCTACACCACCGTCCTCTTGCCGTCCCCGAATTTAGGCCTTTGGTCCCCCCATCCCCAAGACCTGTCCCCACGTCTCCACATCCCCCGTCAGGAAACTCCGTGGAACTATGGTTATAAGTTATTGGTGAGTGACAGCCCTAATTTGACTATTTAATTGTCTTTAGGTATTATTTCAGATGACACTCTAGTCACATGGATGACATTCTTGTTGATGTAAGCTTGAACCACATTTTATGAAGAGCAGCCTAGGTTAAAACTTAAGAATGAATCTTCTCTGTTAAACTGTGTCATGCTTGGGTATCCCCTCGGGTTACGGGTTTCCTTATTGCAACAAGGAGAGTTTGAGCTTCAGACATGCTTTCAATATTGTTCTCCATATTGCCACTAGACCGCAGTTCCCTGGACATGAGCTATGTTAAGCATCTAAATCTCCACCCCCTGGGCATGAGTTGTGTTCTTCAAAATTTATTTTTCAGAAAGAGTGATTAGGGCTGTTTATGATGGATATATTCTTGTACTATTTTTTTTAAACTTCAAAATAAATTTGTGTCTCAGATGGATACCCTGGGAAGGGTAGATGGTATGGAAATGGGCAGTCTTATACAGACAGAGAGAATGAAAGTAATTCCTGATATGCAAGGCTGGTAAGGTTTGAATCACCATCAACTTTTTAATTACTGAAACAATAAGAAGGCTTAAAGAAAGGAAAGGAAATGCACGACACTCGTTTCTCAACACTAAATGCATCTTGCTTGTTAATTCCTTCTCTCTCAAACGGAAAACTTTAAAAAAGGTCTCTTGACTGAAGACTTTGCTGGTCTCACAAGCTGCTTTATAGAAATCAAAACCTTCCTCTCTTCTTCACTCCTTACAACACCACTTCTCTCTTGAGTGTTTGCATTCATTTGATTTCAGGTAGGATATAAGGTCACAATGACCATGAATTAAGCCTTCCAAAATTATGCAAACAAAAAGGAGAAAACCCAGCAATGCAGGTCTTCAATGGCTACTTCCTTCCTGTGCAACCTTTCCAAGAGTGAAATTAACAGGCAAAACACATAAAGCCTCAAAGGTGTAAACATAATATAGGTCTAAAAAACTCATTTAAATTTAGGTCCAGAAATGTTTCTAGTGCTGACTAATTGTCTCTAAATGGATCATATCATCTGGAATGACAATTGTACCATTCCCCCCCGTCATAAAGTCTTTTATTGGAACCAGTGAGCCCTGAAGGGTCTCTTTTGTTTCCATGTCTTTTTACTAAAATACTAAAAAAGGTCTACCTTTTGAATCTTTCCTTAGAGGAGGACATGGTGTAAGATTGGGTGAGCAACTTGATCATACGATCCGAAAATTTCAGGGAAAGGTGCCAAACTAACAGTTTTTACCATGTCCTGCTGTGTTCTTGAAAAGTGAAATCAAGAATAGAATTGATTCTTGAACTGACAATCTCAAATGCTAAATATCTGTAACTGTATCCATGGGAAAAAAACTGAAACAATTGTAAGGCTGGAATCTATACTACAACAATGGGTTGAAATCCTACATCTAAATAACTAAATCAGAACTGAGAACTGAAAATTGAAACTACTGAAATTTCAATTTATCTAGAATGTAGCTGCAAACAACTGTAAATGGAACTATGTTTTAGCTTTTGAAAATGGAAATTTAAGTGATCCTATGAATATTTCAATCATTTGAAGCTGGGAAATGAAACCAAGTTATACCATTTCATTACTAAACATGGACGAGATAGTATATAAGAGAAAATATAAACTTTTTTGAGAAGACATGGACATCAACTCAAGCCTAAATATCCAATGCAGCCCGGATGCTTCCCTTGGCACAAGATTTCTCTTTTTCAATACTCTTAGGGAGGAGAACAAAAGCATGTTTTATTTCTCAGGCTGTATTGCCTTTAACTAGGAAGAGACTAATGTTTGAATATCTGATGTAGAAGTAAATTTTTCCATTAGATGGCTTAGAATTTGAATAAAGGAATCTTTGGTGTGAACTGTAAGGTAGATATGAATATATTTTAACTATTAAAAACTTTATTGAATTTTTTTTTTATTTAGGCTTCGACATGTGGGATCAAAATAATGTGATTTATTTGTTTTATATGTTGTGCAGGACTTGTAGCAGCTAAAGTTTTCACACAGTATGCTGCTATTGTGAATAACATTCTTCACCGAATGCGGTTTGCTAAGTTTCTGGCCTTGACACGAGAACACCTAGGCGAGGAGGTCTGTTGCAATATATTTTATATGTATTTATATTGTTACCATTCATTTGCCTATTTGCGGTTCCAATTCCAGTGCTAATTTTACTTTTAATTAGAATCATAGATTTTGCTTAACCATGATGAACATTAAACATGTTATTAGACCAGTTTCTTTCCCATTTCCTATAGTATTATACATGCAGACCTGGACACAGATTTTTTCATAGGCTCCATTACATGCACAGTGAAGAACTTGCTAGCCAAGAAATAAAAATCTATTTCAGTCTAGGAAGTGTGGTTCGCCTGCTTAGGACCCTGGTACCGGTCCAGTTCAAACTGGGTTTGGGTTTGAGTCTGTCTCGCCTGTGGGTTCGGATAGGGTTCGAACCCAGGCAGGCAGGTTTGACTAGGCTGAACCCAGGTCGAACTAGGGCAGACCCAGGCAGACCAAGTGTGAACCAGGTACATTTCCATTGAGGAACATTCTATAAAATAGTGCAGGAAACAATTATTACAAAATTTGGAAAAGATCTTTAACATTACATAACAAAATTTGCTGAAGTTCAAATATTTATTACATCAAATTAAACTAGCCGTCAAGATTTCTTCTTGTGAAATTTTTATATCCAACTATTGATAATAACCTGTCTGATTAATTGCAAACTCTCTATAGTGATAAACTATATTTTAACATTAACCAATATCTTCAATAGGTGAAGGGAGTTGCAAACTACTTTTTTAATATTTATCAAGTAGGATGTTATTTACAAACAAACAAGCTCTTTGTACAGTGAAAAAGTAATAAGCATTTGAGGACTTGGAAAGCAAGAATGTTATTGGTTCAGCTGATCCCATTGGCATTGGCACTGTTTGTGAATCAACTAATGCCTTCAATGAAGAAGAAGGAGATTTAGATAATCCATTAGATGATTGAAACTTAGCATAAAGTTCCTATTGTTGAATGTCAAAATAATAATACTTGAACTCAATATTATTATTTTAATATTTTGATGCTGATATGATGCTATGATTACCAGTTTATGGTGTTTTTGTTGTTTTTTATGATACTATTGAAAAACGAACAATACTGAGAGGGGGAGGGGCTGAATCAGTATTTAACACAGACTTTTAAAAATAAGAAGTAGAAATCAAAGAGCACACAGCAAAGAAGACAAGACACACAAAATTATCTCGTGGAAACCCAAGACGGGAAAAACCACGGCATCACTAATCGATGGGCAACTACCCGTTACAGCTGAGAGCTACAACTCTCCTCAAACTTTCAAGATCAGGCTCCAACCTGATTTAGAAGGCAGCTACCTTCCTTACAAGTGGTAAATGATGGATCAAAACACAAATTTGTTCTTTGTCTTCACTAAGCTTGAAGACGTCATTACTTGGAGGTTGCCTCAGGGAATGTTACTGCTGAAGATTATCCTTTCACCCTTTTGTGTACTGGCAGCATTATTCGTTTCCAAAATATCACAGAAGTTGTTGATCCTAACCTCTCACAGTCAACATAGTGTTGCTAAACTTCCCACCACCCAATGTTCATTAGATAGATTCCTTTTTTAACACTGGCTTCTCTTCGACTTCAAGTTGTCACTGTTATGTAGTAATATTCAATATTTCCTTTTTATGCAGAAGGAGAGTCCCTGACCACTACAAGTCCTTCTGAATGATCTCTCTTTTGTGTAACACTTCCAATCCTTTTTTTTTAATCTGAAAGCCACCATTGCGAGCTTCATCAAATTCTATAGTCTACTAACTGTGTTGTGATTTCCCCCAAAAATGTTCATCACCTGTTTTTTTTCAACTCTCTGTACTGTATGAATTCTTTTTCACGAAAAAGGCCTGTCCCCTATTTTTTCTTTTGTCGTTTGTAACCTCCAAAAAAACTTCCAGCTCACAGTTCTTCTGCTTCCTTCAACCGAGCCGACCGTTACATGCACTCATTGTTCTATCTTCAACAACGGTTATGCGCATGCTGTTTTCGCACCCTCCAGCACCTAGTTTTAGTATCGGACCCGCTTTTAGACTTCAGTCCGCCTCTTGACTGCAATATTTTTTTTTGCACGCTACTTCATTATTTTGTTTATCCGTTTTCGTTTTTCCTTGTCTCCTGCTTGTTTCTTAACACACAACCGGTCACACCAGCTATCTTCTTTTGACAGTCTTCTCTCCTTATTTTTAACATTCAACACTCAACACGCAACTGCACATCTCCCTGTCTCGTTTTCCAGCTGTTCGATGATTTTCAGAACTGCTCATCTCCCGCTCACGTTTTCCAGCTGTTCGATGATTTTCGCAACTGCTCATCTCCCGCTCATGTTTTCCAGCCGTTCAGTGATTATTTGTTCACCTGCTCAAATATCTGCAGAGCCGTTTTTGTCAGTTCATCCTGAAATTCGCATCCAATACACTTTTTATTATCTCCTTCCGGTTATATGAAGAAGGCACATGCGACCAAAAACGTGTCCCAGCTGCCGTAAATGTTTCAAAGTCTGCAAGAGATAAAAACTGCTATCGAATCTCTATTGTGAGGCGTTTTGTTTTGCAAGAGACCCGTGTGAACCTGGTTCTACCGAAGAGTTTATTCCATTTCAGACTGCAGACGGTTCTATCTTATTTGTAACTGCCACGAATCATTGCAGTCATATTTTTAACTCTGCCGCAAAAACAAAATAGAGAACAGTTTCGGAGAGCTGTTTTGATTAGGAAGCACTGTCGTTAAAGACACCTGTGCATATTCTGATGATAACAGACCCATAGTAAAAGGTAACGAGTGTCACAGCACAAACAGGGGCACCAGTCACATTCGAAGATATCACATAACAGAATAAAGCCAAATTACATTCGAAGATGTAGAAGAACAGAATAGAGCCAAAGTACTTCTCAATAGAACAGGTGCCACCAAACTAAGAAGTAAACGAAGGATCAGATGACAAAAAAACAACAACTATTTGACATTCTAATCTTAAATTCATGCTTCTAGGCTGCATATATATATATATATTTTTTACATGTTTTTGTACTAACGAACGCAAATCCAATTTCAAAATTTTGCTGTACCAGCGAGCCAATTCTTCGAACCCAAACCCGAACTGGAACTCTAACCCGAACTGGCAACTTAGATTTCAGTTTCTGAAGTGTACATCTATGGTGTTAGTTTATGTGTAATCACTAATTAGCTGTGTTGCATAGTTTGTGGGACGAAGATGATAGGTGATAGGGTGTTGTGTTTTTGGTATGGGTTTTTGGGAGGCTACATTTTAGGGGATGCTAGCAGAAAACTATTAAAAATAGCAAAAAACTAAATTAATAAGGGAATTCATGAACATTTATCACGCATTTATAGAACCTTTATAAACTATATAACCTTAATACATAACAATAGACTCGAATTTAGATTTCACATGAGAATCGACAAACAAACGGACAAAATTTAATTCTTTCATGGTCAGTGTGCATATTACATAAAAATTACAACAAAATGTTGAAAGGCTTTAAGTTTCAACAACAATATGACAATAACATAGAAAATATGTCGCCGTTCCTGATTAACATCTAGTAGTTGGTAACAGTACATCAAACTTCATTAAATAACTATTGATTTAATGAATATCTATTCAGAGGTTGAACTTAATTTTTGGTCATTAATATGTACTAAACTCAAATTTTGATTTATATATGATAGAAATTAATAATATGTTTTACAAATTCAGTGCGTGCGTGTGTGTTTGTTTGGAGAGTATTTAACATACAAGCTCTCTGTATAGTGAAAAAGTAATATGCATTTGAGGACTTGGAAAGCGAGAATGCTATTGGTTCACTTGATTCCATTGACATTGACACTTTGTGAATCAACTAATGCCTTTGATGAAGAAGAAGATGAAGATTTAGATAATCCATTTGATGATTGAAACTTAGTATAAAGTTCCAATTGTTGAAAGTCAAAACAATGATACTTGAACTCAATAGTATTATTTTAATATTTTGATGTTGATATGATGCTATGATTACAATTTTATGGTGTTTTTGTTGTTTTTATGATACTATGTGACATTCTAATATTAATTCATGCGTCTAGACTACATAAATATGTATATATAAAATTTTTACATGTTTTTGTACTAATGAACGTAAACGAACCCAAACCCCATTTCAAAATTTTACTGTACCAACGAACCGGCTCTTTGAACCCAAACCCGAACCGGCAACTTAGATTTCAGTTTCTGAAGTGTACATCTATGGTATTAGTATATGTGTAACTGTAATCACTAATTAGCTGTGTTACATAGTTTGTGGATCGAAGATGATAGGTGATAGGGTGTTGTGTTTTTGGGATGGTTTTTTGGGAGGCTACTTTTTGGGGGATGCTAGCGGAAAACTATTAAAAATAGCGAAAGACTAAAATAATAAGGGAATTCATGAATATTTATGAGGCATTTATAGAACCTTTATAAATTGTATAACCTTAATACGTAACAATAGACTTGAATTCAGATTTCACATAAGAATTGACAAACAAATGAACAAAAGTTAATTCTTTCACGGTCAATGTGCATATTACATAAAAATTACAACAAAATGTCAAAAGGCCGCAAGTTTCAACAACAAAATGACAATAACATAGAAATATGTGTCCATTTCTAATTAACATCTAGTAATTGGTAACAATACATCAAAATTCATCAAGTAAGTTTAGATTTAATCAATATCTATTCAGAGGTGGAACTTAATTTTTGGTCTATTATATGTACTAAACTCAAATTTTGATTTATATATAATAGAAATTAGTAAAATGTTTTACAAATTTAGTGTGTTTGTTTGAAGAATATTTAAAAAAATATGTATTTTCAAATGTTCGATAAATTTGTTGAGTTATTGCCGAGTTTTTCTTTGAGTTTTACTGAGCCCCGAGTTTATAGAATTTTTGGGCATGCCGAGTTATTGTTGGGTTCGAGTTTTTCAACTATGGTTTTGTTGACCTTATTGCATTTGGAAACATGAACATGGACTTGATCTATGACATTTAACCTTTTTTGTTGAGCCAATCTTCAATGGCATTTTGATGATTGTGTTAACACATATATCACCCTTTCAAATATTCATATTTATTTGTAAATGATTAGTTTCTCAATTTGGAGTGGTGATGCCAATATGGATGAACTTTATGTTTGTGGTATCTTGTTTGTTCTTTTAGTGTTCATTTTCTAGTTCCTAGAGAATTCGTATTGCCTTTTCCTCAACTTTGAATGTGGTCCTTAGTGAAATATAAGTTTTTGGTTAGTAGCAACCAATATACAATAACAGCTTTGAGCCATTCACATTTTTTAGTTAAAATTTTGTATTTTTGCACATCTAGGCATATTCATAAAATTTACGGAGTAAAAACTTTTCCAATTTTAAAAATGTTCATGTAGCAAGCATTTATTACCTAGGAACAATAGATCAAATGAGAGTAATCATGTTTCAAATTCGATTAGGAGGCCACGAAACTTCGTTGCTATGATTTGAAACTAGTTGCAAAGCTCTGTTATGAACATAGGAGCAAAGCATTCTGAGTAATTTTCCACACTTTCTTAGCCATTTTAGAGTCTTTATACTTCTAATCTAGATGAAAGGTAAAGACATTCATAAGAAATGCAATTTTAATGTATTTCATGTATATATTCCATATGGTTCCACTTCCAACAATAGGAACACCATTCAAATGACTTTTCTTTGCAAATCACTTTTTGGACAATCAACATGTTCGCACAACAAAGGTTCTTGTCTCTTTATAGCTTTGGTGTATGAATTATGAATAGATAAAATTTAATATTGAATCTGGATCTTTTTATTTTGATCAATAATATTTCATATTTTATTGATATTCAAAAGATCTATTACATCCATCATGCTTCATTCATCATCTATGTAGTCATACTAGGTAGCTATTACATCTATCCGGTTATAGGCTTATGCTATTAACATCTACAAATATACAAAATTGTCCAAAGATCCAAAATTGGACAGTTACAACAACTACTCCTAGTACTGAATTCAAATTCAATCTAGCAAATTAAGAAAAAACTCTACTAGGTCACACCAAATCAAACCAGGCCCTTGCAGCTCCTACACCCATCCTCCTTCCTCGTCCCCTTGACGTTGCATTTTCTTGGCCTTCCTCACTTCCACAGCCACCAACGATCCCTTTGGGATAACCATACCTCCAAAATACTTTCGCTTGCCTCTCTGCCTGGGTACTGGGTGATTACTCACAAACTTCCTCGCCGTCCTCTTCCCCATTGCCCTCTTCCGTGCCCTATTTGCTTCTGCTACCTCCTTGTCACGAACAAAGTCTTTAAGCAACATCTAACCATCCCGAGCCTCTCCAATATGAATTTCTTTCTGGGTTGTCATACACCATACTAGGAAAGGCTGATAGGAGTCCTCCGTGCCATGGACTTGGCACCGCTCTTCCTTCGCCACCCGAACACCAAGCCTCGGTTCAGCATAAGCCAACATCTGTACCTTGCCCCCCATCCACTCTGGTTTGAAAATGGGTCGCATTATTCAAAGTGTTTCTTCCTTGGTGCCCAACTGAAGAGACTACGCCATAACAACAAAAGATATAGCCACATTGACCTTGTATCTGTAATCTGTCTCCGTAAACTCTTTGTCCAACAACACCTCTAGAATCTACATGAACCTCGTCTCCTTAAACCTAAAAATCCCCTTCAATCTTCTACAGGATATTGCGCCACAGAACGGTTGCTGAAGATGCAAGGTTTTCAACGAGAAATTCGCCTTCATAACTGTCACTGCTCCTTCCTCCAACACCCAATTTCTCTATTGATGGAGGAGAAAATGTTTAATTCACCTACAATTTCTGTATTTAAGACATTTTTCTTTCTCCAGAGGCTTCCAGACTCTTCTCCCAACCATATGCACCTTCTCATGATCTCAATACTCACACACGAAAGATCATCATGCCACCTTCGTCCTTACTGCCAACTCGTAATTGCCTTCATCATTGCTTGCTAAGAGCTGGAAAAGCCAAGTGGGTACTCGACATTTAAAGAAGGGGTTTCACTTTTTTGTTTGGAATTAAATTTAAATTTGAATTATGCAACTATCCATTGGAGCACCTTTACCTATGCTCCATTTTATGATTACTCCTAAGGGGCAATATTGGGAGTGACCCCATCTTCCTAGTCCAGCCATTCCCCATTCAAATCTCGGAAATCTTCCATAACCTCTTCCTTCCCTAGACTTGCCAATCTGATTCCCAATTTAGACATGACATCCGCTTTCGAATTCCCTTCCCTCTTCACATGTGTGACTCTATAATTCTCAGATTCACCAAGCAAGGCACTAATGATCTTCACAAACTTATTCAAATACCAGACCTATGATGTTCCATTCGTTATTGCCAATACTGTGATTAATGAATCACCCTCTAGATGTAGCTTTCTTACTTCTAGCTGTCTAGCCTTCTGAATTGCTAAGAGTGCCGCCTGAACTTCTGCCTAATTATTTGTCCCTTCTAACAATCTCTTGGCCCCAATTGCCAAGGTGCTACCAACACTATCTCTTATAATATAACCTGCTCCACTCGGCCCTCGATTACCCTTTGAAGCCCCATTGAAGTTAACCTTTACCCATCCTTGCTCTGGAGGCAACCATTTAACAGAAGCAACCTCTATTGGAAGATCTTTCTATTATAAAATATGCTCAAATATGCTTTAAGTGTTTGCTACCATATGCAATAATTGTGACATGGAAGTTTAAGAAAGTGTATTTAATATCTTTCATTTGATAGGTTGTTGATTGTCCTCTTGTAATGAAGATAAAATCTTTCCTTTTATTTTTTTTACTGTCTTTCTCAGCAATTTAAAGTTACTTTTAAATTATATTAGTGATCAATCAACAAAAGCTAACTATTCAATATGCACACATACTACCTTATAGAAATAAATAATGAAAATATTTTAGTCAGCTTAACATCGAAGAAGAAGAATAAATAGTGTTATTTAGATGTTTTTCTTAAGCTAGATCTCCTAAATAGCCTCAAATGTTTTGAAATATTTCCAAATGACAATTTACAGTAGCATAAGGCAGTCTACAATGGGGATGCCTCCTCCCACTCAACACCCCTATGTATTTGGGATGGGGACATCTCATAGATGTGGGGACTTGGATGGAACACCCCCTCACTCATGTTTCGGTCACATTTCTTGCACTTGTCCCTCTTAGATGGGACATTTCTGGGACATCCCCATTTTTGGGACTTCTAGAGGATGTTGAGACATCTAAGGGAATCCCAAGAGTCCCTTGAACATCTTGGAGATGCCTAGGAGTGTTCAACGTAGAGCATGAAATGCTACTTTTAAAAAAATTACTCTTTTGAAGTCTATTCACTAGGCCAGAATCCTAATGGCATATGGGCCCCACCCAACTTAATCAATTGTAAAAACTCTCAAATAAGCATCTAAGACTCGTTCCATCTCACTCCAAATGTGAGTGAAAGCATTAGGATTCACAAAGAGCAAGAGGAAGAGTGATGCCGACCAGTATTGAATCAAAGGATTAAAAAATTATACAAGCCTCAAGGTCGGCTTCTAGTTCTTTCTTAATTGGGCTTTTCAAATATTTTTAATTGGTTTCTTTGACTGCTAAGACTAATACTAGTTTACACTATCGCAATTTTCAATTTTCAATTTAGATTCATTAATTTAGTTTTACATGATTGTTTTTTAATTTTTTTAATTATATAATAGCAAGCTGCAATATTTTATTTTACAATATTTAGATTTCAAAATATTCATTTTGTCAAATTGGGATTTTAACTTTTGTGTATCCTTTGATTCTGAGCTTTGTGCGACTAGAAGTAAGAAAAACAAAAGCAAAATCTTTGTTTGACAAGGGTTTAAGAATAAGGATTTCTGTTTGTGTATCCTTCACTTTTGTGCTTCATCCGACTTGAAGTAAGAAAAACAAAAACAAATTCTGTCTTAATCCCCCACAGTATGCATAGTTTGAATTTTAATTTTAAAATTAGTAAATTATAAACTTACAAATTTAAGATCATTTATTGTAGTGTCACCACGAGTATGAGTTCTCACAACATGAGTGCAAATGAGGTTGAGCCTCAAGAGGTTGAAGAAGTTGAAATTGAATCCAATTATACCCTTGATGAAAGTATAGAAGTAGAGAGGGCTGAAGCCAGTTGTTCCATTGGGAGTGCAAATATTAGTCGCCCTTCGAAAATAGGACAAAAATATGGTAAGGGTCCCTTTGATCCTAAGCACCTTTTAAGACAATTTGTAACAATGTTACAAATAAAGCTTGGGGCATTTCGAGCCACTAGGTTGTAGAAGTGCGATTTTTGTAAGCTTTGTTGTCGGGTTAATTAGTATTTGTTAGTGTTGTCGAAGGATTGTTGAGGGGTCGACAGTTAGCCGACAGTTGCCGATGGTTGGCACTCCCTCGACACCTTTATATATGCATTGTACTTACCTTGGAGATGGTTATGTTATGGGGTGGTCACAATACTGTTGTTGGGAATACTCTGCAATACATTGTAATAATTGTGAGATTAATGAATATAGAGTTGCGAGTTCTCTCAAACACATTGTGTATATTCTTACTGTTATCTTTTACTTGCATTTTGTTATGCTCTAAACATAGATCCTATAGGGCAAACATTTGGTGCCGTTGCCTAGATGAATATGGGAATGAACGACCAAAGGTGACGGTAGGCGTATGACATGACGAGACTCATATAATGAGCCTAACAGTAAGCGAAGAAGGCACTAGTAATGAAGAATTTTTCGAAGGGGAAAGAGCATTGACGAAGGATTGTGCAAATATATTATAGGCATCCATTGGTAGTATTTGAAGGGAGGTAGAATGAGAAGAAGTTCTCGAGCGTGTGGTCGGAATTCACTCGGGATATGTCCAATGATGGACCGTCTTATGTGCCACTTGCCAAGCCTTTTGGCACAACACTTCATTGCTCTTCATAACCTACGAGAAGAAGAAAATAGAGAAGATCGTCATCAACAAATATTACAACGATACTAGGAGAACATCCAAAGGGAAGAGGAGCACGACGAGAGCCATCAACAATAATGCATCCTCAATTCCTACGGAGGTGGTAATTGATGCTACTAACCTTGAACAAGGTTAAAAGCGTATTCCAAAGGAGCAAGAAGACGAGTACATAGCCCTCCAGAAAGCACTAAGGTTGGAAGAGCAAGTGGAGCAGAGACGATGGCTACAAAGAATAGATGAAGGATTGGTTGAAGGGGAAAAAGGGTTACTTGAGGGAAACAAGAAAGTGCCCATGCTGCTGAAGGGGGATTCGTTGAAGGTGATGAAGTTATTGAATTGATTGAAAATACCCGACATCGTGTAGGACACCTAACCCTCACACTGCAAGGAAGTAGGGACTATCGAGGGGTAGAATCATAAACCCCATACCGAAGGGAGTCAAAGGGTTTAGAGGCTAGAAGGATTCAGAGTGTAGAGCATGCAGAAGAGCACAAACACATAGAGGATATGAGTGTGGCTGAGAGTGTCGGGAGGACATAGGGGCACCATACTCAAAACAATCTGTTCGGGTCGAATGCACCAAACTCGAGAGCAATTCCAACTAGACTGAGTACACAAAGCGGGTTGCAGGGAGCCACTAGAATGTCCAAAAATCAGAAGTTGCCGAAGTTTACGGGAGATGGATTGGAGGATCCCATACGACATTGTAGGATATGTGAAACAATTTGGTCGACCAATGGGAAGACCAACTTGGATGACTGGGTGGTACAATTCTCAGCCACACTACGTGGGGTGACAATAGACTGGTTCTCAGAGGTTGACAAAACCAAGGTGAGCACGTGGTCGAACTTGAAGGTATTCGAGATCGAGTTCAAACTACTTTGGGATGGTAATGAGATTGTAGCAAAGATATATAGTACAAAGAAGAGTAAGCACGAAAGTGTGAGAATGTACAATCGGTGACTCAAGGAGCTGTTTGGGAAGATGGAGAATCAATTGGCAGATGGATTGAAGAAACGTTGGTTCATAGAGGGTTTGAAATCCTCCTCGAGAAAGAAGATGAAGGTTGTTCCTCCAACGTCATACGACAATGCTTACAATAGAGCCATGGATATAGAAAGCGAGGATAAGACTTCCCGTAAAAAGAAAAATCGGTTGGATGATGATGACTTGTTTGAAGGGAGCAGTAGCGATGAGGATTCAAGTAAGAAGGTGCAAGCACTACAGAAGAAAATGCACTGAATGATGAAAGAGTTCAAATCCATGAAGGGGAGTAGTAGCAAGGGAGAAGGGGGATTGTGGTGTGCAGATTGTAAGGAAGGTCACACAAAAGGCATGTGTCCTAAGAAGGCCTTCTGTGACATTTGTCAGGTATTGGGACACTCCACCAAGGAGTGCCCATACAACATGAAGATCTGAAGTGCACAAGTGCTCTTCGTACAGGAGAAGCCTTCCATGGCTGCGGTAGCAGCGGTCAACCCACAACAATCGGCCAATACAAGTGCATTGTCCGGTGGTTACAAAAACAATTGAAGAGGCGGAAAAAACAATAATAATAATAATAATAATAATAATAATCGAAGCCGGATAAATACGATGCCAAAGGCTGATCAATAATTCAATGTCAGGCTTGTAACCAATGGGGCCACTTCTCTTGAGATTGCCAGAAGGAGAGCCCCCAACATCTCTACGGATGGTGTAGTCTTGGTGACAGGGAGGATGCAAATTGGCCGAAGTCGTGAGTAAACCTATTGAACATTGACGGGTTGAGTGAGCAAGGGGTCTTAGCCCTCACAAGGGCACAAGCGAAGAAAGCCATGTACCCAGACCCTTGTACTGAAAAAGAGAGGTTATGGGAAGCTAAGGCCAACATTGAGAGGGAGATGATGGAGGAGCGAAGGGAAACAAATGATACTGCAAGTACTTTGTTGCATATGGAGTCCGAGCAGAATATCCTAAGACAAGTGTTGTTGACCGAAGTGCCTATAAAGATCAAGGACCTTCTTGATACTATGCTCGACTGAGAGCGGCTATCATGAGCACCACAGATGTGCCTACCCGTACAGCGACAACCTACACAGAGATTCTAGCAAGCTCTTCGGCGAACCCAATTCTCCTATCGGTGAATAGCGGAAGGCACCTCGCCATAGTGGAGATGGGTATATTGGGTACCATCCTCACTGACACCATTGTGGATGGAGGTTCAGGGGTGAACGTGTTACTAGAGGAGACGTGGAAGAAATTGGGGAAGCTAATGTTGTGGCCATCGACATTCAATCTGGTGGGTGCCGACCAACACGGTATCAAACTGATCGGAACCATGATGGAACAAAGGGTAACTATTGGTACACAACCCTTCATCCTAGATTTTGGGGTAATTTCCCTGAAGAAGAAAGGTTATGATGCGATCCTCAGGAGGGGGTGGCTCATCACTGCAAAAGTAAACCACAATTGGAAGCATAATACACTATCCATGGAGAGCAGAGGGCGGAAATATGATATTGACTTGAGAACGCAAGTGGTGAGCGAGGAGTTGGCATCCTCCTTGGGATCAGAGTTAGAGGGAGAACCGACTAGAGTAGATGAAGGTAGTGTGATATTACTATCAGGATTTAATTGTGTTGTTTCTTGAGTCAAACTCATAACATATAACATATAACATATAACATATACACACACACACACACACACACAAATATAATATATTATTATTAATCAACATTTAAGTATTATATGTAATCTAAGTGATCATATGATTGAAGCTACAAACATTAACACTCCCTCTTAGCTAGGGAGGATGATCAAAACATAATGTGTTGTGGTCTCCCTTGTCAACACATAAGACCCTAACTATAGCCATACAAAACATCAACACTCCCTCTTAGCTAGAGAAAATAGAATCCATCAAGATAATAAATCATTAATTTTAAAGAGAGGAGATATCACCCCATTGTGATATAAGGAGATATGGTATATGCAAGAATATCAAGTCACATAATGTTCACCATAGCTCATAAATATCCATGGTATGTCTAATGATAATACGTCTCATGATGTCTGTCATATGGATACTAAGTTTACGTAGAGACATGTCACTGTGATATGTTTCATAGGGTCCAATCAATATATGATACTAAGTTCAAAAGGATCCTAATATGATTCATATGGATACTAAGAAATCATATATTACATAATTCATGATATGAAGTACCACCTAACATGTGACACCAAGTTTTACAATGTCACCTAACATGTGATATGAGAAATCACCTGATACCCAGTTTTGCATATCACCTAACATGTGATATGAGGAATCACCTAACATATGATACCCAGTTTTCAATATCACCTAATATGTGATACCCAATTTTACATATCACCAACATGTGATATGAGGAATCACTTTTGATCGTGATACCTAGTTTTTTTTTTGTTTTTTTTTCATACCACCTTGATATGAGGAATCACCATGCATTGTGACACCTAGTTTTCATATCACATCGATATGAGGAATCACCATGCATTGTGACACCTAGTTTTCATATCACATCGATATGAGGAATCACCATGCATTGTGATACCTAATTTTCGTATCACCACAATTGTGATACAAGGATATAGTAAGTAAAAGATTACATTTTATTTACATATAACCCTATTATGGTATGTGCACAGACAGATAACCATCTACCATAACGAATCCCCATTACAAGATCGTCATCTTGTAATCAAATACAACTGTTCATTGTCGAAAAGTCGTCACCTTTCTCCAATGTTCACAGGAGGGCCCATAAGTCCAGGAGTCACACACATGAAATCCACCTTGACTCATGTCAGAGGGTGGATCCATGCTCATCCCAAAGGGTGGAAACAAGGGCTTTCACCTTAGACTTCTCTCTCAAGGAGAAGAATGCAATAACATACAAGATAATAGATGAAGCTCCTTTTCATCTAAGGCTTCATTCTCCAACATGCCAAGTTTATCTCAAAGGTACACAACCTTACCTCTAGCAAGAAACTTGGTGAGAATATCAGACATATGTTCTGTAGGGATAATGTACCTTGAATAGCATAGTTATGCACTATATATCTTATATAGTTTGCATCACTCTAGGTGAATCCCAAGTTATATAGGAGGTGTTAAATTTAGACCAGGTTTTAATACTCTTAAGTGTTTGTCAATTTCTTATTCTCTTATATATGAATTTATTGTTATTATATCTTAGTTAAATATCCTGCGGACCTGTTAATAATTATTTGCAGATTCCTTTTAAATACTAGAAACATTGGTAATTTGTATCGCCGTATTTTTGGTCTGCATATCATATTGTATATATATGTATAAGTGGAGTCATGTCTACGGTGGAACATGACTCCATGTGGAGTCACGTTCCATCGTGGACGTGGCTCCATATACATTCGCACCGTTTGATACTGCCCATCCCGATTACATTATCGATAGTCACCTATAACCGGTGCAACACTTAAACAAAATAGATGGCGTCAAAGCATAACCACCGATTCATATTAGTTGACACAAATCATTCTAAGCATGACGATAACCAATACTCATATTGGTATCGTAATTTTAATAAATTGAAACCGATACTTATATCGGCATATTAATAGGCTTCACAATTTAATATAATATCAATTGGTATTAATATAAATAATATAATGATTTTATAATTATATTCTATATATATATATATATATATATAGAATAATAACGTACATTATTATTACATATATATATATATGGGTATACACATAATTACAATAATCATTGTATATCGTTTATCATAGATTTACTGACTGAAGCTATAATACATTAACAGGAGATAGCATAAAAGCATAGACTTCTCATGATCATAGAGTTCTGGATGCTTCCTTTAAGGTCTTGTAACAACCTCCTCACCTCCTCGTCCAAGGTTGTTTTAGATGAACTATTATACTCCCTCTGAATCTAATATCAACCTTCTAACTTCACTCTAGCAGGTCGAGTCTTTGTTCTTTAGTCTGTATCAAGCTCTTTTCTAGAATGCCCTTTGATCCAACAACTTATTCATCTATCATGACCTCTAGATATTTGCATTAAAGTCTTTTGGGAGATCCTCTAGTAGCTCCCTTTGTTATAGAATCATACATGGCCCCAATCATGAAACTATCTGTTTAAAAAGGCTCTCATCATCTGGTACATGATCATTTGTTCAATGCAAGAGTGATTTCCTGTATACAAATGTACTTGTCTGATTCCATAGTAACATGAGTGAATGTAATAAACTGTGGATTTATCCCAGACATTGCAACCTCCAACCATTCATGATAATTTGGCTCCCATCTAAAGCTTTGAGTACTAACATCAACCTCCTGACCTCTTTTTCCAAGGTTGTCTATAATGGATTGTTAGACTCCCTCTCAATCTATATGATCAAGTTTGTCACAAGTTGACTGAATTATCTGCTCCCTTTGAAACTCATCAACTTCTTAGCCTCTCTGAAGATGTCAGACTCCCTCTGAATCTGATATCAATCTTCTTTTCTTGCAAGAACATCCTCGGAAAAGATCAAGGCAAATAGTACGTATAAAAGAATAAGAGAGGTATTGGCATAATAATCAAGGATATTTCTACATAATGATATAAGATCATTCCATTGTAATATAGATAAAGATCTAATATACCTTGAATCTATATACATCTTCAATCTTCTAAGTACATATTACTTCAAATATATATATAATCACCATATACTTTCGATTATACTATCTCATATAATATAACTATGAAATAATTAATAATGATGACACATATTAATATATATATATATGTAATTTTGTTTTCTTTTATCAAATGCACTTTCAATTATAATATCCATATCATATTAAGCATATAAATGAATATTTATGAAATGTTCATTACCAATAAAGCATAGTTTATACTTACCTTTACCCTCGGTTATATGGTCAATGCGTGATACCTCCAACACCTTATAACGATAGGCTTCATTATTTATCTACACAAACTCATTGAATAAGATGCGTATAAAGATAACCAGCCTTCTTTCTTAATTGCATAAACCCATTGATTGATTGCATAAACCAGAGTAGAATATATGCAACGTAGCGACAAAGGAAAGGCGTTCGACGTGCTTATCTTTACTGAGATAAAAGGGATTCGAGGTCGAACCAAACACTATCGTAAGGGCCATCAATACTTCATAACAAATTTACTATCATCAATACTATCAAGACAACTCTGTCATTAAGGACAGTCAGAAGTCTATGATCAGTGAAGACGGTGCTGTCAAGAATGGACTCTCAAATAGTAAGCAACAAGACAGCGATCAAACTGATATCTTTTATTTAGTATCGTCGATTTATCTACCGTTGAACAATTTATTTCCCCCGGGATATCAATATCAATGATGTGATATGAAAACTGAATTAATCTCAGAAGAGATTCACGCTGAAATAGAGACTCGTTTAGTGCTACAGTGATGCCTTTACAACTGCTTGCCAACAACACTCCTAATGACAACCTCTAAGGATATTCAGAGTCTCTTATGCAGGTTGATCTCTCACGAGAAGAATAGGAAGTCCGAAGTCTGCAGAAAGAAGTGAAGAATCCAAAACACTTGGCTCTCAATGCTTTCTACGTAGCTCCCGAAGCCAGAATCAAATCACGGTCTGACATTCACAGACTCCCAATGTTTGCTTCTGCCAATAATGATATTAGCTCCAGATGGTGTTGGTTTCCCTTGTTTATGAAATATGCTTGCCGAAAACGTTAGACTAAATATCACCAAACCTTCAATATTCCGCAAGTATACTTCTTCCTATTCAGTGCCACATATTAAACCGCCAACATCGATGCGATAAAGATTATGCCAAAGTGATAAATATAAACCTCTCTGTAATACGTAGTTTGTTCGGCACTACAGGAGCTTCCCCGATAATATTAACCACACATCAATATAATCCTTCGGATTAGATTAAGGATGCTCCTGATTATGGACTTATGTACAACTTCCTTAGATCAGCAAGATTGTGGATAACATTGTGGAAATAATATCTCCCTCGATTCTTCATATATGAATCTACCATCTGCGGTGATTATATCTTTCATGAATGTCACATCCCTTCACAACAACAATAGTTCTCAAATAAATGGAGGCTGCGGACACGCAGAGGCTGCCAAATCCATATCTTCCAACGCTGTTTCATAGACCTATGACTCTTCAGTATTACTGTATACCTATCTCATTTGCAGCCTGGCTTTGATACAATGTTAAGTTTTAGGATCACTGCAAATGTAATAGCACTGCCTGTAATGTATGTGTTTTCCAAATGCAACAATCTCTCTTATTTATATTAGGAATGAGGCTATGAGAGACATGTCCCTTCATGGGACATGTCTATTCATTTTATAATGTCTCATTAATCAATCATATATTAGAATAATATATATTAATAATAATATAACATATAACATATATATATATACACACACACACAAATATAATATATTATTATTAATCAACATTTAAGTATTATATGTAATCTAAGTGATCATACGACTGAAGCTACAAACATTAACAATTATATATCTTATATGTATTATATATTGGTTTATGGAGTCTTCCAACAATAGCATTAGATTAAAAAAGGTAATAAATAAAAAAAATCATCTCATAATAAAGAAAGAGATATGTTGGAATGGTAAATAAATTATATGATATGATATAATTTGATATTATATGTGGGTTGAAATGGTAAATAATTGTTCACAAACATTGGAATATTATCAACCTCTTGCATAATTTTCAAACTCCCACATTCTTCTTGACATGCTCTCTCACCTATCCACCATTAATACTCTAACAAATTTTTGATGAACAATAACTTTTAATTTACTATGCATCACACTATAAAATATGGAAGGAGGATCTGTAAAGAAGGGGGAAAAAGGAAAAATATCTGGAGAAGTAGATATGGGGAGGAGCAAGGTTTTGCAAAAATCATTTCCAAGTTCCAAGCATCTTTACCTCGTCTCTCAGTTCATGCTGATATTTTTGTTGTTGCTAGATGCAACCACTATATTCATATTTGTTGAGCTCTAGAAGATGAAGAAAAATGTTGAATCATCTGTTTTTTGTTTTTGGTTCTTAAGTTTGTCTGCTTTGGTTGTTGAAAGATTTTTGTGTTTGTAATTTTGGTCTTTTCCTATCTAATCCTATGCCTCTAGTCCTTACTATACTCCCATTAGCAACTCCCCTTTTTCTCGTAGAAATACAAAGTATTCCACTCTCCATAACACCAAGCCCACCTACATATTCGTTGTAACTACTAGCTGCCATGTTGTAGGGATAAGAATTGGGTAGTATGATTCTGTATATGCTAACACTTATTTTTCCAACATGATTGACCCTCCAACTAGACTTAGCACTTTGACCACAAGCATTCACTCAACATTCGCATCGGTAGTAACTGGACACTATGCATCTATATATTATATAAGTATAATACACTAGATATGTATATTCAAATTAATAAATTATTAATATTTTTATTTATTGATATATAATTTATAAATATAATATATTTACAATTAATTTTTTAATATTAATTGTAATAATTAATTTGTTAACACTAATAGATATATAAATGCATAGATTGCTTGATTAACGACTTGTGTTTGCATAGGTGATTACTTGGAAGAAATACAGAAGCAAAGAAATTGAGACGGTAGGAGTACAAAAGCACACATTTCAATTTCTCTTCTAGAAGTTGTTTGGCCTTTCATGTTTTAGATTGTTTTAGCTTGATATTCATGCAATATCTATGGTATAGAAAGTGTTGACCAGATATGAACAACCACCATGGATCGGGGAATATGAATTAGGTAAGATCAATAAGAGTGAATAGTGAACACAAGGAGCGCAAAAGCACAGAAGAAATTTCAATAATTGTTTATGAAGTTATCTCATTTTGTCATGGTATTCTGCTACGAGGAATTGTGGAAATTCCAAGAACCAAATCCATCAATTTTGTTTCTAGCATAGCAACGCGGTGATTATTCCTTGATGCCATAAGTTTTGACAATATTGATGTGGGTGGATACCTTACAATAAAATGTCAAAAATTTTAAAAACATCCAAATATGTTGGGTGGACACATCTACAGGTGAAATTTTGCTCAACTTTGCTTGGGTTTGTTTGAACTGAACCCAGGTTTTGTGCAAGACCCTGGCCAAACTCACAGAGGATTGGACTAGGACCAAAAACTGGTTCGAACCAGACTAGGATCTGGCTGTGGAGGGGAAGGACCTGGTAACCTTGCTTCTGTTTGATATTTGTAATGCATGCGAGTGAACATTGTAATGCCTTGGATAGTTTAGTGGTTTATTATTTGCACTTTGATATATCTACTCACCCATAGAATACGTGGAAGTATTTTACTTGCTTACCCCATTGAAGAAGCAAATGTGATTTATTTCACCTCGCTAAATAAGTGGAAAGAATTGTATTTGCGCAACATTGAATAAGCGAAAGTTTTGTTATTGCACTCTGTTGAATAAGCAGGATGTGTTTGTGGTATCTACAAACTCCACTGGATAAGCGTGGAGTATTCTTTCTATTTAGTTATTGCATAGCTCTCCATTTATGAAGTGAGTTGGCTGGCTTGCTTTTAAGTGCATTTCCTTTCAATTGCTACATTCTAAATAGTTGTGGGGTCCTATTCATTGTATCCACTCACCTTGCCCATCTTGGGAACTGGGTGATTACAAAGTGACTTGGACATTGCATTGTAGTTCATTTTCAGTTGAAAAAATTTCAAGAGTATCTTAGTGGTATCAGAGTTGGTGATTGTGCCAGACTGTGCTCCTAACCTTGTTATGCGGCTTGGTCTTTATGAATCAAAGTGAAAGAGAATATGGATATTATAATAGAGAGCAAAAAAGACAACAATATCAATTGCTAAAAACTCTAGTAGAACATACCTTTTTAGAAGTTATATTTGCACATCAGAATCTTAGTCGACATTGAAGTTTCATTAGAAAACCTGTTAGAGAAAGACAAGGGTATGGCCACTCCAGAAAGTCCAAATACTAGAGCAGAGAGAAAGTTTGATGTCATGCTTAACATGATGTCCCAACTCCTTGTCAAAATGAATCATAGTGTTCCCCAAGTTCAGAATGGAGAAGCTAACACTTCTAACACCAATAATCATCAAAGCAATAATGGTCACATTGTTGGGCTGCTATTGGGTCAGTTTGTAGACCTCTCCAACCTATGTTTCGTTGTAGGGAGGAGGTTTAAATTGCACAAGAAGCTCAAGTTTCTATGGCAGATGAAGTGAGGGTAAGTTGTGTAGAGCATAGTTGAAATACTTGGACTTGGCAACTTCTCTCCACAACTTGAAAAAAGTTGATAAAAACTCGGAGAAAATCCCGCAAAAACTTGGAAACTTAAAAAACTGCTTAAATTTAATTAGAAATGTGCTTTTCTTGCAAAATTCAATGAGATGCATCTAATGAGTTAGTAAATGAGTAAACAAAAGAACAAGCTGAGTCTAGATATATTTAAATGCAAATTGGGTACAAAATGGCATCCTCATGTGGAATGTTGATGGCTGGTAACTTGATAGTTTGAAGCAAAATTAAAATAGAAAATTGTCTTTGTAAAACTTTAAGTACAACATCAAAACAATTTATGTTTCCCTCTTCCCAGCTCTAGTAAAAGCTAGGGGAGAGGTAGAGGGTCTAGTCCTAGGAGTCCACTATGGCCGTGCCTCCTTGCTTGGCATGACTAGTTGTGGCTTGACCTCCATCCTAGAAAAAATGATGTTAAATCTTGTTCATTAGACTCTAAAGCAATTTAGAGTACTTGGGAAATGCCTTTATTGAGTTTCTACAAACCTAGATGCAACAAAAAGGAGATAACACGATGTTCCACCACCCTTGCGGACAAGGGGAAGGGGGGACATCGGGGATAGGGGGATCTTAGTGCAGTGGCTACAAAAACACCAACTTAATTCGACGTGGTTTCCCCATCAATTTCTTCTTTTGTTTTTAAATTCAAAAGTGGGGGTCAAGGGGCAATGCCCCGTGTGGGGTCCTAGGGCGTTGCCTCTTGTACGGCCTTTGGATTTTTCATTTTTGAAGCATTTTTCTCCCAAAATTGACATCATTGAACTCCCTTGGAAATCCACTAATTTGCTTCAAATCCTCTACAATTCGAATTAAATCCTTGCAAATTACCTTGCAATACCTTGGAAGGGTGTTTTGTGGCATGGACAACTACCAAATAATGATAAAAGCAAATAAAACTTTTTGCTTGACATCAAAGTCTATTATACAACTACGGTCGAGAAAATGGCTCGGACTCGCCGAGTTCTCAGTGAATATTTGTCAAAAAGTTTGCAAGTTTTTGACAAAAACTTCACAAAACTTGGCTAGTAAAGGTCAGAAATACTCGCAAGTAAAACCTTCTCACGAGAAAACTTCTCACCGAGAAGTCTACGATTTTTTCATCTATGGTGTATAGTATGTAATCATTCCTGTTGAGATTCAAAACATTTTGTCTCTAGATCAATTCATGGATTAGAAGAAGAAAAAATGTGGTGGGAGATAAGAAAAACAGAGGTTCATGATTCATTAATCTTATTAACTAATGAATTTAAAATTTAAAGTTGAAATTTGCAACATTTTAAACTAGTAATAGTAGTGAAAGAAACCAATTAATTTTTTTAAAGAAGACTTGTCGTGGAAGAACTAGAAGCCTTCGTTGATGCTTGAATAATGCTTTGAATTCTCTCACTTAATGGAGGGTCGATATTACTCTTCCTCTTGGTCTTCCTCAATCCTAATGTTTTCACTCTTACTTCTTGCTATTCTCACATGTATAGCTGCTTGTTGAAAGCTTAGAGTGAGGTGGAATGACTCTTAGATGCCTTTTTGTAAGTTTTTTCAGAGTTTTAAGGTTTGGTTGGGGTCCATCAGTTTTTGGCCTAAGGCACAAATTCCTTTTTTTTTCTTTTTTTTGAAAAAAGTGACTTTTCATGCTTTGTGTTGTGGGGATGCTTGGGCATCTCTACGACATCCGAGGGACTCCTAGGTGCCCCTTGGGTGTCTTGGGGATGTCTTGACATCACGTAGAAGCCCTCAAAAAAGCAAGACATACTGGAAATGTCTCCTTTGGGAGGTGGATGTATCAGAAATATCTTGGAAACCCCCATGTCCTGCATAGATCCTTGTCTCAAAAATGTGGGATTTTGGGGAGGGGACATGTCCCTGTAGTACACTAATTATTTTTGTGAGGGCGATTTTTAAAATATAGGTAGTATAACCTGTCTGAATCTAATTTAATCTTACACTTAAGTGGCTTGGTGTTGTATACCATAGAAACAAGCACAATGACTTGGTTGTGCTAATGCTTTTCTTCATCTTGATAACTCAGTTTGTGGAAATTTCAATCTGTAGTCATTTCTCTAAGTTGAAGCTTCAGAGATGGAAGGTACTAAGTTATAACTCAGGCTGTGGAAATTTCAATTTATAGTCATTTCTCTAAGTTGAAGCTTCAGAGATAGAAGGTACTAATTGTTTTGTCTATTAAAAGACTGAATCAGAACTTGCTGTTTGTGGATGGCCATCTAGTCTAAGGAACCAATTTAACCCATTGAGTCTAAGGAACCAATCTAAAGTCTCAGCCTGGAAGACTCTAATTTTAGCATATGTATTCAGTTATCTCGAGCTAGATATAAAACAGTGAAACCCGGGGACTTGCACCCCCCCAAAAACCTTGACATACTCGTCCCCGAGACGTCCCCACACCGGGTACTTGGAGTACCCAAGTACCCCCACCTCCGCCATTCCGCAACCACACCACCGGCGGGACGGGTATTTGAATTTCTATTTAAATTTTTACTTTTGAATGTTACTATTGGGTATGTACGATGTTACTATGTTGAATGTTCAATGGTTCTGATTCGTGTTGCAATTTTGCTATGTTCAAGTATTTCAATTTGGTATGTTATACTGAAACACCATTTCATAACTAGCATTTCAAGTTCTATATATGTATAGTATACAGCACCCCTCCTGCCCCCTCACCCCCTGCCGCCGTCCCCCCACCATTCTCCCGCCATCCCAAAATTGAGGTCATTTGTCCCCCGTCCCGGAAACTCGTCCCGGCATCCCAATGTCCCGACATACCCAAGCACCAGTGTTACACTGATATAAAACCTAAATCTGTGCTTCTAGCTTAAATTCCAAGTTATCTTCTACCTAAAAGCAACATACGGATTGATGGAGAGCATACCAAGCCTCAAATTTCTTCATTGGGATTGAACTTCTTAGTATTAATGCAACAAAGAGTTTGGAGAATCAAAAAAATCTTAAGCATCTCCTCTAGTGCCTTTTGTACGGACTTGATCTCAACATATGCTTTTAATCTTTTTGGCTTGTATTGTAGTGATAATGGCAGTATTAGGTTGTGAACCGAGCCTCTCTGGGTGGCTGGGCAACATCCCTTTTTTAGGTATTGGATCCAACAACCACATGTTTGGCCAATAGATTCAATATTTAGTGTATCTATGTTGGTTGGTAGGGTTGGATGGGTTTGTAAACCGTAATTAAAACACATGCAGAAAATGAATAGTCAATAAAGGGGAAGGAATTATAAGTGATAAATAATACTAAACTGTGCATCTTAAATTTTTTACAATAAAATTATATCATTTACATTTTTAGTGACCTTTTATCCTCTCTATATTATTCTTTTGTTGCTTCTTCATCTATCCATTTTACTTTTCAGCATCCTCTTTTTGGTTGAATGCTTACAAGTAGAAAAATGCTGCTTTTGTTATTTGCTCAAATATCAAGAATTTTTTTCCTGGGATTTAGGAAAATCATTATTTGTTGAATGTTCTATTTTTCAGTTAATTTAAGGGCATAAGTAAATTGTTTCATGGTGCAATGCAGTCTGAATCTCTTCTTGAGGGATTGTTGGAGCATGGAAGACTAACATTGGAGCAGTTAATCCAGCGGGCAGCAGCTCAATCTGGAAAAGGTAGGAATGTGCACCTGTTTCTTGCTCATTTTGGAAAAACAGAGTAATATATATGCTTGTTTCTTTTGCATATGGCTATACCTCCTGTTCATTGTTTCGGTGTCATGCATAAGAAAGCATTGCACTTTTTGTCTTTTCCTAATACTGAAGCAGCATTCACATCACTAGATTGTGTGGAAATAACAAACATCAAGTCTTTAAGTTTATATTGTTTGCATTACTTTGTAACTGGTTAATACTAAGATAAATGACAAAAGATGTCAGGTGTGGATTCAATGCACCAGAGGACAGAAAATTATATAATGCTCTTGTGGATATTAATGGTTTCAAATTTGTTTCTTTTCCATGTATTCAGTAAATCTCTACATCTACATAACAGGATGGTCATGCTTGAATTTTATGGTTGTACACATTTTCATTACTTCTAAGTTCTGATCTTCTCACGGAGAAGATGCTTCCTACTGTGGCTACCCCCTTTTGTGATGGATAATCTTAGTCACTTTCTCTATTTAAAATTCACCTGCCTCATATGTGTTGTTAGATTATGCAATTTTATTTATACAATAACTATGCTCTCTCATCTATGTAGGGGAGAGTGAGATTGAAGGTCCTCTTAAAGAAACTTTTTTTGGTCTTGTGCGTTCACACTTCATAGAACGTTGCCCAGTTCCAGAGCCAGTGCTTCCACCCAGGTCAGAGGGTGCGCCAAAGAAAGCTATTCGTGGTTCTGCGGTAAGTGATAATTTGGATTATGATATAAAGGTATCACTAAGAAAACTAAACTGAAGTGTTATGCTAAATCTTATTCTGTCAGTACACCTGTTGAAATGTTTTTTATAATGCAAGTTCTTGCATTCCCTTTTTAAGTTAGACCTGTTATAGTATTTGTGCTAGGTATATCTGTTCTTCAGGAGATGTAATTGATTTTTTTGGATAAACCATAAACAACTTTTCAACTTGAGCATATTTTTTCTGACTTTTTATTGACACATTCCAACTATTGTTCTTTACATTGCTTTATAAACTTCATTGTGACACCACTCGCCAAAATAGGCACTATTAATTTTGTAAGGTGGCTTTCTGAGCTGAGCTGGCAAGGCTTAGTCAAATCATGAAATATACTAGGATCCTAATATTACTAACCTATACATAGGGGAAAAGTAGATGGTTGCTCTTAGTAGAGAATATGAGGACAACGCAGGAAGGATATCAAGATGCATGAAAAATGGACACCAAAGAGAAGACAACATATGAAGGGAAACAAGACAAAGGTCAGTTAAACTAGGGACTATAAACTGGGCAAGAAGGTAGTCAGTTAAGATATGGATTAAATGGAAGGCAATTAGGATTGCAAATGCAAATAATAACATGTGATATAACAAATAATAATTTAATGTGGAGCTGTATAAGTGGATACTGCATGATAGAGAAATACTTTCCTTGTTTGATTTGTAGGTGCATCAACCTTCTTCAAGGCCACAAGTCAAGAAAGGGAGAAGTAACCGTAGTAGAACACAGTAACAGATTCTCAGCACTTGGCATATGTTTGGGGAATTGTTGTGACCTTTTCACACCATGACCACATTGCAAATGTGGACCCCCTCTTTTCACTTGTAGTTGTTAGGTTAGTTAGGTTTTGGCAGTAAATTTGGCAGTTCAGAGCTCTAAAAGACTGAGGGGTGGTAGAGAAATCAAGTAGCCAAGTTGCGGTTTTGAAATGAAAACGTTGAAATTAAAGTCCCTTGGGGTCAAGTTATAGTGGGCTGAATGTAGAATCCTAAGTGTATTTGAATTTTGGCTAGTCAATTAGTTCGAAATACATCATAAAGGCATATTTTGTGCCCAAGGGCCTTATAATCTATATAGAAATTGATTTTCCATACTTAAAATGATCAAAATCCTAAGGAAAATCAATTTTTTCTTTATAAAAATACACAAAACCCGATTTACAATGAATTTTCCAACTTATTTTGATCAAAATACAGACTTACTATGAATTTCCCCACTTATTTTGATGAAAATCTGGACTTTCTATGAATTTGCCCACTTATTTTGATCAAAATCTAGACATAGCATGAAATTCCCCTCTTTACTTGGCATTTTCCTGAAAATATTCTAAGTGTTAGGAGTTTATCCAGACAAGGGTCGTTTTTCCCCACCTGGAATCCAGAGATAAAAGATGAGAATGAAGAGTCTAAAGGCAGGGCAAGTTTCCCTTATGGATTTGTACTTAGTCAAATTTTGGGATGCAAGGTGTGCATTTATCTTGAGATGGTTCATTTTTCCCCATTGGATGTGATTGAGGGATGTTAAAATTTTATGTGTGGAAACCACTTGTCCACACATGGGTCAAATTTCCCTTCTAATGAGCAAACAAAGACAAGATAATTTCTAAGTATGGATGAGGATTATCCTTACATTGGTTGATTTCCCTACTTGGGATGGGAGGAATTAAAGTGTGGATGCCCCCTTTTAATCCATGGATGCATTGTTTCAAGTAATAATGTGGACTTAGTCAAATTTCTGGAATCCATACTTGAATCAATTTTCCCATGAAGGCCTTTTTTAATAATTAATAAATAAAATAAACAATGGGAAATTAATAAAATAAGGTGGAAGCTTCTAGAATGGGAAAGTGTTTTGTCCCACTTTGCTTGTGGGAGGTAAATGTAAAGCCAAATCACCTTTAAAAGGGGGCTGCAGCTGCAATGAAGATCTAAAAGGAGGCTGGCAGCCAAGTCAAGTGATCAAAGAGAGGCAAAGAAAGGCTGGAATGGAGATCGATGCAGCTTGAGAAGGCTGGAAATTGAGTGAAGGAGATATCACCCATGGAAGGAGGTCTAAAGTGATAGATAACTGAGATGAAAGGCTTAAGACATGAATGTTGGCAGGCCAAAGTCTGAAGACTCCCACATGTGGGACGATTTTGATAGTAAATCTTTGGATTTTCCATAGCCATCAATCCATACATCAAGTGATTGCAGATTGGGAGCGGCATAATTCTGAGATCCTGAAGACCATTCCATAGCTGAAACAAGGGTGTTTGCAGGCACAAATCTGAGAAATCCCTCAAAGTGGGTGATTTTTGGAGAAAATTATATAAATTCATTTGGTGTCCAAGCCCATCAAAACTTGTTTGCAGATCTTTCCCTGGCCCAAAACACATCATTTGCAGTTAGTCTGAGTCATTGGGAAGCTAAGGTAAGGGAGTTATATGCAAATGTCTGAAGACAACCTCTGAAAATTGATTTTTTTGCTTAATCCTGGGTTTGCTCTTTGACCACAATCTGATTAGGAATTTGTTGCAGACCTTTTGGCACTATTTTGGGATTCATTTTGATGCCTGAGGGGTCTAAAATCACTAGTTGAAGACCTAGGTCTGCAAACTTCAAGCTGCAGGGGCGATTTTTGAGAAACTCCCCATAATTTCTTAACTTCACCAAATCATAAGCTTGATAGTGCCGAGTCTTCACAAGGTCCTTGGGCATCTAAAACACTAAATTTGCCACTTAAATTCATCCATAAAAGCACAGATTGTAGGTATGTCCTCAGATATTTCAAAGTTGACTTTGGGGATAAAGTGTAGTTCTGATGCATGATCATATCATTCATAGTTCGCAAGTGGATCCATGAACTTAATGGGAGATGAATTTCATAGATTGATAAGACTAATCCAAATCCATAGTTAATTTTAAGACATGTTCATGTTGTCCTCAGAAAATCAGATTTTAATGAATAGCCGATTTTCTCATTTTGTGGCTAAGTATTGATTGATTCCTTTCACCTTAGGATTCTAATCCAAGTAATTGCTTTGTTCCATCTTTCATTTGATTGAATTACCATGTTAAGGTGTGGAATTCATAGGCTAATCCATGGATTGATGCAGTTATTTCAAGTCTGAAATAATTTATTATTCTGGTTAAGTCCTTAAGTGCTTTACTAATTTTGAGCCTTGAATAGGGAAAATGGTAAGAGAGTAAGGGGATCTCGGCAAGGACAATATTGATCAAGAGGCTATTCAAGGGCTTCTATCCTGAATCTTCGATGACTTCTAAATGGGGAAAGATTGCAGACACTAACATGGAGCACATAGACATGAAGAAATTAAGGAGGAGAATGTATGGATCCAGGGATTGTCTTCCTTCAAGGATAGCAGTGAACACAATGAAGAATGGACTTTACCATGCGACATGATTCCTTTCAGCCATCCAATGCAATGAACTCATGGTCAAGTGTGCAATAAATTATGATCCAAATACCAAGACAATCAAGGCTAAAGGAAAGGTGTTTGCATTTTTGAATGAGGAAGCGGTGAGAGAAACTTTTGAATTTCCATAACATCTCTAGATGCATATTAGAACCAAGGAGGAGGCTAAAGCATTATATGACGAGAAGCCAGATGTTTGTATGGACATCATAAACAAGAACTGGATCAATGAGCCAACAAAGCACCATTCCAAGTTACCGAAGAAGCTTGTAAGTGAGGATTTCAAGGATGAATATAGTGATCTAATCTTCATGCTGAATAGAGTTTTGGGAACACCTTAGGAGGCCTTCTTTGATGTTTGGATGTTTTACTTTATTGAAGAGATAATAGTAGGGAATGTAATAATGAATTGGGCAAGAATGATAAGTGACAACATAGATGCACAATTGAGGAGCTTAAGGAAAACAAAGCAATCCTATATAAGTTCCTATGTGATCTACCTGCTAGTTAGGAATATTGAATATCCAAGCCTCATATGCAAGGGCATGATTGGAAATGGTAAGGATCAATTCAAAGTATACGATTGTTATCCTGAGTTGCAGTTGCATGAGAAGGCAAGTTACATGAGGATCAATGACATCTTCACCTTGAATATCACACACACACTTCAGGAAGGATAACCTTCTGCATGAGAAGGCAAGTTACATGAGGATCAATGACATCTTCACCTTAAATATCACACACACACTTTAGGAAGGAACACACAGAAGGTTATCCAAGGATGCCATAGCATTAATTGAGCAGTATGGATAGTGGTATATCCAATTCCCTACTTTTACCTATATTAGGATCCAGGGATTCTCCTCAGAGCCATACAAACTTCCTAAGTATCCTACGGACAAAATGGTTTTGTTGGAGGTGGTTAGACAACTTTCAAAGTTTGATCTTATACAGAAGGAGAAGCACAAACAAGGAATGCCTTCTTCCATCACTTTGGGAAAAATACTTGAGTCTTGCCCTTCATTGCAAGCAACATGGACAACTAGTGCAGAGATACAACTCTGCCAGTTAGGAACATACAAAGTAAGGAAGGATTTTGATCCATTCCAGAAGATCCATACCTACAGAGGCATGAAATACATACACAAAGTGGGCATTGAAGATTATTGGTCAAATCTAATGGATGAGCATGTAGTGAGAAGAAAAATGTGGTCCAGGATGACAGTGGACTTCATGAGAAGATCTGGTGTCTTCCCTATTCTTGACCAGGTTAAGGATGATGGTCATATAATCCATCCTAGTTATGAATATGACAAGGATAATTTAATTGAGCTGCCCAATTGGTTGCTAAAGGAAGAAATTTCAGATTTGGGTGTCTTGATGAGGGTGGTAATGGATAGATCAAGGGTGTGGATTGATAAACAAATGAAAAGGTTGATGAAGCAAGGTGTTACATTTACTCATGCGAGGATGTAGAGTGAGGATTCTTCTTCGAGAGGGGATGAAATAGCTATTAGCACTTCAGGATTGCACATTTAGAATGCAGGGCGAGCTTCAAAGGAAAGGGGTAATGTGGCAGAAATATCACAGACAACAAGTGACAAAATTATCAGTAAGGAATCTAGAAGCACAAGACATAAGTTTGCCACACCTACGCCTATTCCTAGTTCTTTATCAACTAGGGAGATAGAGACACAAATTATGGATAATTATTCAGTGTGGGGCAGAGATACAAAGACTTTACCTCAGGATAGTTAGGAGGCAACTTCATCCACACATTTAGTACAAGAAGGTACAAAAATATTGCCATCATCCCTTACAGTGCAGTTAGTAGTTGATTGGGAAGATGACATGAGACAACTTGATCCTAGCACTTAGGAGGTGGAGGATGATATCATTTCAGCATTAAAAGGATTTGATAAAGATGAATAGATTGAGGATGGTATGGATTTATCCACAGTCCCTGAATGGCTGAGAGAGCATGAAGAAACAGAGAAGAGTAGAAGAGGTTCTTCCCATGGATGATATTGATGCATTTTTGAGCAAGGTTGGAAGAGTGAAAGAATTTAAGCTAGCAAGGAAGATTCATAAGATAACCAGGCATGAGTTAGGATCTCACATTGTGCATGTGGCTACCCTAGTTGTTGATAAGAATGAAGATGAGATTACTCCCAAATGATTATTATATTTCCTAATTCGATATTGGGCCAACAACTAAGGAATAAGAAATTTAGGAATGGAGTGACACTGTAGATGTTATTGAAGAAAGGATGGATAAGCTAATAAAGGAAAAGAATGAGTTAGAACTGGAAAACATGATGAATTAGAACCTTTTCAAGTTGGAGATTTGATCGGTTAGGATCTAATTCTTCTCCATAAGCTTAGAGACTGCCTCCTCAGCTTCATCTGATCCACTTTGCCCAGAGAGTTCCTCAATCATTTCATTGCTCTCACTCAACTCCAGAGCCAACTCCTTTCTTTTAGCAAGGGATCTTCTTAGCCTATTCTCAAGAGAGGCAATGACGTCATTGGCTTCCTCAAGCTGCTTCTGATACCTATAACCCTCCATGATCTTTTACTCAAGCGGTTAAGCTTTATATCTTTGAGAACCTGTCGCTTTGAGACCAATTGTTATTCCTAACCGGTTATTGAAGGGGGGGGTGAATCAGTAAATACTATTTCTATCTCAATTAAACTTTGTATATATATTCTTTCAATATAAACAGAATATAATTAATCATTCATAAAGAGAAATAGAAATACTCAGACCAACACAACAAATGTATGTGGAAACCCTTGGTTAGAAGGAAAAAACCACTGTGAGACAGAGCTCACAACTTCACTACTGCAGTAATAAAGATGCCCTGTTAAGAGCTTACAAAGCACTTGTAAGACTGCTACCCGGTAAAGGGATTTGATAGAAGACCTTTTAAGATCTTGACCTTGTTAGGAGTCACCTTGCAAAAGGACTTTCAACACCAATTAAGATGCTACCCGGTTAAGGGATTTATACAACGAATCTATTAGGGTTCACCCTGATAGAGGGATTTGAATATGCTTTAACATTGTAAAAGCAATGATCTGAATTGACACTTTCTGTCTGATTGGATCATACTTGTTAACCTTTCCGCTCTACTTGGCTATTTAACCTCTCTGCCTTTCACCTCTTGTGACTGTAGCTTCTCTCAGAAGATATCTCTCTCCTACTTTGTATATTCAACAACACTTCTTTTGTGTCCTAGGGCCTTGAAACATCCGCGTAGAAATAAAACTAACTCCTATTAAAAAGCTAACTCCAGTTCTAACCGTGAACGCTCTGTATAATCCAGTTTTAACTGAAACAACTCCGCATAATCCAGTGCGGATTATCATGCAGTTGACTGATATTGTTCTTGTACCTGGTTGTTCATACTTCCCCTGTTTGTTCTATAAGACCGGTTGATGGTTGACACTCTATTTGGTCTACCGGTACATATACTCTGTTCTACTGGTGCCTATTAAGGAGTATGAGTGGTCTATTGGTTTAGCGGTGGGATTGATGTTTGCCTTAAACTTATCCAATGACAACTCAAATATGCCAACACATTGCATTAGCAAGCTTCATTAATTTTGGAAGATCTCTTACAACATTAGTGACACTTACCTTCACAATGTTATCAAAGTTAACATGACACAACGTTTTATGCCATAACCAACTATCATCAATGTGCGCAATCAAACACCTTTCAGTACTATTCAAGTGAAAGATGTTACCTTTTGTCTTTGTACCCGATGCAATCTCATCTCGTGAACTTCGCAAGATTTTGCTTTTCCAATTTCTTGAATTGAAAATCATATCCCTTATCAACTAGCTGTCCAACACTCAAAAGATTATTCTTAAGTCCTTCAACATATAAAACATCATCAGTATTAGTCTTACCATCAAGAGTAATGGATCCTCTGCCACGAATCAGACAAGGAGTGTCATCACCAAACCTGACTACACCACCATCATACCTTTGCAATTCCACATATTTTCTTTTGTCTCCAGTCATATGATGTGAACAATTAGTGTCAGTAACTGATTGACTCTTCTAATCAACATGTGCAGCCAAAGCTCTCTCCTCATTCATAGGGCTTGCATTTTATTCTTTTATAGAAATAAATCCAAATTCCTCATCATTCTCACCATCCTTTTTAGATTCTTCATCAGTCACACCATCATCAACAACAAAATAACCTTTCTTCTGATATTTAGGTTGATTCTTCCTAGGTTTTGCTTTAGAAACTCTCTCAGGACATCTTGATGCAAAATGATCAATTTTATTGCAAGAAAAATATTTCAAAGGTAATTTGCCTTCGTACTTACAACTCCTTTAGGTACTCTTCTAACAATTAGGGCTTCGAGTTCTTCAAGCTTCCTTTCTTCTTCTTCAAGCTCTTCTATCTCCTTAGCATACTTTGATCAACTCTCTCTAGGGTCATATCTCTGCTTGTTCTTAGATACAGTAGCTTTGAATGCGGTCTCAACTTTAGGAAGGGAATCACCAAATTCACTTAACTCAAAGACACATAAATTACCAAGTAACATTTCTTTTGTCACCTTAGTCTCAGTTTTGATCTCTTCTATAGTTGCAACCTTGTGTTTGTAAGGAGGTAAAGATCTCAAAACCTTAGCTACAATTTCATCTTCTTCATTTGTTCCATTGGCATTTCTCATATCGCAAACAAGTTCCAGTACCTTCTGCATGTAAGATGCAACATTCTCATCTTCACTCTTCTTCTGGGCTTCAAACTTTTCTTTGTCTGCAACTTTGCCATCTTCACCTGAGGGTCTCCTTCATGTAGAATCCTTAATTTCTCCAATATTTGATTCGTTGTCTGCAGTTCCATGACATTAGAATATTCTGAACTTGTTAAAGCACTTAGCAAGGCTTCCTTGGCCCCAATGTTGACATCAAATTCCTTCTTTTCATCAGGGGTAGCATAGATTTGTAGGAGGATTGTAGTTTTTCTTTGTGATCTCCCAATGCTCATTACCAAGGCATCTCAAATGTGTCCATCCGTCCTTTCCAAAATCCATAGTTTGTTCCATCAAATCTCTGACTTTCCTTATTGAAAGCTGCCATCCCGGATCACCTCAAGCTGTTAGACTTCTTTAAGATGTAGTAGCTTTGATACCAATTGATAGAAATATAGCAGCAACGGACAACTGAGGGGGGGGGGGGGGGGGTGAATTAGTTGTGTCCTGACCACACAATCTTTAACCAACTTGCATAATTAAACCTTTAAACCATAGATCTTAATGTTAAACATGAAAGCACAAAATCATAACACCACATGAACACATTAACACCAAGATTTTTGACGTGGAAACCCTGTTAGGGGAAAAACCACGGTGGGGATCAAACCCACAAGAAGATGTACTTTGTTAGAAGCACAATAACCTGTTAAAGGTAATACAAGGGGAATGCACATGCATTCAGGCGCACTGCCTAGAGCTCACTGCTCAATTTCAACAAGGGAAGACCCACTGCCTTACAGATTAACTTGGACAACAATCCATTGATTGATAGCATCTCTAACATGCCAATACAACTCTAATGAAGTTCACCAACTCTCTACCTTAATTGCAGATTCCACTCATACCTCTTCACACAGTCATCAATACATCATACTCGCATATACACACACCTTCACACTTACAAATGATTACATTCTTTTATACATTTCATTGGCTTATTTCTACTAGGTCGGCCAAACACCCAGTTACAAAATATTAATTCATTACAACTCAATATACAATGCGATCCATTGAATGTCGGCTAAGACATAGCAATGATCTATAATAACATTCTCGAACACGCAACAACCATAAATCATGCCATGATCCATCACAACATATTACACCAGCCATGTCGTCCAAGAATGTTAAGAACATTAACATGCTTCTAGAAAATCCTTCAATGTGCTCACAAAATTCACCACGATCCAACAACACAAATAGAATACTATCATAAGACATCAATAAGCAATATTAAATACCTCAACAACATGAACAACACCTTTGGCTTAGAATTCATAACCATCTCTACACTGTTATCAAGAACAACAATCAGTAAACTCTGTCACTCCAGAAACATAGCTTGCGATCCTTAAATCAACGAACTAATCATGTCAAGGACACAATTCCAAGTCATAAATATGCCATAGTCTTCGCATCTCGAAATACTGTGACACTGATCCACACCGATCCAAATATTGTCATACTGTCTTTTCCTGAACACTTCTAGAACATCAAAATACTAGTCCCTGATAAATCATCCATAACTGACTCAAATCATACTGTGAACCTTTGTAACCTTACATAGATCAAGTATAGACATTCCTCAACACATCTGTAACTTCACAACATTAGATTTGAAACATAGTAGCCTCACTGACTTAATCAATTCACTAAACTTTCCTACAACTTGGCTGCAACACTATCACAACAAAGAAATATGTGATAGCAATCTTTGAAGCACATATTTGCACTATATCCTGACACATTCCTCAATGGTGAGTTCAAGAAGTCTATATGACGTAGTCCCTTGGTTTCACTGTTGACGGTAAAGAACATCAGGTATGAAGACTGGTGAAAGCACTCTATGGCGTGGAACAAGCTCCTCCATTTTGGTACATCAAGATTGATCAATACTTGGTTGATCATGGTTTTCAGCGTAGTTTCTCTGACACTATTTGTATGTCAAACATTCTAGTGATGATATTCTTTTTCTTGTTGTCTATGTTGATGACTTGATCATTACTGGCAGTTCAACACATTTGATTGCAAAAATCAAACAAGATTGTGCCAAGCCTTTGACATGACAGATTTGGGACTTCTCCATTATTGCGTAGATCTTGAGGTTTGGCACATAGATGAGAGTGTTTTTATTTCTTAATCTAAGTATGCTAGAAGCTTACTTGACGAGTTTCAGATGGAGAAAGGGCTAAAGTTGTTAGCCAAGTTTGATTCACCTATGGTGAATCAAACAACATTTAGACAATTAGTGGCTGCCTCATCTACCTCACTACCACTAGACCTGATCATAGTTTTGTTGTGAGCTACATTTCTTGCTTCATGACATCCCTGAAAACTGATCATTAGGTTGCATCGAAGTGTGTGTTGCAATATGTGAAGGGCACTTTGGATTTTGGCATTCTGTATAGCAGGTGCAAGGATCCAAAGCTGATTGGTTTTACAAAGTCAGATTGGGTAGATTCGGTGGGTGATAAAAAATCCACCTCTGGGTATTTGTTCAATTTGGGTATAGGTACAGTCACATGGACTGACAAGAAGCATCAGGCAGTGGCTCTTTCCTTGATTGAAGCAGAATATCGGAGAATAGTTAAGGCGGCTTGTGAGGCAGTTTGGCTTTGAAGGATGCTTTCTGACATGCAAAGGTCACAAGCAGGACCTTCTCCCATGTACATTGACAATCAAGGGGTGCTCAAACTAGCCAAAAAGTTGGTGTTTCATGAATGTACCAAGCATGTTGAGTTTCATTGTCATTACGTTCGCAAGTTGGTAGAAAATAGACCAGTTCAGTTGTAGTATGTTCCGACTGGGGATTAGACTGCAGATCATCTCACCAAGTATCTGTGTCTGCATATGTTTGTTAAATTCAAGGGGCAACTTGGTGTAGTTGACAAATTGACCATTAAGGGAGGGTGTTAGAATTATATCTACATATATTAATGGTCAATATTGTATTTTATTAGTTTAGTTTAGATAGAATGTTTCTATTTCTGGTTTCAGCTGTCATTAGTTTCTTTTAGAAACTTGTCACAATGTGATTGCCTATAAATTGTATTTCTTCCTTTGTAATAAACAAGCAATTTCCATTTTCCAATTTGTTTCACAGTTTCTAGGTAGTTGAATATGGGAAAAGGTTGAGACTTATGAAATTCATTTTTCACATTGTATAATTCATCTCACACTATATAGGATCAGAGATTTTATTAATGTTTTTTGCAATGTAGAGCAACTACCATTTTTGTATGGTGTTGGAGCAAGGTTGAAGGTGTAATGGAGTGCAAGAAGATGTTTTCTCTGGCTGATGAAGACTACTTCCAATAACATTGCCAAAGCAAATAAATGTATGGGTGCTTAGGAACATAGAGAATCTCAGCAGAAGGCATTGTGTGGCATGGGTTTGAATCCTCTTTTTTAGTTTTGTGACTCAATGCAATCATTGGCATGTACTTTTGTTTGATTTGATTTTTTTGAGTTGCAAAAGGCCAACAAATTGGATGGGATTCAAGGCTGTATAGATTTTATTTGCTGCCCCACTAGACAGTAGACCTTGATTAATAGAGATTAAGCTAGGAAATTGCTATTTTGATTTGAATCTGGTCTCAAGTTTTGTGGAAATGGATTTGAAAGGATTGTGTTTCTGTACAAAGTCATACAAGTCTGGGGTTGGATGTGGGCCAAAGAGTTTATGCTTGCATAGTGTTGATGTGATTTTTATTCCACTACAACATGCAGAATCAAAGACTTAATATTTCGAGATGAAATACCAAACTCTTTCTTGAATAAGGATGCTCATATGCTAAAAAATGTATCAGGATTGTGTGAATAATGAGACAACCTCAAGGTTCCTTCTTATTGTGGACTTTCACTTAGTTATAATGATGTGATATGGTATTGCAAAGGGATACTTGCACACATCGTGCTATGATTCGATTTTGCAACTTTCTTTCATAGTACCCCATTCTCAACTTTCATAGTACTATGACAATATTCATAGTACTATGGCGAAATCTCATTCTCAATATTCATAGTACTATGGCAAACTTGCGCACATCCCACAAGTGGCAGGAATGTTAGCTATGGCCAATACCTCCCTTGGATCAACCAAATAGCCCAACTAGAGGCAGGAATATCAACTATGACCAAATTCCTTCTCTTGGGGTGGCGTACTTAGTTCACGGGAGTCGATAACTACATCTCTCTATCTCATTTCCTCCAACTCATATGTGATTGATACAGAATAAACACAGTCATATATGCAAACACATAAGTATTAACCTTCTTGCACTTAATAACTAGTAATCCATATAACAGAATTGATTGTATCAAGGCAGGTCAAATTCATTGTTATCCTTAATGGCCATGTGGGCAGATCGAGTGCATTATTATCTATTATTGCACATAGGCAGATCGAATGCATAAAATACTTAAGTTCCATACTGATTCATGGATGCAATGTCAACAGCTGTATATATATTTGAAGTCTGTTTTCTCATATCAGATTAATGTCTTAGATCGATCTCCATCATCAAATGGATTTCTTCTATTTTATATTCTTAATGCCTGCTCTTACTCATCTTCACAGTCTGCTCTTAAAATCTGAATAATATTCTTTTATTGCTGCTGCTCCTTTTCAATTTCCCTTACATATCTCCAACTTCCATTACATAAATACTACTCAGTATTCCCTTTTGCAATGGTCACAACATTTCATAATTATCACCTTTTGAGAGAATCACAACCTTTCATAATTACCACCCTTCGAGTCACAATCCTTCATCATTGCTTCCCTTTGAAAGAGTCACATCCTTATATCCTTTCCATTACACTCTTCTTACATTAATTCCTATCCTCCCCTCTTTCTTCCTTCTTATCTTCTTTCAAATGAACTCCCCTCCCTTTTACATCTTATGTTGAGGGAGTCACAACTCTTCATTGCATATCTTTTGACCTTTCATTAAACTTAATTAACTTGTAATTATATAGTTCTATATTTTTTTATCATTTATTTATTTTTATATTGTAATTTTATTATTATTTATTTTTAAATCCTATTTCAGAAAGGGGACATTACAGAGTGAAATTACGTAATACTCAGCTCTCATGTTTGAGAATAGTAATGGCACAAATAATGGAACATATTTAGCATCTTGAAGGAAAAACTTGATGAATAAGGTATTGTCATAGAATTCCATTTGGTGGAAGGATTTACCTCGAATACTTGGGAAAGTACAGAAATTTTCCAACATTTGCATTCCAGTTACTTTTGTGAAAATTAGACTGAGGGGACACTTTTATGTTTGACCTAAGAAAGCATTAAGCTGAAAATTGAGTAGCACTTACTACTATTTCTTGAGAAGGCAATAGATGCTGGATAGGCTGTACTTAGGATGTTTAGTTCAGGAATGAGTATTTCTGTATAGTCTGTTCTAATTATTCTGTTTGACATTTGAGATTTTATAGTTTGTACTGTTTAGACTTGTTCTGTAGGGTCCATGAAGCCACCTTTTTTCTAAATCTAATAATTAATTTAGAAGGTAGTTGGCATTTAGCACTAAAAAGAAAAAATAATACAGGTTGTTTATGAGTTGACCTGTTACACCTGCACAAGCATTCATAAATGTACATGTACATTTACATATGCTTATAAAGTTAGAAGAATAATTATGGTAGGCAATCTGAGGAGTTGGCAATTGCAACCACTCCTAGTCGCAATCAGGTCTGATTGGCATCCATAACTTATCAGGAAAGTTTGTTCTCTGTTGTAATGCTTTTAGCCTCAGATCATCTTCAGATGTTGGAGATCTTTTAGATTTGTAATTATTTCAATTAGGTGTTGAGACAAAAGCCATGGAAATGGTGAGCACCTTCCTGTCCACTGTGTTTTCTTTTGGGACAACTGGAATAGATTTTCTTCAGTGTCTGTCTGGAAATGAGTAACCCCAAGAAACCACCATAGCTTCATTAACTCATGGCAGCTCCCAGTGAAATATAATCAAAAGATTCAAAACAATACTTGGTGGATTGAGGGATTTCGGCTCATATTTTGGTTCTGTTGGATGCAATGGAGTGCCTAAATGTTTTGAGCAGTTGTGCAATAAACATTGTTTAGGCCAAAGTGGAAGTGCATAGCGAGAAAATTTGTAAAGCATTGGAAAACGAATCTATTCACAGAAGAAGAAAACAACTGACAGAAAGAAAAAAACTAAGAAATTGTTTTAATGTTCACCAATTTCCAATAGCAGGTCACTGGACAGGTACTAGGGTAAAGCAAACCCTAGATTACAAAAAAGTAAGTAAGAACAAAGCATGAGATTATTGCAAACATGACAACGACGTAAACCTAAAATGGTTAAACACTGGATCATAAAAGCCAAGTTGATTGGTTATTCTCACCACCTGCCTAATCTTGTAGATTCATGGCTTTCAAAATTTGCAAATTTTGGCAATTTGGCAAATGATCCATCTGTCTAAATTTATGATTTTGTCCACCCTGATTTTATTAAAGAAATGAATAATCTGAATAGGCATGTTATCTAGTCATCTTTGGGTTTGAACTACCACAATTTTATACTAGTTTTTTACATTGCTGGATTCACTGTTATTTTTCTAATTATTTTGAATGCTCATCTTCCTCTCAATGACATGATCATGAATGTGTTGGTGGTTCTTGTTCCTGCTATTCTAAGTTCTTGACCTTCTGCGGGCACATGTTATTTGGGTCTGGGAACTGATTGAGGACCATTCTATGGGGAATCCATCTAAGTTCTTGACCTTCTGTGGGCACATGTTATTTGGGTCTGGGAACTGATTGAGGACCATTCTATGGGGAATCCATCTAAGTTCTTGACCTTCTGTGGGCACATGTTATTTGGGTCTGGGAACTGATTGAGGACCATTCTGTGGGGAATCCATTAATAATTCTAGTCATACTTTAACTTAAATCTTCCTCTTTTATAGGTATGTGCTATTTAGGGCTTGAGGAAAAATAATATCCATCAAATAAATATTTGATCAATTGTTGAAAACATGCTTTAAGCCTCTTTTGAAAGATCCCTTTGCTTAATACCTCTATTAATATGACTCTATACAAATATTCTTCAAGGGAAATGACATATTCCTATGGTCTAGCCAAGGATTGTTAAATTTCATTGATAATTTTACTGCCCTAGAATTTTTTTTTGGTAGGCAAGAGGCCAATGGCCAAATAATTTTATTAATTTTAAAACCTATTTACATCCCAGCTCACTAGGGGCGCCGGTAGGAAAGAGCTGGGAGGAGAAAATCTCCGGCCTTGCCCCAAAAATAAAAACTGTTGACCTTTTTAATACAATTTTTCAGTATAAAAGAATGAGAGGCTTATTGCCCCTTTACAAGTATTACAGAAAAAACTTGATATAGTATTCAAGTTCCTTGCTTTGTTTCTGTTAGATATCCCATTTGTGAAATTTCCTCATTCCTTCTCGAGCCTTGCTATTGAACAAGAGGATTTTGGTATTCCTCTCTCCTGAAAGTTTCATATTTCCCCTGCAACCTGTAAAACTTTTCCACCTTCTTGGCTGAGATCATTCATTAGTTATGCTGTTTTGAAAATAGGAAAATAAACTCATGATTTCATTCATTATAAATAATGCACATGTCAACTTTTCTTTTTTCATATTCTTTTGATTTATATTGTATCTATGAAATCAAATTTCTAGATTACAAATGCAAACTAGACTTACCATTGTTAGTGTCAGAAGTACTTGAAAACTAAGTCACAAGGTTCGAGTTCGAGTTCGAGTTCGGTAACAATAAAATTCGAATAAAATTCGACATGAGAAAAAGTTCGAAAAAAAATTCGTGATTAAATTCGCCATATATATATATATATATATATATATATATATATATATATTACATTGTCAAAAATATACCAATATTATATAAAATTCAAATATTTAAATAAGTTATAATAAATTTTTAAAAATATTAATATTTAATCTAAATATTTATTAAATTTATAAATTGCTTATATTAAATAATATAACATTTCCTAATCTATTTTCAAATATTTAGAGTTAACAAGTTTATATATTAACCATAGATTAGATATTTTAGAATATTAAAATTTAATTTAACAAATGTTAATATTTCTTAAATTTATTAATAAATATAACAAATAAAATCATAATATATATATATATATATATATATATATATACTGCTGTTAATTATAAAAAAAATATATATATTAATAAACTCTTAATAAAAAGTTAAAATGCATATGTAAAATTTAACGTATGGACAGAATAAAAAAAAACCGTTAAAACCAAAAATGAAATATCGTGGAGTTAACGGGAAAGCATCGAAATGGAGGAGGACGTAGGTGGAATACGAAACGGCTGTGGTCCATTTGGCTGCATCATCTATTTGCCAAAGCTTTTTTCAGAAAACAACAGTCGGCTCTGGTCTTTTTAGGGGCCTTTCTTCAGCTCTAAGTCACCGGTGACAGAATTTCAATTATGCGGTAGTGATATGCTCTCCTCAACTGCGAAATGATTTAGCATGTTGACCTATTGAAAACCCCTTACGAAAATGCATTTGAAGAAGATTTTTTATCCATAAGAATTTATTGACGAATATTTACAATTTTTATAATTTTTTATACTGTTCGCCGAATTTCAAACTCCATTGCTGAAATTCGGCGAACCTTGTGACACAGCTTGAAAACATTAAATTGCTGATGCAGAAAAGAAAAGAGTCTGAGATCTATTACTGATCATATATCATATATAAAAAGGTTGGCTTCTTCCAACCCCCTTTTTTTAATCTCATTTTCATTACCTTTTTCCCTTAAGATATTGTATCCTTGATATTCTCTAATCATGGAAACAACATAGATATGTTTGTTGATTTTCAGATAAGAGATTATCAAGGCTATAATAGCATGGAGGGAATTAGGTAACCTTCTTATAAGACTTATTTAAGGTACAAATGGATAATTTAGACCTCTTGGACAATATTGGCATACTATGATCTCTTAATTTTTTTTGATGATAATTTGCGTGTCTCTTTGAGTGTTGATTTAATTATTAAAAACCTTATTATTTGAGCTCTCCCCTTTATCTTTAACTTCTTTGTAGCTGGCTTAGACCCATGAATGAATAGTCCATAAACAAACTACCTATACAAAAGAATTTGAAGCTGATCACACTCATAATGAAGTTCTATAATCAAATCTGATTATGAAGTGTAATGAATTTATTCCTTCCCTGCCCATAAGTATTCTGATTAAGTGTTAAGACTTCCCCATTATTTCCTTTCTCTTTCTTTTGCATGAACTGAAACTCTTCCTTGTTATTATTTTCCTCTTTCTTCATAAAACACCTTAATTCTGATCTTAAGGCTCGTTTTAAATTTCACTATTTTAGACCTTAATATTTCCCCTACAACTTATATGATTTGATAGATATTTACTAGGATTATATTTCTCTGCTGGAACTGAACCGTACTTAACTGATTCCTCTGAACCTGTGTGAGAGTTAATTCTTTTTTAGATACATTGATAAGTTATTACTTGTAATGACGGCCCTCAGTAAAGTATTATGTAAGGAACTGTTGTCTTAAAAGTGATTTCTGTATGTGTTTATTCATATGTAAAAGAAAGTCTTTTTTCCATGTTGACGGAAGAGCCTCAAGATTTCTCTATATATGTATATATGAAGATTATATATCTATGTGTCTACATTGTGTATATATATATATATATATATCTACCTTTCTGTGTATACACATAACTATATATCTTAATTTTAAATTTATTTAAGATTCGTGTGTATGTGTGTCTCTTTTTCCAAAATAATACTGATTCGTCAGAGAAAATTATCGTAGTAAGAACAATTTTAGTATGAGGCATTCGATTATCGTATTTTTATATAATGTACTATTCTGCATTTAGTACCAAAACCTTCTGAAAATTTATTCTATCATAGCTTCCCACATACATGTTTTCAAATTTCCCATTATTGGAGCACAACAAGAAATCTTTAAACTAGAATTTGTAGAAACATATACACTGGGATGAGTGATATCTGTATATACTATGTCCTATGCCATACTGAACTGGCTTACTAGAGAGCTAGTATAACCTGATTATACAGATCAAAATATGAGTCTTAGAAAGATACTAATATCCAAATCATACATTGATATAAGCCTTAATTTGGATATACCTAAATCGATAAGGTAACAAAATTACCTCAGAGTAATAGCCAAAATCTCTGGGTTTATATAAGACTTAACAGTAGCAGATACTTAGTAAAAACATACATCAAAATATGTGGAAATTTCTCTATTTACGCCTGAAGATGATAATTTCATCCTTCAAGTCACCCTCTGAGTCATCAACCATCACCTGGGCTTTGTCTTTTGCCATCTTCTTGCCCTGAATCTTTTTGTTCCAGCTTTTTTTGCAGAGATTTGGCAGAATGAAATGGAGCCAGTTGGAACCAATTGCCCTAGAATTTTAAATAAATGAATATATTTTTGATAAAGTGAGATTATATTGTTTTCATTCTACAGTTTAATTTGTCAAAAAATTGCAATTATTATTGGAAGTTGGAAAAAAATAACTAGACATTTAAAAAATTTAACTTATATTTCATAATGAAATCTTGATTCTTGGGTTTTTTGGCCCTTTCCCGAACACACTCTGCTTCACCGTTTGTACTACTCTGGTTGTACATATCTAGATCATAGATCAAATTATCGCAGACTTATCGCGATAAGTTCTGGCCTATGATAAATTCTGTCAAGTTATCGCAAGAACATATTGCAGAGAAAAGTGGTGATAAGTTCCCAATTTATTGCGATATTTTAAATACTTATCACCCGTGCGCCTAGAAATAGACTGTGACGGCCCAACAAAGTGCAAAAGTGATTTTTTTGTTTGCAAAAGCTGATTTGGAGAGGGGAGAAAGGGTTTGGAGGAGAAAGAAGGTCATTTGCAGCATTCTAGAGCGATTTCTTGTGGATTCATTCCATTAGGCATATGAAAGATTAAGTAATTCAAGTGAAGGACTGTAATAATCGAGAATATCCCATACAAGTACCAAATAAATGATAAGAAAATCTATGAAACCATAGTCAAACATATTAGGATGATATCACAACAAATCTTACAATGCAAGGTCCCAGGCCGACAGTAAAAGTATAAAGCCAACACACGAAGTTTACAGACAATGTGCCACTTCCAGCAAGGAAAAATCATTACTCTACTTTTGATGCAACATACATATTAAGATTTATGTTGACAGCTCAACAATGATGACCCAAGCCCAGGTAATCTATGTGATACGTCCTTTGATGATGCAGTTCAAGTAAGACCAAATCAACATCAATACTCCTATCACAAACATTAACGGATTCAAAATAAACATCGATACCCCCAAGCATCTAAGCAATTTTAACAACAAAGGGAAGAGAAAATAGTCTGACTTCTATGGCTAGACCCCCTCCCATTCCAGCAGTTTTTACTAGAGCTGCTAGGAGGTGGAAGAGGAAGATGTAGACTATTTTGATATTGTACTTGACACTTGTATTTGCTTTTAGTTTTACAAAGACAATTTGCTATTTTAAGTTTTCTTCAGAGTTTAGACTATTAGACTATGGCTACGAGCCATCAGCATTCCACATGAGGATGCAATTTTGTATCCTATTTGTATTTTTATATATCAAGATCAGCTTGTTTGGTTTGTTTACTCATTTACTGACTCATTAGATGCATCTCCTTATTGAATTTTGCAAAAAAATGCATTTCTAATTAAATTTAAGCAATTTTATAAGTTCCCGATATTTTCCCGCGAAATCCCCGACTTATCTCCGATATTTGCCGATATCTTTTTTTTTGCCCTCAGCGATAATTTGCCAATAACGATATTTTGAACTATGATCTAGATATTTATGTATATGCCTATATAATATAAATGTTACATATAAAAAAATTCTAATGAATGATGCTAGTATTTTATGTGTGTGCACTTGTGTATCTATCTGTATTTCACATGATAAATATGCATACCAGACATTTTTTTAGCTTTCTAAAAGTCAGTTTTAAATTTGATGATTAATAAGAAGCATAAATATTTAATATTTCAGTGATGTTGATTAGGTTTTTAATTTAATTTTCTGGTTTCTATGTAATAATCGAAGTACTGAAAGTCTATGTTGTTGGGATATTATTGTGCTTTGATGTTGATTGATCAAGTTCAAGACTTTGTCAGAGAGAATTTCTATTTTGCATCCTACAATCCCCTTCAAAAAATGTGGCAACAAGAAAGTTTTGAGAGTCTATCACCAACCAGTGTTCTAGCTTTATTGATTGTGACTTTTTTGAAGTACATTATAATTATGGACTCTGCTAGTAGCTTAGTACAATTGTGGAATTTAAATTGACATGAACATGGGACCATCAGTTATCTTTTACAGCTTGTATGATGCAGAGGGAGATCTGATATCAATTGTACCATTGTAGTAGTGCCACATATATGCCTATAACAATTTATGACATTGTTCAAGCTCAGTCAAATTTGCATAGCAACTTTCCATGGACTCTAGCTGGGACTCAAACCTAGGATTCACCACAAGCCACTGTAGTACTCCACCATTGTGTTACCAGCCCTGACAGGTGTTGTTTTCTCAAGTGTGGGTTAGTAGGATCTTTTTTCCATTACATTCTAGCTTGATCTGATTCCATTTTAATTTCCATTGATTGGCTAGGATTCAAATCTAGGGTATCTTATAAGCCACTGATTGCTCTGCCATTGAGCTTCTGACCGTCACAGTTTCTGTTTTTCCTAGATCGTGTATTGACCTTCTAATGTTGAATTTTAAATTTGTTTCAATCTAAAAATATGCAGTATCTTCATTTTACCTATGTTGTTGTAAACTTTGTCTAAGAAAATCAGATTGCTTATGTTATACAAAATTCCATATAAGAATTAACTATTTGGAGACTTCTTTGAGTTAATAGTATGATTTCTCATTTTTTCTGAACAGCGTAGTAGAAAAGCAGTAAAAGATACAGAACAAGAAACAGAGGAACAACGAATATTTGCTGCTGCAGCTCCCTTGGAAGGAGAACGGTTCCTTCTTCCTTCATCTGTTGACAATGACATGTCAATAGACAAAGGAAATGATGATAGCATTCGAAGCAGTAAAATTGGTGAAAAGGTTTGTAAAGTCATTTAAAAGTGGATTTTGTTTTCTATCAATTTGGTAAATAAAAATATCAAGTTTACATATATTGTGTAGAAGAGACAGGCCTCTTGATTTTGTTTTCTATTTTTAGCTTCTTATAATTTCAAAATTAGTTATAACTGTACAGCCTGAGAAAATGCAGTATCTTGGTTTGCATTCTTCCAGGATCTTTTTATGTTCCATCTCTATGTGAGGAAATGTTTGGTTTAATAAATGAGGAATCCAGATACAGGTTGTGCATGGGTAATGGTTGAGTTGGTGAAAGAATATCACACCTATTCCAAAATAAAAACTGTAACATACAGACACTTATCCAGACATTGCAATCGTCTTTCGTTTTGTAAATTTGTTCTTTAGCCTGGTTGTTTTGCGAGGGTATTATTCTATGCGATGAAGATAGCTGCTCTTGGGAGTTTTTCCTTTCTTATAAATAACATTTGAAGATTCCTTTTTGTTTCTTTTGTGCAGTTTTTTTGAATCAATTCTCTATATCTTGCCTTTATTAAAATTGTAGGCTTTGCGTATTTAATTGGTCATGTTTGGTTTTTTTCTCTTCAGCGCAAGTATGAATGTCTAAAGGAAAATGCGTGGATGTCAACTATGGCCAATGAGAAAGAAATCCTTTGGCGTGCCAACTATGAAGAATTTGTTCGTAGGCTTAGACACAAGGTTCAGCCACCTTTACCCCTTAAAACTCAACTTTTCCATATATCAAGGTGGTTTAATGAGAATAAGTAAACAAGGAAATCTGGAACTAATGGTTTCACCATAAGATGAATGTTTCATTTTGAAGCTCTTGTATATGATAAAGATTTTGACTAATAAGAGTGATGATTAGAGTAGATTTATTCATCATTTTTCTCTTCAATCTAGTGAAGAAGTATTATTTGTAAAATTTTCTAAAATTAGTACAGGGGTCCCTTGTTTTTTGTTTAATGATTATAAAACACTGTATTAAATGATCTTGTTAATTTCATGTTTTAAACTTGAGTGATCATTTTATTAATGCTTTTTCAATGTGAATAAGATAACGATTCTTTATTTGATACATGCTGTTAGAATAAAACCGATTTGGATAGGTTTTGATTTAACCTCAACAAAGAATATAGCACATCAGAAAGTACACAAAGAATTAAAAACAAGAAAGCACAATAAGAAACTAGCTGTCAGGAACTCAGGATACACAACCGATGATGTACACCTTTCATTGGGCAACTTAAATGGAAGTACTAGATTGGGGAATGAGTGCTGTCTGGAAATGGCCAAGCACATGAAAATGCCTCAGAACCAGGCATGCTTAGTAACCCCAGTAATTCTGACATGCATGCGGCCAATGAAGCTCTGTTGCAATGAAATCAGCTGCCATTAATCTATCTTACATGCAGTGAGCATTGATATAGTAAAGTGGGAGAAGTTTGCATGGAAGTTAATCACAGTGGTAGTAATATATATAAAATGAGATATTTTTAGAGAATGTTTTTCAATTTTTATCATTTCCTTCCTCAGTGGAAAATTTCCTCAATTTCCATGCACATATCGGAGAAATCTTGTAGTTTCCAAGACAAGGCACAGGAAAATAGAATATGGAGGAATCTGGAGTGAACACAATCCACACAATGATGGAGACCCAGGATGGATGGAATCCAAATGGCCTTTCAAGGAGCACATGGAAACGAAATGCTGATGCCTGAAATGCATTTTTGATGCCAAAAGGACCTTCTTATGAAGTTACAAGACCTAGGAATGAGGATCTGCATATAGACATGAAAGTATTGGAGTGACATTGGATAGTGCTTAAAATCTATTTAAAAGTAAGAGCAAAGTTTAGAATAAGATTTTTGCAATTTGTTCTTTCATGTTTTTGAACTTTTTTGTTTTCTTTTATTGTAATGTCCCCAATTTTAGGCCTTTGGGATTAGCTTGTTTCAGTGACCCTTGTAAGCTAATCAGGTTGTTAGAGGGGGTCGTTTGGCAGAGCCGGTGGTTGGATGCCACTTTGGAGATCTTAGATGCCAAGATTGATTTTCGTTGGGTTCAGTTTGGCGGACTTACTATTTTTAGTAAGTGGTATTTTTGGCATCACTATGTTTAGCAGAGCACCTGTGCAGTGGTTTTAGATGTTTCAGGATTGATTATGCAAGATCTCCAGTTTGAGAGACTTACTATTTTTAGTAAGTCTATTTTGGTTTGGTTGCTATTTCTGGCAGGGCAGTGTGAGCTAAGGATGCTATCGTCAGAAAGTCAGATGTTTTTGTTAGAAGCTTTTTATAACATGGCATTATATTTGGAGTTATTAAATTAAGTCTTCTTTAATTTAATAACTTATGCAATTATATGTTATAATTTGATGGTGTGTGAGTGAAGCTTCTTTAGTGAAAAGTGTGATGAAGAAGACTACATTTAATGAGCTTATATATGCCTTAGAGAAATCGATTTCTCTTACCTTATGTCATTTTATGAAATTGAAAAAGTTGGAGAAATCTTGTTTTGTTTTTATTTGGAATATAAATTTTTGTATGGATATTCCTTTTTAGAAAATGAAAATTCCAACAGAATAAAATGAAATGACTCATCGAGAATCAATGTGATGTGACCTGTGTTGTCCTAATAAGTGTGGAGAACCTACTGCCTTTCAGAGTGTTTATTTTTCTTGGGGCAAAATTCTACTAGCCAAAACACATGCAAACATTTCTGTCATGTCCAATAATCTAAAACTATTACTTTGAATGGCCTCTTTAAGTATCTGAGTGTCTATCTCAACTTCTAGGCCTCTTTTTTATGTACTTTTACCACAAAAAAGGTTTTCTATATGATACATTATGGTGATTACTGAGATTAAGTGCCCAACAAAGAAAGAATAGAAAGTACACATAATGCATGATAACAAAAGATAAAAAGGAATTAGGCTCCAGAACTATTGTTATTCACTCTTTCATTAAATAGATTAAATAAAATTTTAAGGATAAGGGTGACTGCTAGTACGATAAGGCCATACTTATGCAAACTGTCCTAGAATATGGCATGCAAAATGATCATTCAGTTTAACTTACATGCAACTAGTGAGACACACGATATGGCCCAAATGTAAATGCAAGATAAAGAATGAAAGTAATATTTATAAGTGAGAAGACAATTACAAGAGTGATGCTTATAACATCCGCTTTTGCTTAGAAAAGATTATTGTTGCTATCTTTGAATAAATTAGAAAGTCCTTTTAGCTGGCAAGATAATGAAGGTGGTCACGGGATCTGGCAAAATATGGAGTGCATGCAGACCATGAACTTGATGGAGATTTGAGATAAAAATAATTAAAATATCAAATGAGAAGACTTGGGACACATGGGAACAATTCACCTTGGAGACACATGGTTTTTGATGCCAGCAAGATCCCTATATGAAGATTTGAGATGAAGAAGTTGATATTTGTATGGAAGATTTTCATATTGATTTATTAGTTGAGTGGTGTGTGGGTTGGATTTAAGGTATAGAATATTGTCATCTATGGAGTCATTGTTGAAAAAGTGGACTTGAGTTCCTCATATTAATGATCTTGTCGTATGGATGTAACCACCAAAAGAGGTGCACAACAGAGTGAGTTGTTTATCAAAGCCTTTCTCGTGAGTGGAACTTGTTGCCCAAGACATTGCCTATAAACAAAGATCTTCATAGTGGGTCTTGTGGCAAACCATCCATTGGTTCCTTGATGTATCATAGAAATGGTAGCAAATGAGAACCATTAATTCTTATGATGGTAACAAGAGAAGGTGATATGCTAGCCCATGTAGATGGAGCCAAGCCATGTGTGCCCTAGAATTTTCAATTTTGACAAAATCAACTTGCATTTCCAAAAGAGGAATCTTTGGGAAGATGCCAAATGGTTGTTCCTTTGTTTCATCACTTGGTTGAACGTGCTCATTTTCTGCATTTATTTGAGTTAAAATTATTTTTGTTGTTCATAATGGACTTTTTGTGCAAGGCACTTGACTCGGTTAGAGTTTTGATCCACTACTATAGATTTTTGTGATTGCCAAGAAGATCCAATTTTTTGAAAAATAATCCAAAAAGATGGGGAAAATAAGAAGCATTTCCATTTATATGGTCTAGATGGCTTGAACCACAAAACGCTAGTTTTAGGTGGTTACAAATTCCAAACAAAATATTTTTTGGGAATATTCTTAATGATGTTGTCAGTTCATATATGTGCCTTGCTTGTTTTATATTGTTGAAACTTTTGAGTAGTTTTTTGACTGTAAGTTTGGCAAGGAAGTTGGTCTTTGTTTTTTGGGAAAAGAGAGGATGGGATAATGAGAATAACATCTCCTATTGGTTGTCGTTGCACCAAAAGATCGACTTGTTAATGTCCAATACAACCACTAGACTTAAGGAATCCAGGGGAGGTAGTTAAGCCATGTCGCGAACCCAAGCGTCGCATTGCACATCACAAGGACACCAAGGGCTCACACCTTGCAACAATCCCCCCCGCCCCCAACACAAGCGTGGGGTTCAAACCTAGGACCTATGATAGGAAATCAGATCTTGGGAATATATTATACTGATAAGATCTCTGAGAACACACGATACTATTGGTATGTATGTATATATTGTACTGTTATATATATATTGAGGTGCTGATGATTATAATTTACTGCTGCAAGTGAGATTGAATATACAATGACCGTTTTTTTAATTGATTGATCTCAAACTCAACTGCAGACTTGTTATATATACAATGTGATAAGTCACGTCTTTGAGAGATCGTGACTTCTCACGATGAACCACTTGCATAACAACCCGTGCATCTCTATAAATAACGACTGTTAACAGTCGGCTGTTAACACAAGGGACTGTTAACAACAGTCGCTTATGTTAACAAACGACTGTTATATATTTGATAATAATGTTGGGTAGAATATGAGATTCCATCGTGAATAATATTAATGCATTATAATATTAATATTATTACATTATTAATATAATAATAATAATATTGTAATACAATATGTATATATCACAATACTTCATTAACCATAGTGTGTATATATATATATATATATATAATACGAATGAAGCTATATCTTAACACTCCCTCTTAGCGAGTGAGTATTAAATATCAAAAGTCTATCATGACATCTGCTAATTCGGGATGCACAGTTAATGTAGTCTCATTATGAAAATAGACTTGAATATCATGATCTCCGCATATTCGGGACACACAATGAAATAGTCTATCATGATATGGTTTCGTTATTACACATCCAGTAACAACAAGAGTCAAGATCTCCGCACAATCGGGACACACAATTAAGTAGTCTATCTTGACACTTTGGTTAACCAAGATCGTCACCTTGAAATGTTAACCCACGCACAAATGATCATTTACACAATATTGCAATATACACTTTTTTTTTTTACATTTATTCATGAATAAAAAACTTATAAATAAGAGGGTTTTAAACCATACATCAAACCTTGATCATGCCAAGTTTGTTTCTGAAGTATTCTATCTTCAGCTTTGCCAGTGGCTTAGTGAAAATATCAGCACTTTGTTCTTCAGTACTAATGTACTCTAGCCTTATGATATTTCTCTCTACCATATCTCTTATGTAATGATATGGAATCTCAATATGTTTGGACCTGTTATGAAAAACTGGATTAATAGATAACTTGATACAACTTTGATTGTCACAATGAATCACAGTTGGACCTAGAGGTTTTCCAAACAATCCAAATAATAGCTTTCTTAACCATACTGCTTCACGTGCTCCCATGGATGCTGCCATATATTCAGCTTTAGTGGAGCTTAATGCTACTGCTGATTGTTTTCGACTGAACCAAGAAATCATAGCCGAACCAAGACTGAAACAACACCCTGTAGTGCTTTTTCGATCGGTAGTACTTCCAGCCCAATCAGAATCAGAATACCCTTGAAGATTGATTTCTACCTTTTCATACTTTAGCCCAAATCCAATAGAGCCTCGTAGATATCTCAAGATAGGCTTAGCTGCCATTAAGTGTATTTCCTTGGGCTCACACATAAAGTGACTCACAACATTGGTTGCATAACAGATATCAGGTCTAGTGTTCACCAAGTGCATGAGAGAGCCAACAATTTCTCTATACAATGTAGGATCAGAGGGTTCAGACTCTTCTGCTTCAACTTTGAGTTTGTGCAAATTTGTTTCCATAGGTGTGGATAAAGGCTTACATTCCATCATTCCAAACTTGGTTAGAATATCAATAGTGTATTTTTGTTGATTTAGCAGAATATAGCCTTCCTTTTGAAACACTTCCAACCCTAAGAAATAATGTAAGGATCCTAGATCTTTCATGTCAAATTCAGCAGTGAGTTCTTGCTTACATTTTGCAATAAGATGATCTTCTCCTGTTATTAAAAGATCATCTACATAAAGAACTAAAATAACCATGTTGTCATTTGTTATCTTAAAGTAAATGTTAGGATCTGCATCATTTTTAGAGTATCCTAATTTTGAAAGATAGTTGTTTATCCTTTCATACCAAGCTCTGGGAGCTTGTTTCAACCCATATAGTGCTTTCTTGAGTTTGCAAACATATTTTGATGCATCATGTATAATGAACCTCACTTGATTCTTTAACCTTAAGAAAGTATATCCAAGTTTTTCGAGAATAGTCATCAACAAAAATAATATGGTATAGTAATCTTGTTAATGACGGTGTTGACATGGGTCCACATAAATCAGTATGAATTAATTCTAATATTACTTTAGATTTGTGCTCACTTGTAGGGAAAGACCCTTTTATATTCTTTCCTAGTGCACAACCTTTGCAAATGCCAGGATGATTATTTTAAAAGTGTGGAAGACCCGTAGTAATCTTGTTTATTAAAGGTAGAGCATTATACCTTAGATGTCCCAACCTCTTATGCCATAATTCATTGTGATTTGTGATTTCATGAGTTAGTGCAGATTTCTGATCATTACATATTTTATAAAGACTACCATCTCTTGTCCCTATGATTGTAGCATTCTTCAAATTTGAATTCTTAGGCCATAATAGAACTTTGTCTTCATTAAAGGTGACCCGAAATCCTTGGTCTGCTAGTCCTGATATAGAGACTAAGTTTCTTTTGATTCCAGGTACAAATAGAACATCTTTTAGTTGTAGAGATACTCCATTCTTTATCTTTATGGTACAGGTCCCTATTCCTTTCACTGGGTAGGTGGAGTTATCCCCAATAGTCACTTCTTCGGTTGAATAATTTTCAAGTGTCTCAAACTGATTTTTGAATCCGGTTATATGTCTTGATGCACCACTATCAATTATCCAAGTTCTATTATTGGAATTTAGTTCACTTGAGAGAGCTGTAAAGAAGAGTGGAATTTCTTTTGCTTCAGCTACGGTGGCTTGAGTCTTTTGCCTTTCAGGACAATGTCGATGAGTGTGCCCATATTTATCACATTTGTAACATTGGATTTTAGAAAAATCTCTTTTGGATCCCCTCTTTCTTTTAAAGGATTTTCTCTTTTTGTTGTGGGACTTTGTGTTGAGTGCTTGTGTTTCTCCCTCTTTCTTTAGACCTATTCCTCTGGTAATAAGTCTTGATTCTTCTTGAGTACAGTCGTTCTTAAGTTGATCAAATTTTAGTAGAGGTGGACGTGTGCTTATGCATTGAATAAAATTCTCCCAGGATGTTGGTAATCCCCTTAGTGCTATCAGAGATAATTCCATGTCTTCTATAGTGTTACCAATGGAGAATAGTTGATCTCGTATTTCAGCAATTCTCAGGAAATAAGATGTAACTGTTTCACCTTTATTCATCTTTATAGTCAATAGTTGTTCCTTCAAGGTTAATATTCGACTTGTATTGTTTATCTCATATGTTTCTTGAATTTTCTTAAAAACCTCATATGCTGTTGCTAATCTTGCTATACTTGGGAGAATAGAATCTTTAACTAAATCAACAATTAATTTCTTGGCTTTATTGTTCCTCCTTTTCCAAGTCATTTTCTCTGCTTCGTCTGTAGGCATTTCTTTTTCCATTTCTATGAAAGATTCTAATTCCAGTTCTTGTAAAAGTGTGGTTATTCTAATTTTCCATGATAGAAAATTTGATGCTCCTTCCAATCTGTCCTCCATCCTGATTCCGGTGGTCATTTTGATAATTTGTGACGACTCTTCTCCTTTAAATAATATTTTTGTTTTGTATTCCTAAATAATAATTCAGAATTAATTCCCTTTAACGTGGCTCTGATACCATGATAGGAAATCAGATCTTGGGAATATATTATACTGATAAGATCTCTGAGAACACACGATACTATTGGTATGTATGTATATATTGTACTGTTATATATATACTGAGGTGCTGATGATTATAATTTACTGCTGCAAGTGAGATTGAATATACAATGACCGTTTTTTTAATTGATTGATCTCAAACTCAACTGCAGACTTGTTATATATACAATGTGATAAGTCACGTCTTTGAGAGATCGTGACTTCTCACGATGAACCACCTGCATAACAACCCGTGCATCTCTATAAATAACGACTGTTAACAGTCGGCTGTTAACACAAGGGACTGTTAACAACAGTCGCTTATGTTAACAAACGACTGTTATATATTCGATAATAATGTTGGGTAGAATATGAGATTCCATCGTGAATAATATTAATGCATTATAATATTATTATTATTACATTATTAATATAATAATAATAATATTGTAATACAATATGTATATATCACAATACTTCATTAACCATAGTGTATATATATATATATATATAATACGAATGAAGCTATATCTTAACAACCTAGGCATTGATACCAATTGTTGGTTTCCGTTGCACCAAAAGATTGACTTGTAAATGGCCGATACAACCACTAGACTTATAGAATCAACAAGAGGTAGTTAAGCCATGTCGCGAACCCAATTGCCATGCTGCACATGACAAGTAAAGCAAGGGCACACACCTTGCAACATCTCCTAGGTGAAGTTATTTTTGATTTGTCATAGAAATGTTTTTTTTTTTTTTTGATCGGTAGAAGGCCACAGCCAGGATTTTATTTATATTAAAATTATTTTTACAATATAACCCCGCTCGCTGCAGGCGTTGGTAGGAAAGAGCAGGGTCGAGAAAACCTCCAGCCTTGCCTGGGATAAAAGTCTTGTTACTGATACAAAAATATACGTGGGCATCCCCACGACTCGAGCTTTGTTGAGATTTGTTACATACATAGGTCCATGGGCATACCCACTACCTTCGAGAATTATCCTTTTACATGTTACATTTGGAATTCAACGATTGCGATTGTGTACAAATTTGATTGAATTTTTTAAATGTCATCCTTTAATCCTAAATCTTCAGTGAAAGCTTGTATTCGACATCAGATTGTGTCTTCCCCCCTACATTACAAGACAATTTCTTCGACATCCAATGGTTAAATATCAGAGAATTAATTTGAAAATAAAACTTAACTTGGGAAGTGTCACCTTGCTTCGAGATTACCTTCATTATGATGACATGGTTAAAGTCTAAAGGAATAAATTAACATCCCCAATTGGCTACATAGGAATCACAATGGTAAATGAAGATGTTACACTTATTAATGTATTCTTATTTATTCACCAAGATAACAACTATCATTTAATGCCTAGAAATAAAATAAATATAAATAGATAAATTATTAAAACATTTAAAAATTTCTCATTTGGTGATGTCCTAATGTTAAAGAAATGAAAACATCCTCTAGTTTAGAAATCACATTACATCTAAATCATGGCTAATAAAAGTGATCCACAAATTCATTCTATAATCAATTTCTAATAAAGAAAGTACGAGGTCCCTCATAGAAAAGGCTAGCAGCAGAAAGAGACCATCGTTACTCAATTACAGTGTCTTAGCAATTATGGTTAAGGTCCCCTAATCAAAGGATGTTAATAAAAAATTATGGTATATTATAAAGGGATTCAAATGATTCCCTTGGTACTATAGCTAAAAATTTGACTAGTTATAAGTAAAAATACTGCAAATATCTTTCTATGAAGATAGTCAGTAAACATAAGAGTTTAGATAAGGGCATTATAAATTTTTCAATACATACATTTATGTAACTGAGTATTTATATATATGAATGTATATATATATGAATGGCTAAATATAAATATATACATATATATATGAGTATGTATATATACTCGCATATATATATATATATATATATATATATATATATATATATATATATATATATATATATATATATATATATGATAATAAGCACTCACATGTCACCATTAGTCCTGAAGGTGAATTCGATGTCGAATACCTATTCGCCCAATGCAATTTCTAGTGCCCTCGCTGAAATTGAAAGTGGAAGTAATATCTGGTTCCACCTTTCCGGGGTAACAGAGCCTCTGAAAGCCATTGTTCTGTTACCCCCTAGGACAAAAGTAGTTAACCTGGTCTCCATGATGGGAAGCAAGTACATTCCGGGGAGACAGGCTAGCTCACTAGAATGCTACAAAGAAACCATGTAACCCAAAGGGGAAGAACAGAGGAACCTAATAACGCACAGAGGACACACTAACAAAGGCTAAGAGACAAGATAGGCACAACGAGGACGGATAGAAGGGGATACGAGAAGCATCTAGTAGATGCTGGTGGAAGCAGAAAGGGTCCGGAAGCAAAGTCACGTGCTGAGAAGGGCAGGAGGAGGGAGACAAGAGTTGAGCAGTCATAGTGAGATAGCAAATCAAGTTGTATAATGATGACCTGTTTGCCAGCACGATAACAGCCTATAACAAAGTCATCAATGGTGAGTGTCACGGGAATAATGGAAAAAGGACTTACCTTGGCGGCGATCAATACATTAATGAAAAACAAAGATAGCTGAAAAGTAAGGGATATAAATCGATAATTAGTTTAAATAGAAAGACCATTACCAAGGAAGAGAGGAATAAGAATTAATCCCTGATATGTAAACCATTGGCACCTAGGTTAGCTAGGGCATCAGCATCTGAATTACCCTCTCGAAAGGTGTGTTTTATGATGAGCTCAGAGAATGTTTCTGAGATAAGATTAATCTCCTCGATCTTGGAATTGATTGACCAGTTAGGTGTCTTCTTAGTTCTAATGGCATTAATGATTATTTGGGAATCACCTTCCACAACTAATTTGGATATATTTAGTTTCTTACAAATCTTAAGGCCTTCCAGAGCAGCTAAGCATTCAGCCATGTTGTTTGTAGTGGGTTTAATAGGGCAGGCGTATTTAGCAATTGTTTCACCCTTCCAGTTCCTGATTATTCCCTCGATGCCTGCAATCCCGGGGTTGCCTCTAGATGCCCTGTCAAAATTTTAATTTGTTAAACAACTTAATTTGTTGTGGCTTAACCTTTACACTAAAATTTTAATTTGTTGTGGCTTAACCTTTACACTAAAATTTTATGGTATTTGTGGAGGGCTAAGAATGATGAGGTGTTCTGGGCTGGAAGAAAGAACCTTTTCTTTAGGTCAGTAATATTTATTTATTTATTAATATTAATATAAAGAGTACATAGTATGAATAGGAAGAAAACAATTGTACATCAAATCCTAACCCCCTATTACATCATCAAAAAGCCGCCTTGTAAGCAGTTTGAGTTTACTAGCTACCACTCTACAAATCTGACGCAAGGCAGGACATGAAGAGGGGCCAAAGGCACACCCTAATCACCAACCTCCTTGCAGAAACACGCATGGAAGCAATAACACAATAGGGAGAGAGAGAATGCAGAGAAAATCATCTATTATTCATCAAATAACCTCATACATGCCGGGCTGTAAGGCCTTTCCGGTTATGGCCAAATGCATTCAAATTTGATTACAACAGTCCTCTAACATGCGATGATCCAACTTTCAGAAACTATTTCCTCTAGCTGAAAACTCTCTTCCTTTTTAAAACTACAACCAACTACTTTATTTATACAAGAGGCTACCGAAACAAGTCGACCTTCAGATCCATCATTGGAGAAAGAAACGACTAGATCTAGGTCCACATGCTTCCCAATGATCGATGCAAACATTAACTCCGTGACCAAAATTCAATGCACAAGTCGGCCTCAACAGAAATCTGAAATAAACCACTTGGTGAGCAAGATTACCGAGTGACAGGAAATAACTCGGTGAACCAACCAAGCCAACTCGGTAAATGAAGGAACCGAGTAGCAACCAAGCCCCGTCGGTGGAAACAGGAATACATCACCGAGAGCCCAATAAGCAGCTACCGAGCACAACTAACAACTCTAACTCGTTTTTGGTAATGCAGGATTGCCAAGAACCCAAGATGCTCCTGCATCAAAACCCACCCTGGCTATTGATATTGACATTTTTGCAATTCACAGAACAATTCAAAACAAGGGGAAATCTTAGCCCCTGTGATCAAATGTCAAGGCACATTACACACCCATCTTTCTGTCCTCCCTGCAAGTTCCAAAATGCAGGATCTCTTGTGCCCTACGGATGCGAAAAAAGACCACGAACATTTAGACTCACCATGTTTAGTTCATGCCACCCTTCTTTAGACCAGAAACCATTTGCAAGCATATACCCTTGGTTTGACGCGTCCTCCTCCTCGATACTTAAGGCTAAGAAAACCCCTTGTTCTCCATTTGTAATTGTTTTTCTTCAAATTCATAGATTTTCCACTTCAGATCATCCCATGCTACCCATACCTTCCCACAATACCTTTCTTTGTCAACTAACCTCGACCGCTTGATGAAAGGGATTATTCCGAATTCTAGCACCTTTTGCGGGTCTTGAATTCCCTCTGAGACATCAATTCAAAGATGTGGTCTAAACCCAAAAGTATGTCCTCTGTCACCAATGCCCTCAACACCCATTTGATCACGTTTGCATCTTCCGCAAGCTCCAACACTCATCTCAACACCATTGCAATGATGTCCACATTAATGCGGTAATCGTATTTTGCATTAACAAATTCATCCCCCAACAACTTTAGAACCACCGTCAACACCGCCTTATCCTTGCACCTACACATTCGTTTCAACCTCTGCAACTTTACTTCCCTGAAGAAAGCCTACTGCTGTTGTTTTGTGAGGAGGGTGAAGGTAGTTTCCTTTCTCATGTTGGAAAGGTAAACAACCTTGAAGTTAGAATCATCTACCTCCTCATCACCATCACTTGAAGCCAAATGTGTATCATGCTCGTAATCAGCTGGCTGTTTGGAAAAATCAGAACTATCCTCATCATCATAGAACCACTCCATCATCTTATTCTTACCCTTAGGCTTCATAGGGCAATCATGATTTGCATCGTAAGGCCCTCTGGAATGAAAGCACATTTTTTTCCTTCTTAGAGCATTTAAAGTTTCTTGATATAAAGGGGCTGCCATAGGATGCTTAAAATCAGCTCTATCATCTTTCTTAGGAGTTGCCCTGTCATAGGGTGTAGTAGTAGGTTTCGAAGTAAACTTGCCTTGTGGTGTGGATGATTCAAGATTTCTTTCTTTTTTCATGGCCTCTTGCAAAGTAGGTGGATCCAAGGACTTAATCCACCCTCTAAGTGGCGCAACCAAATCCTCAATGAAAAGCGCAACTCTCCTCTTAGAAATATCATAAACCATCATGGATAGCCGTTGAAACTCGCTAATAAAGGCCTCAAGGCCACCTATTTGTCTCAACTGAGCTAGCTCTCTAAAGTAAGTCTTAGGGTCTTTCCTATCAAACTGTTCTATCAATCTGTCAACAAACTCCTAATAGTAAACAATCTGATCGTGACATAAAGACACTAACCCATGGTACCACCAATCATGAGCTACTCCATCCAAGTGCAACACAACAAAGTGGATGGTGTCCTCCTCAATCATGGGACGCAATGCTAAGTAAGTATTGAGCTTATGAACCCAAGCTCATGCTGTAACCTTGCCACTGCCATCAAAGTGGGCCAAGGTCATCTTGCTGGCTGCCTCTCACAAATCTATCTGTCTAGGCCTCTGTCTCTCAGGTGCTGGCCTACCTCTAGTGTGCTCATGCTTCTGTGTAAGGAATTTGTCAAAGTTCAGATTCTTGATGGCATGTGGTAGAGCATCCCACTCGGCATAGTGAGCAAAAACATCTTCTACAAATGGTGTGGCCTTTGTCTCAGTACTAACCGTGTCAACTTCAGGTCTCAGAAAAGTAGGTTGCTAGGGTCTATCATAAACACCTGTATGTCCAGTCCTGTCAATCCTGTCATCAACTTTGATCCGGTCCTTGCCTCTAATCTTGTTACGAGCTCTAGACCTATCATTTGCTTTGGACCTATGTGAACTAACATAATCACTCCTAGCGCCTCTCTCCCTATTCTGGCCTCTAGGGAGTGCAACGCGCTGCAATGTATCAGATAGCTGCTACAACACATTAGCAACATGTTGTTGACCCTCTGCAAGGTCTCTAAAAGTCTTCTTGGCCTCTTTGCTAGTATCAAAACTAGTGCCAACATCTCTATAACCTGTACCACCTGAACCTCCTGAACCACCAACACCCCTGTCACCAAGGCTGCCAAACTATATCTTAGCCTCTCCATCACTAGGTGGAGAATTACGAATTTACGACCTCTGCGGGTATAGTGTATACCAGGTTTGAATCTTTGTGCCATGCTGAACCCCAATTACATGCAGGTTGCCAGGAAACCGCTCTGATACCACTATAAAGAAACCCTGCTGGCTCTATGTTGAAGAATTTATATTTTTTTGTTTTTTTGAAAAGTTTTGCAATTGTTTTTTGGTTTTTGAGATATAAGAAATGTAACTGAATTCTAAATTTTAAAGCATAATTCCAATTTTGTAATATTATTTGCAAACAATTCAATTTTGTGAATATACATATATAATATTGTTTGATTATTAATAATTCCAATATCAAATGTGCACCTTGGCATATGCAAATCACAGCCACTAGGAAATTTACAAACGCAACCTTCTTGAAGAAAAATGCAGCCTCTATTGGTGTTGACGCAGGCTTTGGAAGTCAACGCAGCTTCCAACGTTAAAATTGCAGCCCATTAAAAGACTAACGCTGCTCAATTCTGGAGATGGCAGCCTCCACTAATCTGATCGCACCTCCTTATAAACTAGAGGCAATCCTCAACATGTAAAACACAACAAATAGTGAACAATTTTGATATATAGCAGCACCAAAATTGTAACTAACATAATCAGAATTAATTCTTTGATATTCAGAGCATAATTCACCATATCTTTCAGTGATTCAGAGTGCAGATAGAGAGGAATCAATCCTCTCAAAACCCTTGTTGAAACCCTTCAACAAATTCTCCATGAAATTAAAACAATAGCCAAGAATGGAGTATGATTTTCTCCATAGAGTCTCTTTTTAAATAAAAAATGAATTGTGGCTTCACCAATACACTTTTCACTTAAGAGGCTTCTTGCACACACTTTCAAATTATAACATTTAAATGATAAAGTTATTTATTAAGATAAACTTAATAAACAACTTATAAGATGAAGCTCAATTAAATAGCCTCAATTAAATGCTCGTGACGCTCAATACCATGTGCCTCTACTGCACTGCTAAAAATAGTAACCGCCCATAAATGACTTACTATAAATAGCAAGTCTATCAACAAAGACCCTCAAATCAAACTGTCAGCTCACGAGGGTTGCAATGATGAATTGACCATGCGTAGCTACAATAACTTGCTAAAATGGGGACATTACATTCTATCAATTTCCATTAGTAGGAAAAATACCAATTAGAAAATGTTTTTTTACTAGCTACATGAATTCATACTATGGAAAGAAGCATATTAATATTATCTTAATGTAAGCTACAATTCAGCCTCAACAATACATAATTTTTACTTAAATTTATTAGATTCTTTAAAATTTGAGGTAATTATGAATATGTTTGATATTTTTTCATGGTGCTTCATAGATTGTTGCAAGCATTGTATTTTCATTGCAAGTGACACTTGAGAATGTAATGTCCCCAATTTGAAATAGAAATTAATATTTTATAAAATAATAAAAGAAAGTTTAATAAATAAAATGATATAATATAATCTATTATTAAAATAATAAAATAATATATAAGCATACTAATATAGTATTAATATAAATATAATAATAATAATATAATATATAAATTTAATATAATATATTGATGAATCAATATAATAATATTAATAAATGATTAAATATAATAAATAATAAATAAGTATTAACACTAAAATTCTAATCTATTATTATTTATAATATACTTTTCACATAGTAAATATAAATAAACAAATTAACATAATATAACCTAAAAGACACGACTTTTGGAAAAAAAAGAAAAGGGTATAAGAAAACAATCACGGGAAAAAAAGGAAAACACACGGAGAAATAATATGAAAAGCTTGGGAGAAAATAATATAGGAGAAAATCTAGGAGAAAATGAAGGAGAAAAGATAGGAGAAAATAAAGGAGGAAATGTAGAAGGAACTCAAGGGAGGAAAAAATAATATAAAGGAGACTGAAAGATAAAAGACTTTCAACAAAAATTCAATATTGTGGTATGTCATTTAAAATACAAATTAATTAATTATTTATTGAATATTATATATATATTGGAAATATTACATTCTTATACATATATGAATTGTTATAATATAATTGAATGACTATTAAATGTATATGCAAATAGGATCCATCAAATTATGCTATGGGCATCGTATGTTTATTTGATTACTTATAAACCTAAATATATAAATATGTAATTACATTAAATTTTTGTATATTTATATGTGGATGATATGGGACCATAGAGAGAATGAACATTATGTTCATTAAGAGATGGATCCCATATCTGGAGGGGGCTAAAAGAAATTATTATAATTTCCTAGTCTCGAGATTAATATCTCAACAAAGGATAATACGAATGGATCCCCGTATCTAGGGGGGCTAGAGGAAATTATGACAGTTCCCTAGTCTCGAGATTGTTATAATCTCACGTAGGCAGTATATATACTAAAAACTAGTCATATGCATATGCGTAGGCTTGGAATGCATTAAGATTGCTTCCAAGAGATTCTTATAGGCAGTGCTCTTGGGATGACGTGTTGATAGCTCAGTTGCTTAGAGTGGAGCGAATGTCCCTCAAGCCGAGGACCGGGAATTCTGTGAAGCCCGACCTGGAGGCAGCCTTAAGAATCAAATCCCCCCTTACTAACGTAGAGTAGAGTATGAGTCATATAAATGTTGTATATTATTTTATACTAACGTCGGTTTTGCAGGAAATTACCAAAAGGAGAATAAGAAAGAATATTACAATATTTTCCATCAAGGTTATATATTAATTGGTTGTTTAATATCATAAAAAAATATTGAAGGTAAATAATAATCCAAAATATAATACATCATTAAATAATAATATCTTATAAATATACATATGATATATCAAGATATAAACTAACAAGAAAACTAATCTATTAATCAGGAAATACGAGTATTTCATTTATGAATGAGGAAAAAGATACAGAAATTTACTCCGCACAAAGCTTAAATGAGAAATTTACATAAGGTCCCTCCAAGGGACATTACAGAGAAGCCATCTTTGATACTAATAAGCTTCTCCTTTATCCGGTGAAAGTGAAACTTGTTCAAGCTCCACATTCAATGAGGAATTGATAATCTTATAGAGTTATTTGGTTGGTTTTAACAAAAAGATATTGAGAAACATTAATTTGAAATATTAGGGCATATATCAGTATTTGTAGGATGTCCTCAGATTAATGTTGCTTTGTTTTGAAGTTGTGAAGTTTTTTTTGCTTGTGTGTTACATAGATTGCTCCCTTATTTTGAACTTCCATATCTTTTATGGTTGGAAAATTACAGGCTTGTGCATCACATGTTAGAGCAAGACTCGATCTTAGAGCAGGTACAGTCCTGGAGGCAATGCTGGAGGCAACGATGATCTCAGAATCCTCTGCAAAACAAAAAATATCAGGTGATTACAAGCATAATATAACTTTTTCTGAAATAGGTTTTCCAGATGATGTATATTTCTATGCAAAAGTAAGATGCTATTAATCTGATCATTCAGAACTTTAGATGTTGGATGTCTGAAAGCTTTGTTTTCATATACTTTTACAGTAGACATCGCAAGTGAGACAAACAAGTCAAGAAAAACAAATTAAGAAGCAAAATGATGTCACTAAATTGTGTGTGTGTGTGTGTGGGGGGGGGGGGGGGGGGGGTTGGTATGGTTCCTTTTGATCTATTTTAATATCAAGTATGCAATTGTTTCACCAACCTGATTTTTTGCCTGTTTTTCAGTTGTTTATAATGTATATATTATGTAGTGAGTGCATATATATTTGAAGTACTTTATTTACCTTGTTTGCTATTTAATTCTCCCTTCTCGCTCTGATTCCTTCTTTGAAATTCATCAGTTTTTTTAATATTTTCTATTCCATCATATCTTGAGTGACATGTTCTTTCCACTTTAGGTGGACCAATTTTTAAACTGTTGCGTGTAATACCTTGCAGCATTAATTTTATTGCCTTTTGTAGTAGTGATGTTACATTTGAAGACAATTCAGCAGCTCACGGAATGGGAATGGGGATGGATTTTTGTCTTAAAATTGTTTCCATCCTATTTTTAGAGAGATTGGGTTCATACAAGGTTAAATGTTGTCTCATCTTTAGGCCAGTTGTATTTTAGAAAAAATCGTTTTTATCGGTGGAAATTTAACTATTTTAGTTCCAAATGTGAATCCATTCACATAAAAAACAGTGGGATAAGCACACTCATCAGTTAGAGTCTCAAGTGAAGGCACAAAAATTGAATTATTTTTATCATCTTCTAAAGAGTTTACAATTGGAAAATCATATTCTGGAAAGGCAAGACAACGCTATTTCAAACATAATGACATGGAAGAGAGTCAATTTGAAATTCTAAAGTTTTGTTACTCTTCGTTGGCTGCAAAAGTATGCATGGAGAGCAATATGGATTTTATTGGTTCATTGACTAGCCTGACTCCTATTTATAAGATTACAAGATTCTTTCTCATCTGCGAGCCTCTCTCACCTCAGCTTTTCTTGAAAGTAAGTATTTTGTCATCCTCAGTTTGTATATGAGTTGAGGGGTTGGACCATAGTTACAAGACTTGGACTCGCCTCGGACTCGGCAAGCTACATTCGGGCTCGAACTCAGACTCGGCGTCCAAACTCGACAAGGACTTGACAAATTGAAAAACCCAAGAAATTCAAAGGATTTTAAGGATTTAAAACTTTTATCATGCATCATTCAACCAATTAGCATAAAAAACACCATAATTGAGATAAATAGAAGCTACTTTGCACACATACACAAGTTTACATTGATCGCATAAGTATAAATGCGAATTTTTGAAGGAAATAAGTTAACTATTAAACTAGTTCCTAAATAACAAATCAGAAATCTGAAATATAATGTGTCACTGTCAAAAGTCTACAATATTCATGGAATATGAAATCCATGGAATCAAAAGTTCAAAACATATATCAAAATAAAAGCTAGAGCCTAGAAGACTAAGGTCCTATGTCTTCTTGCGTCTACGCCTAAGATAGGTCCTGGAAGATTCTGCAACCATCTTTTGTCCTTGGGTCTGAGGCTCAACCTCAATGGCATCTTCATCATCCTCATGCTCCTCATAATCCTCATCATCCTCAAATCCCTCACTCTTTTCCTCAGGGTCCTCCACTGGGTCTCCTTGCACTCTAGCCTCCTGTGCCATTGATACCGCCTTTGCCTCTCGATCCACCTGATCAACCCATTCCAAGTCTTCATCACTGAAGACAGGATTGTGAATCTCAGTGTTCCACTCTTCTAGTGGATCAACCTCCTCTAAGATTTTTCTATGACGAAGGCGAAGGTTGTAATGCACAAACACAAGATCATTCATCCTTTTCACTGCCAACCTATTGCACTTCTTCGAGTGTATATGCTCGAACATACTCCAATTGCATTCAAATTTATAGAGGCCTTCTCCAAATGCTTCTTTTAGCTCCTCTCAATGTGTGAATACAATCTAGAAACTACCATAAACAATCAACAATCGATATACGAGAGCCAATCGATCTGTTAATGTATTTTCTAAAACCCCTATATTCTTCTCCCGAGCCTTTTTTCTCTCGTCTAAGTGTTTGCAAATGATGGAATGACCTTTTTAGGTCTTAGACAAGGCATAGCAAACAAAAAGAATGCTTAAAAATAATTTAAAAAAATGTTTTTCTCTTTTGATTTTATGTTGGACGTGACAAAGTCTGCATGACGGGACTTGCCGACTCCACCAAGAACGTGGACTCTGCGAGTCTTGCAGGACTTGGTCAGTAGTCAGCCCAGTTAGCTTGTTGAGCCAAAAAGACTTTGCAAGCCTAACTCGGCTCGGGACTTGCAGAGTCCTGTAACTATGGGTTGGACAATTGAATGGCTTTACCTTCTGCGCTTTCAGCCAATGTTTCACTATGATCTACCCAAAACTTTGGATACCCGTGAATCTAGCATATAAGTAGTGGAAGAAATAATATGAAAAGACGTGGAAATGCGTCATCATGCATAATTACCAGAGTTACCCAAGGACCTTAGGATTTTTTTTAGGCATTCCCATCCTTGGTTTGTCAGGGGAGAGGGGATGCCTAGGGGACGTCCATATAAATTTTGCATATTGACAATGAATTTTGACAATGGCAAATACAAGCACTCGATTCATTTACAAGAAAAGGATATGTTGTTTTTGCATGGGAAATTTGTTGTATACATGCTTTGGATCTAGAAGATTTTTACCAATTGTTTATGAAAAATCGTGAGGTATCCTGGAAACTTCTTCAAAAGTTTTAGAATTTTTTTTTATAAAATCGAAGTTTTTTTTTTGATAAAACTCAGATTTAGGGCTTTCTGAGTTCACATTTTCTCAAATTAAGGGTTTTTGGAGTTTTCAATTTTTTTGAAAAATAGAAGTTTTTGTTTAAAGAGTTTTAGCAATTTATTTTTGAAAAATTGTGTGAAGTTTTTTAGTTAAAGGGGTTTTTTTCTACATGATGGAAGCTTGTTTCTGCTAATGCAAGATCTAGGGTTTATGTTTATCTGCGACCTGCTGCGTTTTCTTTTTACCACATGATGGTTGTGCGAGGGCATGAATTCTTTGCACGTCCATTTGGATTGAGGGCTCTTGATTGGTTTTTTGCTTCAACAAAATCAAGTTTTTTAAGACGAGGCTTTTTGATTGATTTGTAGCTGCAATAAAAATCATGGTCTTTTGTTGTTTTTGGTGATTTTTTTAGAACAAAAATCATGGTTTCTTTTTTGTTCTCTAAGGTTTTTTTTTCAAATTCTTCAAAAAAAAATTGTAGGTCTTTTTTTTGGTGTTAAGGTTTTTTTTGTTTGTGCAATGGGTTTTGTCAGTGCTGTAGTATCGCACGACTATGGTTGTCGTCATAGATATAGGACTTTGCAAGTCCTTACAGGAATCGGCGAGTCTCGAGCCGAGTTAGGCTTGCAGAGACTTTTTGACTCGGCAAGTTGACTTGGCCAAGTCCTAGTCGAGTCCTATAGGACTCGCAGAGTCCAAGGACTCGGTGGACTCAGCGAGTCCCATCCTCCGGACTCTGCCGCGTCCAGCACTCGTGAAAAAGCAAAAAACTAATTTTTTAAATTATTTTTAATCGTTCTTTGTGTTATATGCCTTCTCTAAGACCTAAAAAGGTCATTCGATCATGTGCAAACACTTAGAAGAGAGAAAAAAGGCTTGGGAGAAGAATATAGGGGTTTTAGAAAATAGATTAGCAAATTGATTGACTCTCATATATTGATTGCTGATTGTTTGTGCTAGTTTCTAGCTTGTATTCACACATTGAGAGGAGCAAAAAGAATCATTTGGAGGAGGCCTTTATAAATTTGAGTTGCATTTCTTCATTTTTGGAGCAATTTTGAAGAGGTGAGTTACATTTTTGTGTTGTTTTCTGAATTTTTTACATTCAAATATCATATTTCCGTTTTGTTTACATTTGTTTGTCTTTAGAATCTTAGATTTGTTACATTTTATGTTGATGAAAAAACTTGAAAATTAAGAAGCCCTACTCTTTGATTTTCATTATTGTAGATGCTTATTTTATTTATTTATGATATATTACAGCAGTAGGACAATGTCTCAGCCTGAGGGTAGTTCATCTAGGCCTCCATTTAACCCAGGTGCAGACCCTATTCGCGTAGCAAGGGATAAGGCTTGGCAACATGCCATCCCGGGCTCATAAAAAGGAGTAGTTACTAGTAGTAAACTATTGATTTAGTGATTAAGTTTTTAAATTATGATTGTACTAAATTGCTTTTTTCCTCCTCACATTCGACAGTGTTTTTGAAATCAATTGATGCTTTAGGGAAAACAAAAAATGCTGAGTATCTTCGTGAGGTAATTGAGTAAGCGTTGAAGGAGGTGGGTGAGGAGAATGTGGTGCAAATAGTCATGGATAATGCAACAAATTATGTTGCTATTGGTAAACTTCTTATGGATAGGTACCACCACTTGTTTTGGACTCCTTGTGCTGCTCATTGCATTGACCTCATGTTGGAGGATCTTGACAAACTTACCTGGATAAAAATGTGTAGAGCAAGGAAGGAATAATTGTAAATTCATATATAATCATACTTGGGTCCTCAACCTTATGAGGAAGTACATAAATAAAAAAGAGTTGTCTTGTCCAGGGGTCACCCGATTTGCAACAAATTTTCTCATGTTGCAATCTTTGCTTACATCCAAAGGCACTTTGAAACACATGTTTGTAAGGGAGGAGTGGACTGTATCATCATATGCAAAGATCAATGCAGGGAGTGAAATGGCTGATCGGACTTTTGATGAGAGTGGCTTTGGACAACCAGCCAAGGAGATTATGGAGGTAATTTTCCTTTTTGTCCTCATTTCCATTTCATTTCATCATTTTTGTTCACACTTGTTTATGTTCATTGTTCTTTTTTGAAAGTAAAACTTAAAGCTTAATGTTTTTTTCTACTTTAACAATGATTACAGTTCATAGAGCCTCTTGTTGTTCTCCTAGGAATTGCTGATGGAGAGAAGTCTACAATGGGATATATTTATGAGGGCATGGATAGGGTGAAAGAGGCCATTAGAAAATTTTATGCAGGGAATTGGGATAAATATAGTCTCATATGGGTTGTCATTGATAGACGATGGCATAATCTACTTCATAGGCCTCTACATGCAGCTGACCACTTCCTTAATCTAGAATTCCAATTCAGCTCAGGTTTTAAGGTCGATGATGAGGTGTGGAGTAGGATCTATGATGTTGTAGAGAGAATGTCATTGGATGAATCAGTTGGAACACATGTAGTCCGTGAGATAGAAATGTATAGGACTTTACAAGGAGACTTGTTCTCACGAGACTTATGCAAGAAAAATCGGACACTATTGATGCCGGGTAAAAATCTATGATTCTAAAATCTAAATTCTAGTTTCTAATTCTATTACCATTTTACATTGATAAAGTCAAAGTTATAGAGTTGATTTTTAAAATTTCTTGTTTCAGATGCATGGTGGGAGATGTTTGGTAATTCAGTGCCAAATTTACAGAGGATTACAGTTTGTATCTTGAGCCATCCATGTAGTGCTTCAGGATGAGAATGGCAATTGGAGTATGTTCGAGCATATACACTCGAAGAAGCACAATAGGTTGGCGGTGAAAATGATGAATGATCTTCTGTTTGTGCATTAGAACCTTCGCCTTTGTCATCGACAAATCTTTGTCACCGACACATTTCCTATCATTTTAGAGGAGGTTGATCCACTGGCAGAGTAGAACATTGAGATTGATGATCCTGTCTTTAGAGATGAAGACTTGGAATGGGTTGATTAGGTGGATCGAGAGGCAAAGACAGTATCAATGGCATAGGAGGAGGCTAGAGCGCAAGGAGACTTAGTGGAGGACCCTGAGGCTGAGAGTGAGGGATCTAAGGATGATGAGGATTATGAGGAGCATGAGGATGATGAAGATGCCATTGAGGTTGAGCCTCAGACACAAGGACAAAAGATGGCTGCAAAATCTTCCATGACCTATCTTAGGCGTACACGCAAGAAGAAATAGGGCCTTAGTCTTCTAGGCTCTAGCTTTTATTTTGATATATGTTTTGAACTTTTGATTCCATGGATTTCATATTCCATGAATATTGTAGACTTTTGACAGTGACACTATTTATATTTCAGATTTCTAATGTGTTATTTAGTAAGTAGTTTAACATTTAACTTATTTCCTTAAAAAATTCGCATTTATACTTATGTGATCACTGTAAACTTGTGTATGTGTGCAAAGTAGCTTCTATTCATCTCAATTATTGTCTTTGATGTTAATTGATTGAATGGTGCATGAAAAAATGTTTGAATCCTTAAAAATCTTTGAATTTCTTTGGTTTTTCAATTTGCCAAGTCTTGCCGAGTTCAGATGTTGAGTCCGAGTTTGAGCCCGAATCCTGCTTGCCAAAGTCTGAGGTGAGTCCGAGTCTTGTAACTATGGTTTTTGTGATAAGTGGAGGGTTTTACAGATTTTTTCTCAAAAATCATGATCTTTCTGTCCTACAAAGGTTTTGCTCAATTTTTTTTCACAAAAATTGTGATTTCCTTTCTTGTGAGATTGTTGGTTTATTGACATTTTAGTTAACATTGTGGGTTTTTATTGTTTTTTCTTCAAAACAAAGGTTTTTGTCGAGTTTTTTCTAAAATATTGTGTGATCTTCATATTGCATCCAAGGTTTGATGATTTTTACACAAAATGATGGTTGTTGGACATAAATGTGTTTACCCTCGTGGGGTAACAGACAGATACACAACTAGATACTCAAATACGTAGCATAGACGACAATAAGTTGTTTCATTCATAAACATAAGAGCTTGTACATTTCATTCGTGTTCACAACACAGGAACAAGTGTATACATATAATCCCCGAAGGGTCACGACCAATTGTCGCGTCGTAACGGTCTCGGTTACTAACTACCGAGATTAACATAACATAACTTTACTACAACCGTATAACATTTATGCTGACAACATCATCCCCCCCCAAAAAACAAGTCGTCTCCGACGACTTACAACAAAATGGAGATAATGCCCAGTACAAAGAAGACACAAAAAAAACACAGCTAAGTAGAAGGGGGCATCCCTGGAACCGACGGTTGGGACGCCCTCAACATAGCTTGCTGCCTCAGCTGGTAGACCTGCTGCGTACGGATAGATAGGTCCGCTTGGAGCTGTGAGTTCACTTCCACTACCTCCTTCAACATCGAAACCGCCTCCTGACATTCGGCCTTAGCCTCCTGACACTCTGCTTGTGTCGCAATCTTGGCAACATTGGCTGCCTCCCGCCCTGCCAACAATTGTGCCCGCTCCTCCCAAGCACGACGCTCTGCTACTAGCTCGGCGGCCATCTCCTCCCGAGCTCTCTCTGCAGCCTCCCGAGCCCTCTCCCGAGCGGCTCCTTCATCTCGTGCCGTGAGCATGGTTTGCACCAATTGCTGACCACTACCAATCACCTTCTCCAAATTGTTCAAGTAGACTGCCAGATCTTCCTGCATCAGAACTTCCCCCGGTTTCCCCTTCCGTGCCGGCCTCCTGGAGGTCTCCGGCTCTGCACTCCCACTGTCTACTGGCTGGAAGTCATCTCGGCAGGGAGACATAATAGTAGGTCCCCGTGCTACCGGTGCGACAGACTTCCTTGCCAAAAATGCTCCTGCCCGATCTAACACAGATGGCTCACTCGGAGTCACCGGCTCTTCCTCCCTGGGCCCTCTGCTCACCGGATCGTCATGATCAGACTCGATCATCACTGCATCTCTAGATGTCACTACCGGCTTAACTCCTACCATCTCCAACGGTACCTCACTAGGCTCAGACCTGCTTGGTGCTGCAAACTGGTCCATTAATTTTGCCATCTCACTGAGAGGAGGGATACTCTCCTGATCTCCTATCTCCAACCCCATCTCCAAATCTGGAAGTGAATCCAGACTAGCAGCTCCCTCCGGTGCTGGAGGAGCGACTACCGTGGAAGTTTCTACTGTCTGCTCTGCTACGGCAACAGGTACTACTGCCTTATCAGCTATAGGCGTGGCAACAGATAATGATAGCTGTACTAGAATCCGCATGTGGCCAAACGCGGGAATGGCCGTGGGACCGGGAACCAAAGCAACTATGGTCCCACGAGAGGGTACCGGACGGGGAAATAATAGCGGGGTTGCTGACACCACCCGCACGTCCTCCTCATCATCGTCCTCCGGACTGCTGCCCTCTTCGGAAGTCGCCTCCTGACCACTGTCCGTGTCTCCACTCGCTTCTGCCTCTGGTCTGCTACGTTTCCCCGGACCTATCTTCTGGCCTTCGGGTGTATCTAAGTGACGCCACCGCATGATCGGGGGTTCACCTGGCACCAAAAGTCCCGGCTTGAGCTCGGATGCTAAAATCTCTGCTGGAATCTGACGCTCTGCAGCATCCAAGAACAGGCCAATGGCATAATGTGGCATGTAGAATGTTCAGTGCTGCAAAGTCATGAATGCGTACATCCGCTCTGCTAACACCGTCGCCCAGTCATACTGCCTACCTCCCAGAAGAAAATTCATCAACGCCACCTGTTGAAATGAAATATCTGAAGCACGACTGGTCCCCGTAAGCCTACTCTTTACCACATCCATAAGTGCGCGCCAGTGGCCTTCTTGAATGAATGTTTTCTTTATCTCCCGGTGATAAGACGCCTTTCGGAGAGACTCCTTCTCTGCAAGTGTGAGGTCCTCCCTGCAAACCAACCTGATATAAAAATCTTTGGTTTCTGTGGCCATCTTTTTGGATTTCAAATCCACTGGTAGTCCCTTCTCTGGTAACCCGAAGACTCTGCAGAACTCTACTGCTGTAAATGAGACCGTCACTGAATGCCCCAAATATGATATGGTGTTGGTCTTCGAGAAACCATCAAAGGCTTCAATCAGTGCCCGCAGTGCGCCTTCGAAATCCCGAATGCAAAATATGGGCATTTGAATCACCCAGTGCACCTGAGCCTGTGCCAAATTATCCTTGTAAATGCGAGTGTTGGGATCATTATCATTCTCCTGCCACCATCTATGGCAGTCCAAGCCGTTCAAGCCCTCAAAAGAAATATTTTGTGGTGTAACTGCCTCTTTCTCAGACCCTGCAGGTGCCATTTGATGCCTGTAAACTTGCAGCTTCTTCCCAGTGCCACTGCTTGCAACCTTTGATGTATGTTTGCTCATGCTGCTGGTACCCTCTTCCAATTTCTTCTTCCAATTCCTTTTCCCTGCTGATTGCATTTTAATGAATTCTTGCTGCTTTTCTGGTTATATAACCGTTTCTCAACTGCTTTCCTCCTTGTCTTTATTCTCCTGTGGTTCCGTACGGATGCAACTAAAATATTATTACTCTTATGAAATGCTTCCTCTCTATTGCGTAGGGATACTCCTTTCTATTGGCGTATGGACACCCTTGTGTTTCCCTACCATACCTACGGCAATGCTTCCAATGTGCCTTATAGGACCGTACGATTATCCTGGTGAAGCAACACATAAATTTGCTTAACATATCTTTGCTGCTGTACTCTTATTTCCTTACCGCACGGTCATGTCTCCATCTGTGTGATCTTACTGTACGGTATCATTGAGTTTTCACTTGGCAATCACGATACCTTGCAAACAAATTAACCCTCTATTCTTCATTTGTTTCATTTGCTAAACCGTTATGTGTGTCGTCTTTGGAAGGATCGTCGAACACAATACCCGAACACAATACCATGCCCTCGTCCAACTATATTCTCTGTCAAACAAGGTAAAGCCCGAACACAATACCACGCGCTCTTGACATTTAAAGGGTTGCTCAGCGATCACCACAAACACATTAGCATTACGGTTTGATAACTTTACCCTCGGCTACACCGGTTACAGACACTTTGCCAGTTACCTTCTCAAACTGCGACCTCCACACACCTCCCTGCGAACTGCTACAACACGGATGAGCCACATGTAGACTTAGATGTTCCGCCACCGTTCTTATCTTCAAATGCAAGGTGAACGTGTACTCCTAACAACTATTCATTGGTAACATTTTCGTTAATTGAAGCCGTGCGTATCATGCAGCCTAGCTATTTAGGTTGTGTGTTGACATCTTCAGCTGGGCGATGGAGAAGACGTGTAAACATCATCAATCTTCAAGCCGATTCAGTTTTTTTTTTAATGCCATCCACAATGCCCTATCCGCATAGTACCTTCTCTTCCTTCGTTACTCTAAGCTGTCGTACAGCCATACGGTTCATAATTATGTCTTCGGCTATAATTTACATCTTCGTTTAATACTTTTATGTCTTCGCACTTTATGTCTTCGTTCAGCATGTTATGTCTTCGTTCACCATTTGTTCACTCAATATGTCTTCGTTCACTATGTCTTCGCTCAATATGTCTTCGTTCATTGTATCTTCGCTCAATATGTCTTCGTTCATTATGTCTTCACTCAATATGTCTTCGTCTTCGGACTTTGTCTTCGGGCTTTATGTCTTCGTCTGGTTTTTTTTTTATTTTTTATTATTATTATTTATATTTTCTAATTGCCAAGCTCCTGCCTGTGCGCCTCTGGCCGCTGATGATATACTTTGAGTTTTGAGCCATTAACAGCCTCCAGAATTTCATTTTCGTCAAGGGTCCAGAGTTTGACAGATCCATTCGCTGCGACCTCTCGGACCTTGTAGGGGCCTAACCACTTAACCTTGATCTTGCCGGGCTTGATCTCATTTCGGCCATTATATTTCAATACTAACTGCCCCGGAGTGAACCTCGTCCGGCGGATGTGCTGGTCATGCTAGTGTTTCCTTCGTTGTTGGACCACGTCTGTCACCCATTGTGCCATCAACCTTCGTTCATCGAGCTTGTTTAGCGCATAGAGGCGCTCCCGCAGGCTCTCTATATCGCCAAGTTTATTATCGATAGCAATTCGGAGGCTCGACACCATGAACTCCATCGGCACTACCGCCTCCTGTCCGTACAATTGGAACGGTGTCTGGCCCGTTGTCACCTTGTAAGTGGTGCGGTATGCCCATAACACCGACGGCAGTTTCTCCTCCCAATCTTCCTTTTCTACCCTGCACGACTTATAGATGATGGAGACTAGAATCTTGTTGGTCGCCTCCGCTTGACCATAGGCCCTCAGGTAATACGGACTAGACAAGGAGTGAAAAATTTTGAACTCCGTCGTAAGGAATCTCACCACATGATTTACAAAATGGCCTCCTCTATCGCTCGTTATCTGAAGTGGGATCCCATACCTTGTGATAATTTGTTCATAAATGAACCTGGCTGTACTTACAACAGTGTTGTCTAGTAGGGCCCGTGCTTCGACCCACTTCGTCAAGCACTCCATGGCTACCACAATGTATGTGCACCGCCGAGGTCTGCTAACTTTTAAGGGTCCCACGAAATCAAGCCCCCAACGTTCAAATAACTCCTGCGCAGCTGAAGGGTTCAATGGCATAAAATCTCGTTTCACTGGTTTCCCGGCCCTCTGGCACGTATCACAACTGCCAACCCATTCTCTGGTGTCACTGTGCAGCGTCGGCCACCATAGTCCAGCCAACAGTACTTTTTTGGCCGTCGTGTCCGGCCCCATATGTCCTCCTGCTGGTCCTTCGTGTGCTTCCTTCAAGATCCCTGGTATCTCTTTCCTCCATCACGCATCGGCGTAGTACCTGATCTGCCCCCATTTTGTAAAGAAGTCCATTAATCAATTGGAACGTTCGGCTCCTCAGAACCAGTTTGCGTTGTTCCCCTGGTGGCATGTCCCAAGGGAACTGGGACGTCGATAGGTACTCGCCAATACGAGTGTACCAGGATGGTAAAACTGCAATCCGGAATAAGTGTGCGTCCGGGAAATCATCATTTACCCCCTCCGCTCGTTCTCCTGACTTGATTTGTGACAGTTGGTCAGCAATCACATGGCTCTTCCCTGGCTGTACTATAATGTTGAATGTGAATTCTTGCAGTAATAACAGCCACCGACTCACCCGTCCTTGAATAACGGGTTTATTCACCAAGTACATCAAAGCTTGGTGGTCTACATAGAAGGTGAAGGGTGTCGCCAACAAATAATGTCGGAACTTTTGTACTGTGTAAACCATGCCGAGAGCTTCCCGTTCGGTTGTACTGTAATTCCTCTCAGCTTTCGAGAGTAGTCTACTGGCGAAGTAGACCGGGTGATCCAACCCATGATCCCCAACTTGTGCCAATGTTGCACCTATTGCATAGTTGGAGGCGTCGACATGCACATGAAATTCTCTATCCCAGTTCGGGTAGGCCAATATTGGTACCGCCAACAGTCGTGATTTCAATTCCTCGAAGGATTCCAACTGCGCCGTTCCCCATACGTACGGTTCCCCTTTTCTTGTGAGGTTATCTAGGGGGTAAGATATCTGGGAGAAATTTTTTATAAACCTCCGGTAATATCCGATGTGTCCTAGAAAAGATTTTACCCCTGAGACATCCTGTGGGGGTTCCATCTCCACAATCACCCGAACTTTATCCGGGTCTGTTTTAAGTCTCGCTTTACACACTATGTGTCCGAGTAGTCTACCTTGCGGTACCATGAATTTGCATTTCTTCGGATTGAGTGCGAGTCGTGCCCTCCGGCACTTGTCCATACATTCTCCGAGTGCCTTGAGATGCGTCTCCTCCCCGCTGTAGATGGACCAATCATCCAGGAACGCCTTGAAGTTACCCACGGACATCTTATCGAAAATGTGGAGAATTATTCATTGGAATGTTGCCGGAGCATTGCAGAGACCGAAGGGCATTCGGTTGTAAGCATATACTCCGTCCTCCACCACGAATGTTGTCTTTAGCGTATCTTCCTCCGCTATTGATATTTGATTATAGCCGGAAAATCCATCCATAAATGAATAGATTTCATGGCCGGCCACCTCTTCAAGAATAGAGTCCGTGAACGGTATGGGAAACGGATCTTTGATGGTAACTGCATTGAGACGCCGGAAGTCGACACAAATCCGAATCTAGTTGCCATCCTTTTTAAGAGATATTACGATGGGGGATACCCATTCGCTATTCTGCACCCTAAAGATAATCTTGGCCTCCAACATTCGTTCAATCTCTTCTTGTACTTTTGCAGCGTAGTTTTTATTCATTCTGTACGGCCGCTGCCGTACTGGTACTGCACCTGGTACCAACGAGATACGGTGAACACATAACTCCGGTGGGACTCCCTTCAAATCCTTATAAGTCCACGCGAATACATCTTTGTACTCAGTGAAGATGTTGAACGCAGCCGTTTTCAGCACTGGGTTCCAGTCGTCTCCTACTAGAATGATTTTCTTATCTGTCTCCGTACCCAGATTCAAGGGTTTCACAGTCGGTTCTTTGTACTTCATGGCCTCCTTATTTTTAAACTGATGTGCGGGTACGGTGTCCATTGTAGCTTCTCCTTCCTTATACTCCCCGTACTCTGGAGGATATTTATCTGGCTCCTTTTCGTCGACGCTTAATACGTTACAGGAGGGTGCGAACATCTCATAGTCCTCCTGCTGCCAATGGAACAATCCATTTAGTGAATCCGTGTCATCCTCCAAACAGCATCCTCCGAGTTTTAGTATGCCTTCGGCATTCGGATCCATCCCCTCTCTGCCTTCGTCTCGTGGGTCATTCTCCCCTTCAGATTCAGATCCCGAGGAAGAGGCAAGTTCCTCGCTCACCAACTGGGTCCGGAGATCAATAATAAATTTCTTGCCTCCACTCTCCATCGCGAGTGTATTCCGTTTCCAGTTGTGGTTTGCCTTTGCTGCCACCAGCCATCCTCTTCCCAGTATGGCGTCGTACCCTTTCTGTTTTAATGGGATGACCACAAAGTCGAGCACAAAAGGTTGTGCACCCACGGTGACTTGCTGTGCCATCAACATGCCGAGGGGTTTAATCCCGTGCTGATCAATACCTAACAGATTAAACGTAGGTGGCCACAGAGTGGGCTTTCTTAGCTTTTTCCATGTGTCCTCCGGGAGGACGTTTACCTCGGAACCGCCGTCTACTATAGTATCCGTGAGGATGGTGCCCAGAATGCCCATCTCCACCACGGCTGGATGTCTACCGTTGTTAAGGGTAAGCACAACTGGATGTGTTGCGGAGCTTCCTGGTATGGAAGCATCCGTGTGTCTCGGTTTAGGTTTATCAACCGTTGTACCCAACAACACTGTCCCCAATTGAGGCATGGTGTGTAGGAGGTCCTCCAGTTTCACAGGTACCTCTAGTTGAAGCATCTGCCGTACGATGTTCCTCTCTGCGTCTGTGCAGTAGGGTCTAGATGACTCGTGTGTCTCTCCCCGTTGGGCTTTCATGGCCCTTTCTATTCCCTCCCTTGCTTCCGCCATTCTCTGCTTCTCCGTACGGGGATGGGGGTATCGGGCTTCCTTTGCTTGCCCTCGGGTAAGAGCAAGGATGGCTTCTTTAACCCGTATGTTGCCTTCGATATCAATCAGATTGGCCCCTACGCCAGACTTCGGACAATCGGCATCTTCGTGGTCATCGGGGCCGCACCACCGACATAACTTTTGAGGGGCATCATTATTATTACACTCTCGTGCATAATGACCCCATTGGTTGCAAGCCCTACATTGAATCATCGGGCGTCCCTTCGCATCGTATTGGACCCTGCTTCGAGTGGAATTATTATTATTCCCCCGTCCGCCTCGTCGGTTTCCTCGGTAGCCTCCGGAAGATGCATTATTGTTTGAATCCGATGTGGAAGGCTGCTCCTGTGCAAAGAGCACTTGCTGGTTACGTGCCTTCAGATTGTATGGGCATTCCTTCGTAGAATGTCCCATGATCTGGCAGATGTCACAGAATGCGTTCTTGGGACAGGCACCCTTCGTGTGGCCGTTCTCCTTACAATCCGTGCACCACAGTTCATCATCCTTGCTTGTGTTCCCCTTCATTGACTTGAATTCTTTTAACATCCGTTCCATATCCTTCTGAAGGGCCGTGACTTTCTTCTTCGGCTTCTCGTCGCTGCTACTCTCCTCTTCCGACGTATCGTCTTCAGAGGATGACGAAGATCTATTCTTCTTCTTTTTGGCCGTCTTGTTTTCGCTTTCCAGGTCCATGGCCGGGTTGTATGCATTATCGTAGGATGTCGGAGGCACAATTTTCATCTTTCGTCGTAGCTTAGGGTTCAGGCCTTCGACAAACCACCTCTTCTTTAGGCCATCAGCCGGTTGGCTTTCCATCTTTCCAACTAATTCCTTAAGTCAGCGGCCATACGCCCGTACGGTCTCCTTCTTACCTTGCTTTGTTCCATAGATTTTGGAGACTATCTCGTTATCATCTCGGAGAAGCCGGAATTCCTTCTCGAATGCTTTCTTCAGTTCATCCCACGTAGTTACCTTGGTTTTATCTAAGTCCGAATACCAGTCAATAGCCACTCCTCTCAGTGTGGCGAGGAACTGCTTCATCCATTCATCCTGGTCAGTCACCTCATTGGCTGACCAGATGGTTTCGCATGTACGGCAATGCCGTGCTGGGTCGTCCTTTCCATCATCATGGAACTTTGGCAACTTTTCTTTATGAGTCGCCATAGGTGGTTGAGTTGTGTGTTGTCCAGCACCACCGCCTGTGGTACCCGCACCCACCCCTACTGTTCTGCTTTGTACGGTATTTACTGGTGGCACTTGTTGTGCCTGTGTCACCAGTGGAACTGTGTTATGTGGAGTCGTGGGCTCCAATGGAGGGTTCCCGTGTGTCTCCGCTCCGTCAACGTCACCCTCAGCCGTACGTCTCCCTTCGTGATCACGGTCTTCCGCACGTGGTGTACGGACCCAGTCTTCAAACCAGTTTCGTTCTTCCTGGAGGGAGGTCTTCAACGCTCGCGTTTCCTCGATTAATTCTTCACTACTCCGCACCCTTCGATGTTCTGGCGAAATGAACTGTTCCAATTCGGCTTCTGCACCTTCCGTGCCACTTCCGAGGTCCCCTTCGGGCAACCCTCCGGCAAGCTGGTCCTTGGCAAGTTGCCTGAGCCTACACCGACGTTCACGTTGCTGTGCGGATATCAAAGCCTTCTGTGCGGCTTCCCCTTCGTCATCTATCACTTTCTTATTTCGATCTTTATTTAAATTATTGGGCATCAAGATAGACTATACACATTGCTCAAAAAAGAACACTTATTTTTTATTAATTCATGTTGCTTTACAACATTCTCAATTGAACTACAATTGAATTTTTGTGTTCCGTTCCCCTTCGTCTCAAACTTCAAGAACTTTACTGTTTGTCATTTCCCTCCTCCCGACGGCGACGAAGATGCTCTCGGGCGTGGAATGCACGGAGGATCTCCTGGCGGCGGTCCTCACTGTCAATTTCCTCTTGCCGAATACGTCGTGCAAGTGCTGCTTGTGCCAGCAACCGTGGAAGTTGGTTCAACAACCGATTCGCTGCAGGGTTCGCCCCAATCGCGTCCCACACTACGCCTGCAGGGACGTCTCCGTTCGTTGCCTCCCTTCGGACGTGAGTTTCAAGGGCTACTTGAAACAAAATTCGGAAGTCACGTGCCAGATTATCCTCTCCGTTGTACAACTCGGTACGGGCTTCCTCGGCTTCTGGGTTTATCGCAGTAACGGGTAAGCCCATTATGCCTACTCGCCATCCGGGTATGTCTAGGCAACGGCGCCAGATGTTTACCCTCGTGGGGTAACAGACAGATACATAACTAGATACTCAAATACGTAGCATAGACGACAATAAGTTGTTTCATTCATAAACATAAGAGCTTGTACATTTCATTCGTGTTCACAACACAGGAACAAGTGTATACATATAATCCCCGAAGGGTCACGACCAATTGTCGTGTCGTAACGGTCTCGGTTACTAACTACCGAGATTAACATAACATAACTTTACTACAACCGTATAACATTTATGCTGACAACAAAATGTGGGTCAAAGTTTAGGGTAGAATTGCTTTTGTGATTGATTTAGATTGACCTTTGAGAAGCTTATGTTGGTTTCCTCAATTTGTACCTAAGTTTCAATTTGGGGTTCGTAGACTTGTAAAGGTGTTGTGGCTATTTGTTGAAGGGATGAAGATAGGGAATTAAGTGGGGATGAGATACAACTAATTACACACCTTCAAAATAGAACTCTGGTTTCTGTCTTACTGTCAGAGTTGCGCCAAGATTTGTGACAAGAACTATCACAGATTGACAAAGATATCAGTCTGATTATAGAAATTATATTTGATTCCAAACAAAAAGAAAATGACAGATTTAATTAACACAAGTAAATTCAATTCAAATCAAACTAACAACAAATCAATCAACACTCAAGTGGATTTAATTAAGGAAAGTATATACAAATGCTAGAAATAACCACATTGTTAAATCACACAAATTAAATCACGCAGAACTTAAATCAAAATAATTCAAACACTTACCACATGGCTAGTATGAAAGTCACTCGGAGACCTTAATTTCATATTCTGGTTGGAATTTGGCGTCGATGCAGTTTCGGAGGTGCAAGATCTTCCCTATTTTGTGTTTGGAGTTTCGGTGGGAGTAACTCCTCACTGTATTTTGCCTATGGGTTCAAATCTGTGAAGTCTCCATTTGAAGACAAATTTGTATTAGACAGTGATAACGGATAGTGTGTTTTGAATAATATTGGCGATATTGATTCCTTTTGGTGAAATCTATATTTGCTATCTGTCCTCTGATGTAATTGTTTGGCTATCTCAAATACAACGATTAATATTAGTTATTGGCAATAATATCCATATTCGCATCTACTCTGGAGTGTATATTTCTGTACCATACAGACATTAAATTGTACAAGGAAGCAAGCATGTACGGGTCTATCATTGTACGACTAAGAAGAATACCCTACGAGCATATAGAGCAAGACTGTATGGCTACTGTACGGTCATCTGGGTTGCAAGGGTGAGGAAAGAGAAGCCCGTATGCACATAGGAGACTAGCTGCCGCACGACGAAGGGAAGTGGTGGTACAAGCACAGTGGATATACCCATCGTACTCCTTGAAGAATTACCGTACGATCAAGCCAAAAACACCGTACGATGAGTCTTTAACTGTACGGGTGTTGCATTTTTCATATGCTGGGTTTGAGAGTGTCGTGGGAGGCTACCGTACGACTAGGGAAAGCCTTGTGGTACTGCAATGGTATCAAAGCTAGTGATCTTGCCAGCCTGTTGGGGTGAAATTGAGAGTTTGGGGGTTTGGATCTTAGTATGGCGGCTAGTGATGGACAATGGTGGTTGAATGTACTACAAAAGATTGACAAAGAGCTCAGTGATGGTGGTGATATTCAATTAGATATATTGGAAGCATGTTTGAGTAAGGTGAACTAGTCACCTTCAAGATTTATGCAAAGGATCCTTTCTCCGATTGAGATCACCTTAAGACAACCCAGTTTGTTGAGACACCATGACAAGGAAGTCAAGCTAGTAGCTACAACATGTCTAAGTGAGATTTTGAGAATCTCAGCTCCTCGAGTACCTTATGATGATGACACCATGACAGAGATATTGCACTTGATTATTGACAACTTTCAGAGCCTTGATGACATTAGTAGTGATCCATTTGCTAGGAGATTTACAATATTGAAGATCTGTGCAAAAATTAAAGTAACCTCCTCTTAGATCTAGGATTGCAAGATTTGATCCACGATATGTTTCATCACTTTTTGGTCTCGATAAAGGAGCACCATGATAATAAGATTTTCTCCGCCATGGAGAGTATTATAATTTTATGTATTGATGGGATGTATGTAATATCCCAACCTACCATAACTATGCTATGGGCTATTCATAATCAAGAATGCATCCCTTCTATTGCGACATGTAGATTGGTCAATAATTTATTCAAGCATTGTGAAGAAAAATTGAAGTCTCAATTGCCCAAGGCTAAGGAGGTTGGTGACGGCAATAAGAGTGATTAGGAAGATGAAGAGCCATATGAGGATATGCAAGAATCTGCTACTACGCCTACAAGTGGAGAAAACCTAAGCCTATATGACAACAACAAGTTTGAAGAGGGTACTTGCATGGAGCCTGCCAAGCCAACATTGATCAATCAATTGCATGGAGATGCGAACACTACTAATGACCCTTTTCATGGGCAAGTTCTGTAGCTTGTTGAGCATGGAGTTCTTGCTTTTGTAAAACATGCGGCAGACATGATCATTGCTTTTCAAAAAGAGTGGCATCTATATGGGAAGAACAAGTTGCAGATGAGTTTTGAGATTCTAGACCATCATTTTTGGGAACTGATTAATTGGAATGATGGCATAATAGCTTGGAATCCAGACATCATTGTGTTTGATGATTAGCTTCATTGGGATCCTGATGACTCCGGGCATGGAAACGTTTATATTAGAGTGGAGCAGCGGAAGCTTGATTGAGATTTACTTTTCTCGCTTACTTCCAGATGCGTGCATGTGGTCATGTTGTGGCATAGAGATTTAAGTGGATATGCCTATGGGTGTTTGTGCTTGGTTTGGGACCCTGGAGCTTCGTAGTGGGCAAACCGTTTGATGATGGATTGCTTGAGGGCAAGCAATCTTTGGGCGGCAAGGATTTGTAATGTCCCCAAATTTTTAGTAAAGTGACTTAATTAAATTAATTAATTAAGTGGTCCCAAAATTAAAATTTTGTAAAGGACCTTTAATCAATTAATAAAGGGGGGCCCAAGTAATAAAATAATAAATAAAGTATGTCGGCTATATTGTATCCCTTCAGGAAACTTCTTGGAGCTCTTTATAAGGCCATGTTTGGCATTGTAGGAAGTCATGATGAATATTATATTTTCTTTGTATCTGCTAATTCCAGTTGGAATTTGGTGTCGTTGCAGTTTCAGAGGTGCAAGATCCTCCCTATTCTGTGTTTGCAGTTTCGGTGGGAGTAACTCCTCAGCCTATTCTGCCTATGGGTTCAACTCTGTGAAGTCTTCATTCGAAGACAAATTTGTATTAAATAGTGATAACGGATCTTGTGTTTTGAATAATATTGGCGATATTGATTCCTTTTGGTCAAATCTATATTTGCTATCTGTCCTCTGATGTAATTGTCTAGCTATCTCAAATACAACAATTAATACTACTTATTGGCAATAATATCCATATTCGCATCTACTCTAGAGTTCACATTTCCATACCATACAAACATTAAATCATACAAGGAAGCAGGCAAGTACGGGTCTATCACTGTACAACTAAGAAGAATACCGTACGAGCTTCTAGAGCAACACCGTACGACTACCGTACGGTCATCTTGGTCACAAGGGTGAGGAAGGAGAAGTCCGTACGCACATAGGAGATCAACTGTCGCACAACGGAGGGAAGTGAATATACCCACCATACGCCTTGAAGAATTACCGTATGATCAAGCCAAAAATACCATACGTTGAGTCTTAACCATATGTGTGCTGCATTTTTCGTATGCTGGGTTTGAGAGTGTCGTGGGAGGCTTCTGTATGGCTAGGGAAAGCCGTCGGGACACTACACTTTTGGATCCCATATTGTGTACATGCATTGAAAAACACTAGGAAGACAAAATGGGTGAAGCAAGTGGTGGCAAAATCTAGAAAAATTCAAATATTAATTTGCAACCATCACACCTCATTTGCTCTCTTTAGGTCATTTTCAAAGAAGTTCCTCAATGTGTTGAGACAAGGTATGCCACTTCATTTTATTAAATTATTTCACTGTATGGAAACATTGGAAAATTAAAATTTTGAAACTTAAAACATTTGTATTCGAGTTACATTGAGCCTTATATTTGTATTGAATATATTATAGGTATGCCACTTATCTTGTTGGAGAGGATCTTGAGGTGTACGAGCCTCTACAATTGATGATGGTGAATTCAAAGTGGACTAGATGCCCTAATTTCAAGCTCTCGAGGAAAATCAGTCAAACAAAATATCCTTAATGATATTTGGTGGTCCATTGTGAGGTAATAAATTGCTGATTTTATTTAAAATTAAACTTAGATTGCTGATTTTCGAATTAAATTTCTAATTTTAATTCTTTTGAACTTTTTGTTTGCATTTTGCGGATATGTTTGTTCTTTCATCTTACCCATTGTAGATGTCATTAGATATGCTAATACACTCTCCTAGTCTTGGAGAGATATATGAGACATTTTATAGTATTTTTGAAAGTCAAAGTAAACAATTTTTGCTAAGGTCCTATTTTTAGGTTATATGAGCAACATATTAGGCCCATTGTGATGCGGAGGGAGAACACAATGAACACCCCACTCATATGATAGAGTATACTTTGAATCCTAAACGGTATTCACCAATGGATGGAAGGGTGCCTCCACGTGATGATCCAAAGATATTAGATGGGTACACACAGACCATTGATTAGATGTATCTAGAGGAGCAAACTTCAATACTTCACAACCAATTTCATTTAGTAAAACACAAGTTAGGTTGGATAGAGCTATATTAGCTCAAAGAGACCTTGTTGGATGGTTGACATGGTACAAGAGGGATACACTACAATTGAATGTGCTTTCTTCTCATCTCTTTGCACAAGTTGTTAGTTCTTCTCTTGCAGAGAGGAATTGGTTTACATATGGCTTTATCCATTCTATCCAGAGGAATACACTTACCTCTAGACAAGTGAAGAAGCTAGTGGTTGTGCATAATGCTCTTTGACTTCAGGATTGTCAAACTCTAGAGTATTGGCAGACTCTAGCTTTATGGTGGGATGTTGATCTTGAAAACGTGGCCCAAGTTAATGAGGAGACACCAGGGGGATTTGTTGGGATTTTGTTGGATGAGGTGGACCATGATAGTGGTAGTAACTTAGAGGACACTTATTTTGATGGAGTATTGGGAGATGCAAATTAGCAGTAGTGTACTTTGTTTTATTATATTTTAATTTTCATATTGTAATTGAAAATGAAACTATATGGCAACAATGTAGCCTTTTAGAATTTTGTATTCTATTTTTTAATATCACATGTGTTACAAGACTCAGACTCGCCTCGGGCTCGACAACCTAGATTCGGACTTGGACTAGGCGCCCAAACTCGGCAAATTGAGAAACCCAAGAAATTCAAAGATTTTTAAGTATTTAAAACTTTTTTCATGCCTCATCCAGTCAATTAACATCAAAGACACAATAATTGAGATAAATAGAAGCTACTTTGCACACATACACAAGCTTACATTGATCAACATTAGAAATCGGAAATCTGTTAAACTAGTTACTAAATAACACATTAGAAATCTGAAATATAAATAGTGTCACTAGCAAAAGTCTACAATATTCATGGAATATGAAATCCATGGAATCAAAAGTTCAAAACATATATCAAAATAAAAGCTAGAGCCTAGAAGACTAAGGCCCTATGTTTTCTTGCGTGTACGCCTAAGATAGGTCATGGAAGATTCTGCAACCATCTTTTGTCCCTGTGTCTAAGGCTCAACCTCAGTTGCATCCTCATCATAATCCTCAGATCCCTCACACTCAGCCTCAGGGTCCCCCACTGGGCCTCCTCGTGCTCTAGCCTCCTCTTGTGGCATTGCTATTGCCTCTACCTCTCAATCCACTTGATCAACCCATTCCAAGTCTTCATCACTGAAGGCAGGATCATCAATCTCAGTGTTCCACTCTGCTAGTGGATCAACCTCCTCTAAAATGATAGATGTGTCAGTGCCAAAGATCTGTCTATGACGAAGGCGAATGTTATAATGCACAAACACAAGATCATTCATCCTTTTCACTACCATCCTATTGCACTTGTTCCACTGTATATGCTCGAACATACTCCAATTGCGTTTGCATCCTGAAGCACTGCATGGCTGGCTCAAGATACGAATTGCAATCCTCTGTATATTTGGCACTGTATTACCAAAATCTCCCACCATGCATCTGAAACAAGAGATTTTAAAAATCAATTCTATAACTTTGACTTTATCAATGTAAAATGGTAATAGAATTAGAAATTCGAATTCAGATTTTAGAATCATAGATTTTTACCTGGCATTAGTAGTGTCCGATTTTTCTTGCATGTCTCGTGAGAATAAGTCTCCTTGTGAAGTCCTATACATTTCTATCTCATGGACTATATGTGTTCCAACTGATTCAACCTGTGACATTCTCTCTACATCATAGAGCCCACTTTCGACCTTAAAATCTGGGCTGAATTGGAATGCTGGATTAAGGAAGTGGGCAACTGTATGTATAGGCTTGTGAAGTAGATTGTGCCATCGTCGATCAATGACAACTCATATAAGACCATATTTATCCAGATTCCCTGCATAAAATTTTCTAATGGCCTCTTTCACCCAATCCATGCCCTCATAAATATATCCCATTGCATGTTTCTCTCCATCAGCAATTCGTAGGAGAACAACAAGAGGCTCTATGAACTGCAATCATTGTGGAAGTAGAAAGTTAGAAACATTCAGCTTTATGTTTTACTTTAAAAAATGAACAATGAACATAAACAAGTGTGAACAAAAATGATGAAATGAAATGGAAATGAGGACAAATTTTTTTTTATCTCCACAATCTCCTTGGCCGGTTGCCAAAAGTCACTCCCATTAAAAATCCGATCAGCCGTTTCACTTCCTGCATGGGTATTTGCATATGATGACGCAGTCCACTCCTCACTTACAAACATGCGTTTCAAAGTGCCTTTGGACTTAAGCAAAGATTTCAATGTGAGAAATTTTGTTGCAAATCGGGTGACCCCTGGACGAGACAACTATTTTTTATTTGTGATGTTCCTCACAAGGTTGAGTATCCAAGTATGATTATATATGAACTTACAAATATCCTTTCCTTTCTCTACACATTTTTATCCAAGTAAGTTTGCCAAGATCCTGCAACATGAGGTCAATGCATTGAGCAACACAAGGGGTCCTAAACAAGTGGTGGTGCCTCTCCATAAGAAGTTAACCTGCAACAACATAATTTTCTGCATTATCCGTGACTATTTGCACCACATTCTCCTCACCCATATCCTTGTACTCTTCCTCAATTACCTCACAAAGATACTCAACATTTTTTGTTTTCCTTGAAGCATCAATTGATTTCAAAAACACTTGTGGCACTTGAGGAAAAAAAAAACAATTTAGTTCAATAATAATTTAAAAACTTAATCACTAAAACAATAGTTTACTACTTGTAAGTAGTAGTACTAAGTACAAGTTCTACAATTACTAGATGAGCAGATAAGAAAATTAAGTAGTGTTCTATTTCTTCTGTTGGTCCAACTATCAGTCATGATTGTGCGACCCTTCCTCCATACCTCACACTGCTCTTCAATTGCAACTTTTACATCAACCACCTCTCGGGTCAAAATATGACCTTTTAACTCCTCATCATTAGGGGCTTTGAACCCCGGACCACAAACAGTAACAACATCTATTGCAATTTGCCAATAAGGAGACTTAAAACAAATTAAATAAACACAATAAGTATACTAAAAATTTTTACTTTCAACTTTAAAAATTAATTTAATGAATGTGGCATATTCTTGAGTCTTAAAAGCAAGAAAAATAAGACAAAAATTAAAATAATAAGTACCTTGCTGTACTAAATGGAATGCTGTTGTAGAAAAAGAAATCTCCAAGTGCCATTTTCCCAGTCTCATGCTTCTCCTTATTCCAACCCATGCTCTCAAGTGATGGTTGGGTAGCCGGAGTCATGTGTGGAACAAAAATGGAATTTAGTGTGGGATTTTTCTTACGAATCCGTGGCCCAATGGTCACATTTGCATTTGTAGTACCACTACTAAATGGAGGTAATGGAGAATGAAGAGTTGAAGAGTTCTCTCCACCTAAGTTTTCCATTTTTTCGTGTTGCTTCTCTCTTAATTCTTTTTTCTCATCCTGGGCCTCTAAATGAGCTTGCATTTCACGTATAACCTCTAGGGTTGCTTTTTTGGCATGGTTTAGCATCACGCCCTAATATATGTGCAAGGTGATATTTCAATCTATTAATACCTCCCTCATTATGTTTAACATGACAATGCCAACATGCAACTACTCCTTTTTTTGAGCCCGGGATGGCATGTTTCCAAACCTTATCCCTTGCTACACGAATAGGGTCTGCATCTGAGATAAATGGAGGCCTAAATGAACTATCCTCAGGCTGAGACATTATGTTGCTTCTGCAATATATCATAAATAAAAAAAATAAGCATCTACAATAATGAAAACCAAAGAGTAGGGCTTCTTACTTTTCAAGTTTTTTCATCAACATAAAATGTAACAAATCTAAGATTCTAAAGACAAACTATGTGAACAAAATGAAAATATGAAATTTGAATGTAAAAAATTCATAAAACAATGCAAAAATGTAACTCACCTTTTCAAAATTGCTCCAAAAATGAAGAAATGTAACTCAAATATATAGACCTCGAAATGCTTCTTTTAGCTCCTCTCAATGTGTGAATACAAGCTAGAAACTAGCACAAACAATCAGCAATCAATATATGAGAGCCAATCGATTTGCTAATCTATTTTCTAAAACCTCTATATTCTTCTCCCAAGTCTTTTTTCTCTTCTAAGTGTTTGCAAATGACGGAATGACCTTTTTAGGTCTTAGAGAAGGCACATAACACAAAAAGAATGATTAAAAATAATTAATTTTTTTTTATTTTAACGAGTGCTGGACGCGGTAGAATCCGGAGGATGGGACTCGCCGAGTCCACCGAGTCCTTGGACTCTGTGAGCCCTGCAAGGCTCGGCCGAGTCAACTTACCGAGTGAAAAAGACTCTGCAAGCTTGACTCGGCTTGGGACTCGCCGAGTCCTGTATCTATGGTATAGACAATGAATTCTGAATTATAAATGCATATTGAGTATTGAAATGTTTTGTACTTGTTGAGTATTGAAATGTTCTGTACTTGTTCTATATTTTATATAGCCATCTCCGAAATTGGCAAAAAAAGTTTGCCATTTCGAAAACTCGTCGGCCCATCCTTGCCATCTCCCTCCTGGAAACTTGGGGCAACCTTGGTGAAAACTAGTAACACATGTTATCCAATTGCAATGTTAAATCATTTATTGTATAATCTATGCCAGTTCCAAATTGTTAATATGTTATAGCTTCGGTCGATAATTTTATTGGATTGTGTTCACCGATCGGGCTATGTTAGTTTGAATAGTTCACTGACTGTATTATTACTATGCCCACCGTTAATTACGTCAGTTGTTTATGTAAAACTTATACTAGCAAATGAAAGGTTTATGTGACTCCATGTGTAGTCATGTTCCATCGTGGATGTGACTCCACTCACTTATATATATAAACATTGCAGACCATTGGAGAGACACAGCGACACATAAATATAACAGTCTCAACGTTCTCCTCTATTTCGGTCAAACAATAGCAGACCTGTTCATTCATCAGATAATATAATATATGTGTATACCTATGTACTGAGCATGAGTCAAGTTCAACATAATCAATATTGAATATTTATTTGTGAATACATATAAATTATAATTTGGAAATTTGAAGACATACATACAGGAATTAAAATTAAAATTTGATCTAAAAATTCAACACAAATGTGAAGAAATGGATAAATAGAATGATGAAAAGACAAGGGTAGCTTATTAGGGTAAGTAAGTGTTCATAAATCTGTGTGCATGCCCAGTGGAGCTTGTAAAGGACACGAAAGAAATTTTGGTTGCATTCATCAATTATGTTATTAAACTTGAGTCTTATTGATGTGTGTAATAAATTAAACTAAAATAGTTTTATTTTATTTTGACCATTTATTTTATATTCTTTTTTGTGAAAGAATACTTAGTTGAAGCCACCCTGGACCTGAAAAAAAGTTGACAAGAAGCCAATAATCAGGTGGTATTGTACTTGCCACACAGTAAAATTTCAAAAGGGATAAGCCATAACTTATGGCACATAGACTATTATAATTTCAATACAAATTTGTCCAGAGATAAAATCAGAATAACCAGAGTTATATCGTGAGCTGCCTTTTACCCATTCTTTCTTTAACCTTACATTAATCCAGTCAACCAAGAGGCTGGAATTCTTGATATTGCAAAGGGCCATCAAACTACAGAGAGACAAACTGAACTTTGCCCATCAAGAAAAAGTAGTTTAAGATCTGTATGTTTAGAAATCCAGAACCATAATGATCCACTTACTGCTTGTCATCTAGTCTGAGGATGCCTCTGTAAAACAGTAGGTGAGTAATGATCAATCAAGCCTTTCTGAAGACTTAAATAAAAAGATGAAGATGTGAGAGCAGCCTTTCTATTGCTCCTCCACCCCACAATTCCCTAAGCTCCATCCCTCTCAAGCTATAGTGATTGAAATCAAATATTGCTGCATTGCATAAGATACATTCCTTTATGATTATCATTAGCACAGAAAATCATCGTATGTAAAAAATATGGGTATCATATAGTCAGAGCGATCATTGCCTTCTGAAGGTTGCCACATTGACCAATCATTCTTGGAAAGCTCATGTGAACCTTGAGACCTTATTTGAAAGCTCAATTGCTTGAAAGTCCAGAAAAAAGGTAAGGTGAAGAGTACAGAGCTCTATGCCTTAGTTCTGAAGATGCATATCTGAAGATCAAACATTCCTCTTTTCATTCTGCTTTCATCTCTGAATGCTAACAAAGTCAAAATTCTGCTGAATAAAAACTTTGCTCTCTCTCAGCTCTCCCTTGTCTAAAATTTCACTGTCCTACAGATTTTTTTTTAATTCCATATTGGGGCATGTCTAAAGGAAAATGGAGATAAAACCAGACAACAGAGTCACTCACAGGTTTCTTCTGCAAAAATTCCTTTACACCCTATATACTTTCCTTTTTCAAATTTTTTCTTTTGGAAGATTTTCTCAGATAGCAAGAAATGCAACAAGCATAGATAACTGACATCAATATTGTGAGCAATAAGAAAGCTGAAATGGATCTATGGTATGCTTAGCAGTTAAATGTTTTCACCTTACTAGAAAGAAGGGAAAGGAAATAAGATTGCAACATGGAACACATTCCTCACAGATCCTTTCGAAAGATAGCAACAGTGACAATAATTATTTATTTTTATTATTTCAGTGATCTTTAAAAAGTCTTAACAGAGCGGCAACTCAACAAGATTCCAAAGTTCTCTACTTGCTTTGAATTCAGCTTTTTCAATTTCAATTTTGGAATTTAACTATTTTCATTTATTTACAATTGCCATGTCTGCATCAGATTCAAGAGCATAGCAACCGTTGGGATATAATTATTACTCAGTCTTTTGACCCTTTGCAGATGACTTCAGGCTTATCATCTCGGCAATTTTAATTTATCTAACAGAGTGTAGTCCATCTATGAGAACATGGCGTCTTATACTGTTCTCCTCCTTATCTTGATTCGCAACAAACTGCAATCTCTAGTTATTATGATATTCAGAGAGGAGATACATGCCCCTGACATTAAACAAAAAATTGGCTCCAACAGGATTGCAGATTCTATACTATTAACAAGCCATTTTGGTTTTACATGGTGATTCTTTATCTGACATTTTTATATGTTGAAAATACTGCACACATCTTAGAAGTGGCGACTTTGATAACCTTGTGATACCTTGATATTTGGGTGCAGCTAATGCTAGTTATTATCAGGGTTGCCCACAACAAGCTAAATTAGACAGTTGAGAAAACAAATTGAGGGTCCAGAGTTCACTCAACCTCAAAAAAGCAGTGGAGACATATTAAAAAATTCTTATTTGTCCAGAAGCTCGAGAGAACTCACCATGGGACTACAAAGCCCAGTGAGTACAGGTAATATGAAGAGAAATGCAGGTTAACTGTTAAAGGAATCCCAAAAAACTTAGAAGTGGCAAAGGCCAAATCCAATAGGATCATGAAAATTGAAGACTAGAGAGATTCCAAGGGCAAAGAACCTGAACCAGAAATCAGAGGGTAAGCCAAGATAATGAATTCAGCAAGGGAGAAAATTCAAGTAGATAGGAAAATGTGGGCTGTAGACCATAAACTAAAATAAAAACCATATTTTACAGTTCACCATGATGATCTAATTGTTTGTAACATTACCAACCATGATAATAGAAGATTAAATTAAGGCATTAAGCTGTATAGTGTGTAAATAACATTTCTGTATTCATTACTTGGTTTTTCCATGTTTACTCCTGTAATGAGAAAACTTGACATGAAAATGCACACAAATATTATCTTTGTTGATTATTCAATGAAGGTTAAAATGGATTCCCTACCCCTATAAATCAGATTAAAAAGAAAGCTCAGCATTAACACTTAAACTGCAGTTACAGGCACTCAATACCTGCACATATATATTGTGAATAACATGAACGCTCCATTTCCTCTCTTAACTGCAATTGCTATTAATACATAATACTCAAAAAGATGCTTCCAGTTATTTTGATGAACCTCCATACCCAGGTCCAAAGCACCATCTTGGGTAGAAGCTGAAAGTATGCAGCTGAAAATGATGGGTTTTATTATTCCCCAGCTAATTTGAATTGATGAAATGTCTGAGGCTTTATCAAAATCCCATTTGGTGCCTAACTTGCAATCATTATATTAAATCAAATTGCAACATATTGATGGCAAGTTTTTGACCACCAATTCGTATCCCTTCCGCATGCTGTGCTATTTTAGAAATATGTCCATGATGGCTTGCACATTATCAGACAAAGAACCACTTGCACTGGTATGCATATATGTATCACTTGCATATGCATAATAAATTAATCTTCAAATTTAATATAAGATGATCTTATAGGTTTTGGCAAGATTTAACTTACATCTAGTGTCTTCATTGTACTATATTTTTGAATTTGTGATTATGAGATATTACCAATATATGCTGGGAACCCTTTCTGATATTGTGTTTCATGCTCTTCTTTAATCTTTTGTATGTACAAATCAAATACAATGGTAATTGATTGTGCAGCTCCATTATCAATGAGTGCTATAGAGCATGCAGTATTGGAAAGTAAAGAAGGTCGCATCATGACAATGGACCGCATTCAAGCCTCCCTTGATCAAATGTCTTCTGATTCTGTTGGCTATTTAACTCGTGCACGGGAAATGGATGGACTATACATCATTAGTATCCTGTTTAATTTCTAAAAAATGGTTGCATGTATTTTCTGGCAATCTAACACATACATCTTTAATATTTTAGCCAGTATGTTTTCAGGTGGTCATTTTCGTCGAACATTGAAATAAAATTAATTTATTTAATGATATTTGAGTTTTATCTGGGTTTAGTGAGCACTAGCATTTTTCCTATGACTTTACAGACATGCACAAAATCCTTCAAGATGCTCGTAAAAGTGAGGTACACTTCTTTTTTTCCTTGGTTCTTCGCTTGTTTTTTAATTAATTTTATTTGAGAATCATTTCGTTAACGGTTCTGAGTATTAGAAATTTAAGGCTTCCACATTCTTTGATATTTAGAAAAGGAAGAGGCTTTTGGATTAACATGGTGAAATTTTTAAATATTGATGATTTGGATCACTTGAGTGGTTCCTCATTGGGATGGGACTACTATTATTGGAAATGGACTAAGAGCTTCTGATATACATAATTCTTGTGGAGTCCACGATTTCAATGGAGGAATGCATTTGAAAATTATTAAAATACATGTAGATGTTGCAAATTTTTTAATGTAACTAGGCTGTTACAAACAAAAATAAATGTAATTTAGCTATTCCCCCAAAAAATACATAGTTGTAACTTGTAGCCGCTAATTAGTTACAATCAAGTTTTTCTAAAGCAAGGCTGGTTTACCTAATTTCATTGATAATGGGTCTCCAAGATTAAATAAGACCAAAACCATCGCCCCTATTAAGGCTCTTCTCAGTGGTGGGTCTCCATATCTTCCATTAGGCACCTCTTTTGATGATGTCCTTAGATGACAATATTAAGAAGAAATTAGTCGCTCAGATGGAGATCATCCCAAGGATATGTGGGCCACCTAAGATTCATAAAGCAGGTGTTTCTTTGCATCTGATTGTGGAGGCTACTAACTCACTTAACTAGGATCTTGCGTTCTTTTTGGCTGTGTGTTGTTCCTTATGTTTCATGTAGAATGGCCATTTTGTTCATTAGAGGAAGAAGTGGAGATTTAAGATATTTTGGTAATTCAGTATGGTCTTTCTCTTAAAAAAAGTGCCTATACATGAGGTAGCTGATATCATTAGATCTTATATTGATGCAAAGATGGAAAGCTTGGTTGATGTATGCCTAAGGTGGATATTATCCATTTTTGGGGCTGTATTTTATGAAGAGATTGAAGTGGTTGCTATGTGTTCTCATTTGCTGGTGGTTGCCAATTGATCTATAGAACACTTTGAGGAAAATGTTCTAAATTTTCCTCTGCTTGAGCCTAAATTTTCAGTGTAGCAGTGTGACTGCTAAAGTTCATTGTTGGACAAATATTGGATTCAATTTCTTGGTATTGTGATTATCAAATCTTGAGTATGTTGTCCCTGTTGAGAGGGAGTCTCGGTATTCAGATCTATTATGTTATGATAATCAATGCAGTATGCTGCCCCAAATGAGAGGGAGTCTCCATTTAGAGGGAGTTTGTCTATTAATCACAAGTAACCTTGGACGAGGATGTCAGAAGGTTGATATCACATTCAGAGGGATTCCGATTGGAAAGCCAAAGGTTGATATCTGCCTTAGAGAGAGCCTTATCATCATGAAGACTTGTTAATGAGTTCTCCGTGAGGGAGAAGTTCGAGGTGCAATCCCTTGGTAATGAGCTCTCTGCATGAGAAATTCGAGGTGAAATCACTTGTACCACCCTCTGCGAGTAGGCATGGTGGTAATGCATTCTTCTCTGGGAGAAGTTTGAGGTGAAAGCCCTTGTTCCACTCCCTGCGAGTAGGCAAGGTGGTAATGCATTCTTCTCTGGGAGAAGTTTGAGGTGAAAGCCCTTGTTCCACCCTCTGGGAGTAGCTATGGTGGATCCACCCTCTAGGATCAATGTGTAAACTCAATCCTTCCTCTATTTTCTTGCTCCCTTAAATGATTAGTGACAACAATGTGATGTTTTTCTCCTTGAAGAGCCATCTGCATGTTCTCCAATAGCTCTTGTGTATCTTTAAGCTCTATGATGAGCTTATTGACCCCATCCTCTTTTTCCTTCAATCTATGAGCGTATGCTTCAGCAATCTTAAAGATATGATCCCTATCTGAAAGTAAACACATATAGTCAAATTTCATTGATTCCAGAGCTACTTTGAGCACTTGTAAGTCTGCAAAATAAAAATCACATTACACGTCCTTTCGTCTCCTTTCAATTTGAACTTTCCCGTAAAGATCTTTAGTAATCTTGAGTGTCATCATAATGTACTAAAGCTGAAAAAAAATCTTATTACATGTCCTTTTGCCTCCTTTCAATTTGAACCTTCTCGTGAAGATCTTCAATAACCCTGTGAGTGTCATCATAATGTACTAAAGCTGCAACAGCCATATCATCAATGATCTTTACTTGATCCTTCAAAGTATGTGTATGAACACCATCATCTTGAAATGCCTTCTTTAATTGGTCCTTTAAATCACTATCATGCATAAGTGAACTGTTGCTATAAAGAACACATGATTCATCACACCTTTCAAGGGTGTCATCAATGTCGTCATAGGCCTCAAACTCCTTGTTTGATTGATCCACTTAAAAAGTCAAGGTTGTTGCTATGTCATCATTCTCAAGTGATTTCTCAGCACATGAAGATTCATGCGCCACATTGGAAAGATCTTGAGACTCCCACATGTTCTTTCCTTGAATATGACCATCCTCATCAAAATGTTTATCAATCACAACTTCGACGTCACCAATATAGAAATTCATATATCCCTTACCTATAGCAATAGCTAAAACCATCTCCTCACAAGCATTTGTGTTATTTTGTTGGAACAAAGCTGTGGAATTTATATCTTCATCACCGGATTGAACTTATTTGGCTGACTTATCTTCCTTACTAACCCCACAATAGTGATCTGGTGTCCAAGTCTCCTGCCATGTGAAGCAAATCTGCTCTCTTCTCATTTGGTTCTTACTCTTTTGGGGAGAACTTGCAACCTGTAAGCCCATTGAAATAAGTTCTTTGTTAGTCATCTGTTTCTTGAACTTCTCAATCTTTTGCTTAATCAACCCCTTTGAGTGCTCATAAGCTATAGGTGAGATCATAGTTGCAGGACTCTACGAGTCTTGAGCCGAGCCAGGCCTCCAAAGTCTTTTTGGCTCGGGACTCAGACTCGACAGAGTCTTGTAGAGTCCTGGTGGACTCGCCAGACTTTGTGAGTTCCGCTGGCAAGACTCTACTGCAATAGTAAGCAGATCAAAGGCAAAAATACATTTTTTAAAGTTTTGTTTGAATTTTTAAAGGAAAGCATAGACATAAAGTGGTAAGCAAGAGATGTTTTATGCATAGTTGGACTAATCACTAATTAATCGCTGAGTCCAGGTTTTTTGCCAAGCTTTTTAGATGGGCGAGCTTTCCAGAGGAAAACTCACAAGAATAAATCGCAAAGTTTTTCCAGAAAACTCTGCGATTTTGTGAAAAAAACTCTCCTGTGCCTATCCTCCTGTGTTAAAATGCAAAAAATGAAATTTTTGGTCTTTGTTTTTTGTTTGTAGAGATTTGGTTTGTGAGTGGAGGACAAAAAGAGGCTTCCAAGCCCTTGCTAGGTGATTGCAAAGTATTGGAGGCGGATTCGAATGGAGGCATAGTCACGCCCAACGGTTCTACTTCTAAGACTAGATGTTGTAGATCCTCTCCCTTATTTGTTAGTAGAGCTGGGAAGAGGAAGACGTAATTGTAATGATGTATTTGCTTTTAGTTTTATAGAAACTATTTACAATTTTTCTTCCAGCCGTCAACATTTCACATGAGAATGCGATTTTGTACCCACTTTGCGTTTATATATATTTAAACTCAGCTTGTTTTTTTTTGCTCTCATTAATTAATTAACTCATGGGATGCATCTTCTCATTGAATTTTGCAAAATAAATGCATTTCTAATTAAATTTTAAGCGGTTTTTTATCTTCTCAAGTTTTTCCCTGAGTTTTTAAAAAACTGGCCGAATTTTTCCCATTTTTTTTGGGGGGGGCTTAGCGAGTTTTTGTTCAGTCTGAGTTTTCCATCTATGGTTTTACTCATTGACACTTTGGTTGTGATGTATGCAAGAAGCCCATCCAAAGGTTCTCGATGACAGTCCCAACCGGTGCTGAGAGGGGAGGGATGAATCAACACCTCCAAAAAAATTTCTCTTAACTATGGTGAAGTCTACTTATAACTGTGAGCCAGACAGATTCAAACATATAATAACAGTAAGCAAACAATCACACAATGACACCAGATTTATCACGTGGAAACGCGATTAGGGTGAAAACCACGGTGTGAAGAGACCTCACAAATTTTGTACTCTTCTGGAGTACGCCCTGTTAGGAGCCTTCCCGGTTAAAGGATCAAAACGCATTGTTAGATGCAACCCGGTTAAGGGATTTGTTACAATAAGGTCGGTTAGTGTCTGCCTGGTTAGAGAACTTTGAACACCTTAAAAGATGTCACCCGGTTAAGGGATCTGTTAGAGTCCACCGAAATACTGGGATTTTAACTATTGTAATTGCTGGAAAACAATAGAAAGACTAAGCTTTTACAAATGGCTTTTCATAGCCTGATAAGATCTTTGTTTGTGCTCAATTGAGAAGCATCACTGGTCATCGCAAGTGTGTTCTCTACTGTTGTGCTTCTCTGCACAATCTTCTTTCTCTCTTCTTCAAACTTCTTTTTACCCTGGCTTCTACAGCATACAAGTTCACTCTTTTTCTTGGTAGAATGAAGGCAACTCATATCCTCAATAGGCATAAGAATATATTGAGTTCATGCCCTGATTGCACCTCTCATGCATGACCTAATTTCAGATCCCTTTCGAATACATCACTCAGTAGAGTACCAGTTTACTGAGGAAACATCCGGTGCATGCCCTTGCTTTATCAGTTCCGTAAAGAAAACAATAGATGTGTGTCAAGCATCTTTCCTTTACAAGAGATAACGCTTTGTTTTAAAGCCACAAATTCCGGCTTTAAAACCTTCAGACGCGCCTCAAACCGATCACCAAGTTAACTTAAAGTCATCTAGATTTACTGCAATAAATCCTGGTCAAAGAGTTAGTTCAAACAAATAGTTGACTCTGACTTCCTCGGTGCATACCAGAGTCATTACTAGATTGGTTGAGAACCTCATGTTGGGAACAAGTAAGAGTCTTTAACCTATCACTGTCCCTTTTTCGGCTTACTGGTTGTGTTGTAGACACTGGTTTGTACTTTTACTTTTTTTGTGCTTATCTTACACTGGTCATGATCTGGTCCTCGGTTGACGATTGAATCCTCTATTATCTTTACTGTAAACAATAACCGGTTGCACTTTTTTCTTGTATGTGGACACCGGTTGCCAAACTGGCCTCTGTTCATACAGATTTCCTTGGATCTTTAGACTTTAGAGAGATGACAAATCTCTATCCTCTTTTGCCAATCAATGACAACACTTGTACCGGTAGCAGGCTTACCGGTTATCATTCCTTTTAATGCCAACAATCGACGCGTTTTAGAATTTAGTAGCTATCTGCAAATGATATTTCAAATACCCAAAACTCTGCAAATGATATTAATTGGAATACATATCCATATCCTGCGTGATTGGTGTTTGGATTGTTCTACATTTCATTGTGAAAAGATCATGTCATGAAATTGGGTAGAGGTTTGAGATTCTCTTTTAGAGAAGGGTCCACAACAATTTGTTAGTATTTTTGTTTCTAATGTAGTGTAGCAAAATAAGTAAATCTGGGAATCGATGTAAATTGGATTTGGAGGAATATAATGAGGAGATTGATAAATCAATATAGTTTTTGAATGCTTAGAATTGTTTAGTTCTTTGTTTTGTGAATGGTGAGAACTTGATGTGAGAGATCTTATTTTGTAATATGCTTGATTTTGACGAAGTCAACACAATTTACCGTCTAGTAGTTGTAGACTTTTGAAACTTATGTGCAACTATGTGCAATATTTGACTTTGTATAATGTGGTGTTAAAAGAACAGTTTTGGGGTCTACTATTTTACCATTGACTTTATAAAATACGGCTCTTGAAATCTATTATGTTACGATTGATCAATGTTATCAAGCATTTATACTTATGTGATCAATGTAAACTTGTGTATGTGTGCAAAGTAGCTTCTATTTATCTTAATTATTGTGTCTTTAATGTTAATTGATTAAATGATGTACGAAAAAAGTTTTAAATCCTTAAAAATCTTTGAATTTCTTGGGTTTTTCAATTTGCCGAGTCTAAACACCGAGTCCAAGTCCGAGTCAAAAATCAGCTTGCCGAGTTCGAGGCTTGTGACTATGGGCGAGATTTTATGCTCCTTTCTCCAAATGGCCAACAATCCTGATTGCAATTGCTTATAGATATCATCATCCTCATCTAAGATTAATGACATAACAATTTGTATACAAGCCCTCACACTGTCTGGACCATAGATGAAAATATTGTCTACTTATCGGTGATAAGACAACTTATTGCGATAAATTTGGCAAGTGATAAACGGCTACAATTTATCTCTAAAACTTATGGCCGATAAGTTGCCAACTTATTTATCAGCAATAAGTGCTTTAAATATTGCCCGCAATTGCATACTTATTTCATATGTCAAAACAAATGCCCATTTTGCATTTTATGACTTGTGTTTTGTTGTCTAGGCAAAATAAAACCTTTGAAGGTTTTGAAAGGTGATTTGTAAGGATTTAGATCGATTTGAAGAGGTTTTTGAAGCAAAATCAGATTCACAGGTAAGTTTTCATATCTCTTTTTCTATTTTTAAAAAAATCATTTTTCTTCTCTTTGTTGCATCTAGATTTATAGAAACTCTATAATAGCATTTCATTAGCACTCTAAATTGTTTAAGTGTAATCAACAAGATTTAAAACCAATTTTTAACAATTTTTTCAAATTTTTGCATTGTTTTCTTAGGAATCTCATATTTTCCTAAATATTGAAAACCCTAACACTTTTTTCTTGTTTTTTTTTCAAGTTTCAACTATGTTTAAAATTATTTAAACTAATTTAGTTTGTTTGCTAATTTTTTTATTAAGTTATATATATTATTTTGTGGTTTCAATTTGTATGTGTAGGTTGAAATTTGATTGAAATGGCAAATAGAGATTCTTCTACAAATGAGTCAGCTTCAGGGTTTGTGAGTGCCTCAGTAGATTCATGCCCATGTGGATATGTGGGCACGTGTCTTAAAGGGGCTAGAAATATAGCTTGGAAGTATGCCTTTGAAGGACCCAAACATAATTCCGTAATTTTAACAAACTGTGAAGAATTAATTAGTGGAGGCATATACTGCTTGAAATACTAGCTTGTAGGCATCACGAAGCATGATATGAGGGTTTTTGGGAACACCACAAAAGAAATAAAAAGAGAAATCAATGCCTTGCTTGCTGCCCAAGAAGAGAAAAAATTGCAAAGGGAAAAGACAAAATTAGCTATGAGGATAGCCATTGTCGAATCTCAAGGAGTTTCACTCAACCTGGACGAAGAAGAAGAAACAATTCAGGGCATAGCAGGCTCTCTTCGTGGCCTACGCATCCGCAAACCCGACATCCCCTCGGCCTGTAATGACCCTAACCGGCCATTTTTCGAATTTTCACAAATATATCTCAAGCAGATTGAAACAAATAGAAACATGCAAATAACCGTTTGATCTAACAACAATAACTAGTAGATATATTCAAATAACTAGCAAATATATTCTTATAAAACTTCTCAGGAAATGGTTTTGTATTATACAACAGCAATACAATAACCATGAATTACGACATCCCAATATGAAATACAGAAATACAGTAAGGTTGGATGATAAAGAACCTGTAAAACAATGGCGAACTCTGATGTGAATCCGCACCGGAGATGAATTGGGTTTCCGTCTAATCCACCGAGAAAGCTTGAAGGTTTCCGTCCTCAGGTTTCAGATTCGAACGCTGAAGCTTCCTAAATTCTCAATGAGAAATAAAATCCATAAACTAAAGCATGCTCAACTGAGACTCTAGGCCTTCCTTTAAGGCTGCAGCTGTGACTCTTCAGTTTCCCCATTCTGTCTCTTCATATTCCCATCTTAAGTCACTTTTAAATGAATATGACCGTTAAGTTATAAAGTGACACAATAAATAAAGTGAGGAATCTTCTGGCATTAAAACACAGGACCAAATGAACTCGGATGATGTGTGATAGCTTGTCGGAAAGGTCTCGGCAAGACGCTCCAAGTCCAATACTGAAATGCCAAGAATCTTGAACCCTGCCGACTTACTATAAATAGTAAGTACCCTGGAAACCTATGGAAACTGCTCCGATTGGCCTGAAACTGAAATCACCTAGGCCAAATATCCAACTGATCACTGCCACACCTCGGTTAGCCCACCAGACCATGAGGAAGTGGCTAACAAGATGACATGAAATTATGTGCCCCAAAAAGGGGACATTACAAATCATCCCTTCTTGGAGATTGCTTGCCCTCAAGCAATCGGTATCTGCATGCTGTGATCACAATACGTGGATCCCAAACCAACCTTAGGGACGCTGCTCCACCAATCTGTCGTGTGAAATTGAAACAAACATTATGCTCTGACTTGTGAAGCCACTCACACCGCAACAAAACAACAGCCAGTCTAATGCCAGGATCCTAAATCACTGCAAGATCAATCGTACCAATCTGCCCTGTGTTGCCATCATCTGTGAGAAAGTCCTCAACCCAACTGAGAACCTCCCTGCAACTGGGATCACCAGCGCCTCTACTGTCATATGTAGGGGGAAACTAGACCTCATAGCGATCGGCTCCCCGAATGAAAACCAACTGCGAGTATGTCCCTCTTGGATCCCTTAAGCAAAAGGACCATTCATCTCCCCAACTGGCTGAAATATCCTGATGCTCTATGCCCACACTGAGTGAAATACCAGAAGTGTCCAACTGCCATAACATTGCCCCTCTGATCTGTAGCCCGAACCGAAAACTGCACTGAAGAGGCAAGCTATCAAGACTGTCGGACAAGGCTTCCACCTGCAAGCAGGGAGGCATACCCAACCAATCACTCATCCCACTCCTATCCAATAGTCGGAAGAGAAGGTCCCCCGTAGGTGGGCTGAATGGAAAACAATATGCATCCCATACAATAAGGCCAACATGCGATGTATTGATCAACTCTATTGGAAATCCTGAATCAGCATAAGGATCCCATGATTGTCTCTCAATACCCGGAGTCATACAATGTATACCATTGTGTGAAAAATTCACACCAACTAGCATAACCATCATACCAATCTCGGTAACCCCGTACTGAATAAGCTCTACCCGATCATCATCATCATGCCTAGACTATGTGACGATAGAATTACCAGAGGCTTTGGATAAATCAGTATGACACTGTAGAGGAGGCGCAACTATGTGAGAAAGGAGTGAACCAAGGGATGCTCACCAACACGAGACGTCTCATCATCAGCGAGAGGTAGTGCAAGGAAAGGCATATCACCTATCATGCCACAAGACATAACTGCCCATCCTGGATTGCTGCTATGAAAACCAATCCGCTCAACAATTGAGCTCATCCCGCTACTCCAACCTGGTGGCCAAGACTCATCTCCAATAACTGAACCTGGGTCCCAAATCCTGCAACCAGCCTCGTTCTCATCCTGGGAATAGGAAGTATCCCCCTCATCTATCTCAAAGAGGGGGTTATCAAATGTCAACTCGGCACCCATCTCAAACAAGGAATTATCAATCGCCTTAAAGTGGTCTAACTCATAAAGGAACTCGGGGTGACCCAAAGACCTTTTTGGACAATTGTCCAAGTCATAGGTCTGCTGTATGCTATCAAGCTCCCAAATCACCTCTTGAAAGAATTCAGACCTTTCCTTGTCGTCTTGCTCCCTGTACTGGCTAGAGATCACAATCTGATTTCTCGCCTCCTGTAGAGCAATACGTGTATGCTCCAAAGTGCCCTGAGTAGCACTAAGCTCCCTATTGAGTTTATTGACCTCATCCTCCCTTTCCCTCAACTGCTTAGCATACTTCCCGACAATCTGTAACAGGTGGTCACGGTCTGTAAGTAAACTCGGGTATTCTGATTTCCAATCCTCAACTGCTGTTCTGACCCCTTGTAAATCTGCAACATAGGATCCAATCCTTATGCCGTCTTTCCCTCTATCCCTCTGAGTTGTCTTGTATAGATCATCAATAATTTGGTGAGCGCTATCATGGTGAACAAGAGCTGCAATAATGGCATCATCAGTGACTTTCAGCTGACTTTTTAAGGCACACTTTTCGTCAGTGTTATCCTGGGATGTACTACAAAATGGGTCATCCATATCTGTATGATGCATGAGTGAAGTGCTGCTAAAGAAGTCACACGATTCCTCATTACATGAATCGCTGAAGGTCTCCAATTGCTTACCACAACCTATAACCATGGATTTGTCGAACTTGGCCACCAAGTCACCAAAGTAAAATTCTGAACTCTCCACTAAGTCTCGAAAGAGGTGTAATCTCAATTGTATTTTCACTATCACTAGGCTGAAATTTATCTTCCCCTTGATTAATATTGCAAACATGCCCTTGTGACCAGCCCTCTTGGCATAAGAAACAAATCTACCCTGTACTCACTAGGTCTTGGCCCATCACCAGAGATCCTGCAACCTGTAAGCCTAATGATACTTGCTCATTTTCAGTCAATGAACTCTTGAATTTTTCAGCCTGAAGCTTAATTAATTCAGCTGAGTGTTCATATGCCATGGATGTGTACCTTATTTCTCCTCTCGAGATTGCCAACAATTCTGATTGCAATTGTTTGCATATGTCATAGTCCTCATCTAAGATCGAGGATATGATAGTCTTTATGCACGTCTTTACCTCATCTGGATGACGCTCACTGTAATTGCTTAGGAGACACTGAAATAATTGTTGAACCATTTATCACAACCAAGGTTCAACATGTGATTGAAAATCCGAGTACTGGCCATTAACTCTAAGATTTTTACCTGTTTACCAAAGGTATAATCTCTATCATACCTCAGTCCACCTAAACTGTCTGCAATCAACTGTAACACCTATCTCCAAATGTGCTCGGTGTAAGGAATAATAGGGGCTGTAATCTGAGTAATCTCACTGAGACATGAGGCAACTGCAAGCCTAACATCTCGATGTGGATGATTCATAAATCTGCGTTGTACCAAAGCAACCATTGAGGGGTGCATCGCCCAATTAAAGAGTCTATAATCAGATTGATCTATCCTAGATAGATACGAGTGTATTTCATCAAGTTTAGCAAGCATACTTCCCGTAATTTTCTGTTCTTCCAATTGCCATCCAAGGCAACATAAATCATTCCCTATCTCCATTTCCTTTCAAATATCTCTCAACTCCACACCGTAAAACTTGCCATTGAATTCCTTCAAGAACACTGGGCTTTCCAAAGATTCCATGATTTAATTGTCCGCAAGTTTTACGTAATGGGTTGAATCTCTCCTGCAACTGCGAAATGCTGTTATCACAACAATGATTCTGATTGTACTAGCTGTAAATGTGCAGTGAGGTTGTCGTTTTCAATATACTGTTGTCTCGAACTTGATATATTGGCGTGTTCCAGATTTCTTCACATACAAATTTAAATAAAGAGAGCAAGAGCAATTTCTGAACATAGACAACTCACTGTATTTAATTCTGGAAATAGATCACTTGATTTTACAAGAACCAAATGTCTGTGAACCTGATGCTATCTTTTTTAAAATTCTGGAAATACTGGTACTGCGCTGATGTTCCCAGACGACTGTTTTTAATTCCACCTACGAACACAGCTCGGTAATACCTTTGGCCCAAGCTTTTAGTGTTTAATCTAATTCCATTACTGAGTTTGAACGAGTAAATGCAATATACTGATATTCAGATAGTGGAATCTCGGTCATCAACCAACTTGTAACACTTAGCGTTCACTGTGTCTGATGGATGACGGCTGTTGGGTGCAACCTTGTCACACGGGACTATTGCTGGTAGTGGAGAACAACGAATTCTTTTGTCCCTGATACCAACGCTTCCAAGGCTGGGCCACACTAGTCACGCTACAGTCTTTTACATGGACTACTTTCCAATTCCAGATCAAGGTGACCAAGCTTTGTCACCCGACTCAGATGAATGTAGTCGGTTTATTTAGTCCATGACATGGTTGAGGAGACGTGTGCCTAGAACATTTTGCAACCACACTTCCTGCACTGTGGACTATATATACATAGTGTGCCGTGATTATTCCAAGCTCGATATTCCTCATATTTAATAAATCTGAATAACCATTTCCATGCGCGTGAGTGATTGGGAGATGATTGGTGCCGTGTATCCACCTTGAGCTCCCTCAAACTAGTCATGCTAATCCCGTAACTTTCCTAATGTCACTGCAGGTGACGTCCTCCCTATGAATTGCGGTGATGTCTTTCCTGTCGAGCTGGAGTTACAATTTGTTTACTGGTTGTGACTAGAACCATCACACTACTGGTTGCACACAATTCCCATGAAAACTATTAACCGGCCAAGCTGTAGAGTTCTTAGTGCGTGGAGTCTCTTCTACTCCCTTCGGCTGTTGTAGCGGCTATTAGCTTCACTCACTAATGCGTCCCCAACAGTTTAGGATGGCTGGGTGTGTACGCTGGCATGGGCTATGGCTCCCGACGCGTGTTGCTTCAGCTCGACCAGTGTGCTAGAAGGCTCGTGTGCTGTGACCAAGGGGGTGCGCACTATGCTTTGCGTCCAGTGGAGTTCTTACAAGCTTGTTTTCCCCAACCCGAGCTCTTTAGTACCGTATGCCGTGAGTAAAGGATTGATGACAGAGAACACACGATTATGGAATGAGGCTCCTGTGCGCTCCAACTGATAGGCCGCATATGGTAAAGAGCCAAGTTGTACACTGTCGTGAGGAAACCTCATACACTCGATAGAACTAAGGTGTTATCGTTTGCAGAGTGATGCTACCGTCTCAGTCTACAGACCACGCGCATTAGATAAAGACAGTGCGGAACAAGGTAAATGGTCTTGTAGGTGCGGTTGAGTGCGCGTGTGGTGTTTAACCTTCCCCAATGTCTATCACCTTAGCTAAATGCCCACTAATCTGGGTACGAAACTCCAAAACTGAATTCGCAGCTGTTGTTAGGATTGAACCAGAATCCTTTACTGTGTGAGTGTTCAGTGGATTGTCTTAAATATGCAACTCCTTGATACACAATGCGAATTTATGTAAATCTGATTCTGAAGAAAAACCTCACAGGCTGGTAGAATTTTAGGCTCTGATACCACTGTAATGACCCTAACCGGCCATTTTCCGAATTTTCACAAATATATCTTAGGCAGATTGAAACAAATAGAAACATGCAAATAACCGTTTGATCTAACAACAATAACCAGCAGATATATTCAAATAACCAGCAAATATATTGTTATAAAACTTCTTAGGAAATGGTTTTGTATTATACAATAGCAATACAATAACCATGAATTACGACATCCCAATCTGAAATACAGAAATACAATAAGATTGGATGATAAAGAACCTGTAAAACAATGGCGAACTCTAATGTGAATCCGCACCGGAGATGAATTGGGTTTCCGTCCAATCCACCAAGAAAGCCTGAAGGTTTCCGTCCTCAGGTTTCAGATTCGAAAGCTGAAGCTTCCTGAATTCTCAATGAGAAACAAAATCCATAAACTGAAGCATGCTCAACTGAGACTCCAAGCCTTCCTTTAAGGCTGCAGCTGTGACTTTTCAGTTTCCCCATTCTGTCTCTTCATATTCCCATCTTAAGTCACTTTTAAATAAATATGACCATTAAGTTATAAAGTGACACAATAAATAAAGTAAGGAATCTTCTGGCATTAAAACAGAGGACCAAACGAACTTGGATGATGATGTGTGATAGCTTGCCGGAAAGCTCTCGGCAAGATGCTCCAAGTCCAATATTGAAATTTCAAGAATCCTGAACCTTGCCGACTTACTATAAATAGTAAGTACCCTGGAAACCTATGGAAATTGCTCCAATTGGCCTGAAATTGAAATCACCTAGGCCAAATATCCAACTGATCACTGCCACACCTCGGTTAGCCCACTGGATTGTGAGGAAATGGCTAACAACACGGCATGAAATAATGTACCCCAAAAAGGGGACATTTGTGCTACTTCTAGTAGAACAACACCATTGGTACCGCAATCGTCTTTTATTGATAGATTTTTTGTGCACAAAAATACACCTAGAGCATAGCCATCATTGGAGGGAATTGTGTGGAATAGGGACGTGCATCAACAAGTAGACATTGCTTGTGCCGATTTTTGGTACTTCAACAAGATCCCTTTTAATGTTGCGAAAAATCCATATTGGTTGAATTTGGTTTGCAGAATAATTGAGGCGGGAAAAGGCTACAAGGTGCCTTCTCATGCAGACTTGAGTGGGAGGTTAGTTCACTTGTTTTAGTTTTTAAATGTTTTAAGTTTGTTTTGAATCTTGAAAGCTCATGTTGAATTTTGATTTTTAGAGTGTAGACTAAAGTTATGTTCTTTTTTATATATGGTATTTACTTAATTTTTTTTGAATGTAAGTAATTTTTTTAATTAAAAATGTGTACTTAAAAGATAACATTATTTTTATTTCGTACTTGTAGGTTGCTCATAAATGCAGTTTCTAGGGCAAAAGAAGTGGGGGAAGAACAAAAACTACAATGGAAAGAAAGTGGCTGCACCATTTTTTGAGATGGATGGACGGATGGCAAAAACTGCACCATCATTAATGTTTTGGTTTCTTGCAAGGATGTTGTGGTGTTTTTGAAATCCGTGGATGCCTCCAACAAGATGAAGGCTATTGAAACTTTGACTATAATGTTAGAGCAAGTTGTAATGAAGGTGGGAATTGATAATGGGGTACAAATCATAACTGATAATGTAGCAAAATATGTGGCAGTGGCTAGGATCCTCGAAGACAAATATAGTACACTTTTTTGGACTCCTTGTGCAACACATGTCCTTGACCTTTTTTTGGAGGACATAGGAAAACTAGATTGGGTGAGGCTGGTTGTAGAGGATGTAAGAAAGATCACAAAATACATCTACAATCACCCTTGGGCTCTTTGCCTATCGAGAGAACACACCCAAGGGAAGGAGTTGGTAAGAGCGGGAGTTACAAGATTTGCAATGATTTTCTTAACGTTGCAGAGTATTCTTACTTCTTTGACCTCTTTGAAGCAAATGTTTGTGAGTCAAGCATGGCTAGACTCAAGTTATTCGAAGAAGCCTGATGGAGAAAGTGTTTCATCTATTATGGGCTTCGACAACCAATTTGCACATAGAGCTATAGTGATTTTGAAGGTAACTTGGAAACTTCAAAACTTGAATATTTAATTTTTTTGTATTCAAGTCTTTCATTCTTAAATTGTAACTTTAATGAGTAATCTTATTGTACTTTTCAATTGTAGGTGTTAGAGACCCTGGTTAGAGTTCTCTGCTTGGTTGATGGGGATCAAACCCTAATGGGATATCTCTATGAGGGTATGGATAGGGCCAAGAAGGCTATCAAAAATTTCTACAAGGGGAACGACCTCAAATTTTTGCCCATATGGGAAAGTATTGATAGGAGGTGGAATAATCAACTCCTACAAACCCATTCATGGTGCAAGGTACTTCCTTAACCCTCATTTTCACTCCTCGCCATCCTACGCGTATCCCAATGGAGAGGTCATGGAGGGCCTCACTGAGTGCATGCAGAGGATGATACTTGAGGTTGAGGTGAAAGACCTCATTTATTCCGAGTTGGACATGTATGAGAATGCAAGGGGCAAGCTATTCTCTTCAGACATGGCAAAGAGAGGAAGAAACACTAAAAACCCAAGTATAATATTTGGAATTTTGGAGTCTTTCACATGCATGATAAGTAGATAAAAATTAAAATACGTTTTCACCTTGCTTTCTAACTTTTCAATATTTTTTATTTTTCAGATTCTTTGTGGTGAAATCGGGTTGGAAACATTCCAAATTTGCAAAGACTTGACCTCTGAATCTTATGCCAACCTTGTAGTTCATCCAATTGTGAGCGGAATTGGAGCTTGTTTGGGGCCATCCATATGAAGAAGAGGAACAAGTTAGTGCAAAAATGTTTCAATAACCTTGTCTTTGTGCAATATAACCTTCTGTTGGGCATAAGAAAGCTAGAGAAAACACTAGTTGGTCCACTTCATTTGGATGACATAGATCCTTACTGTGATTGGACATCACTGGAGCAGCCTCTATTGTTTACATAGGATGAGATTTACAATTTGGAGAGGTAGGCTATGGAGGAGGGTGGATTCACAATGGGATTGGATGACATTGAGGAGGATGAGGAGGTTGAGGATGATGAGTCATCATTATCAGAGCTAGCACCATCTACACCGAAGATGGAGGTCGAGTCACAACCAGTTGTGCAAAGGGAGGAGCCACAACCATACCGGACTTCTAGGACTAGACCCCCTACCCTTCCCATAGTTTTTACTGGAGCTCCTAGGAAGGGAAAGAGGAAGATGTAGACTATTTTAATGTTATACTTGTATTTATAGTTTTACAAAGCCAATTTGCCATTTTAATTTTGCTTTAGACTATCAAGCTACTAGCCATCAGCATTCCACATGAGGATGCCATTTTGTACCCAATTTGCATTTAAATATATCTAGACTCAGCTTGTTTCTTTTGTTTACTCATTTACGAACTCATTAGATGCATCTCATTGAATTTTGCAAAAAGAATGCATTTCTAATTATATTTAAACAATTTTTAAGTTGCCAATTTTATTGTCAATAAGTTGCTAAGTAATCAATGATATTTTGTCGATATTTTTTTTGGCCCTTGGAGATGAGTTGCGGATAATGATATTTTCAACTATGGTCTGGATAATGCTTATTGATTTTAGTTAAGAAGCATTGAAATATTTGAAGAATCATTTTTTCATATTTGACATCCAACATAATAATAAATGATCCGGTTCTTGCCATCATTTCTAAAATCTTAGCCCTCTTACCAAAAGTAGGGGATTTGACATCATGTAACCCATGTAGTCTGTTCACAATAAGCTACAAGAGTTGTTGTTCTTATGATCTCATTGTAACAAGAAGCGACTGGAAGACTCACCTCTTCATAAGGATGTTCCATAAACTTGAACTGGACCAAAGCGAGCAGTGAGGGTTGCAAAGTTCAATTCAGAAGCCTCCAATCTGACTGATCTACTTTGGATAAATATGAATCTAATTCTTCCAGCTTAGAGAGAACACCGACCAAAAATTTCATGGACTCCAATTGTAATCCAGTCACATAGAGCCAATTCCCTACTTCCTTTTCTTTCTGTAAGTCCCTTAGCTGATTACCATTGAATGTATCATTGAATTCTTTTGAGAAAAGACCACTTTTCTGATTTGCCATTGTCTTCATGAAGTTTGATTTCACTGTGAAAACCTTGGCCAAATCTGTTTAGAAATTTGTGTCTTCCGTCAATATTCAGTAAGATAGCATTTTGTCAAACAATCAAATTGCACACTCAAGTTGGTTTTCTGTTTGAGCCAAATGATGTGTTTGATCATCTTGCCATGCATATAATCTTCACAAACTAGACATGATACTCAATGGCAGATAGACAGAGGTCATTGTTTTAATATGCCAAGGTACAAACATTTTAAGTAATGGTAATAGCATACAGAAATAGAAAAAACAATTGTCTGACCTTGTGGCAGCAAAGAAGATAGCCGATAAAGTTGCTATAGTAATCTAGACACAACAAGCTTTCCATTAGACTTCTGATTTGCAATTTCCTCAAATATAATTTAGATGGCAACCTTCTGTGGAACAGGGAATCTAACAATTCTCAATGATTATTAATGACAGTGATACACATTTGTTTACGTTGCTTCAATTAGTAGTTGATGACTTCCCCAATTCGATTTGTATGCATAAACTAGGAGTGTCTGCTACAGAGTTAATATCAGCAGATTGTTATTCTTCCAACTATATGGGTTGGTCTGCACTACACCATAGTCAAACTTCTAATATTATTAGGAAATGTGCCGTCACTCTCAGGTAATTTACCCGCCATCTACCATCATATATTCCCACACAACAATAATAAGAAATGTTTTGAAACACACCGTAACCATATTCAAACACTCTAGTGTAGGGGCTTTGAAAAAAAAACTTTGCAATAGATACAACCATCCTATAGAAGACAGCTATGGTTAAATAAAAGTCTCCAGTCTACCTTCCAATTCACAAATATGGCAAGGGTTCACATTCGCCAACTGCTTCTTGAGATTAATGCTCATGCCCCTCACACAATAGCTCATTACCGTTTTTGGATCGACTCCTCAATTCTGGTGACTTCTACAACGTAGTTTTCCCACAACAATCAAAGGCAACTATTTTCTGTAATGGTAATGACTATAATATGATAGAAAAGAACGGGAGTTTGCAAACGTGTCTTATTCTTTCCCGATCTCGACTTTTCCTAGTCCCGATTCTATTTTGTGTCGTGTGACTCACTTTTCCAACGATACAATATTTTCATGCTATTCCACACGAAGAGAGAATACATCTACCAAATTTTTAAATCGCACCAATTTACTGAGGCCAACTTAAGAGGAAACAATATAATTGAAGGCTTCTTCTCATGGCTTCAAACTGTTTGATACGCTCATATTCACCTTTGTTCGAATGCTTATCACAACAATGTTAAATATGGAGATAGGCCCAACTCTCTATAACCGATCACTGCTCAACCAGTTTCAAGAATGACAATTTGAAAGTACAATGGAAGATATGCATTTCAAACCATAGTTCCCAAACTCGGACTCGGCTTGGACTCAGCAAGGCCGACTCGACTCGTGACTCAGCTATGACTTGGCAAAATGAAAAAACCCTTGGAATTTGGAGATTTTTAATGATTTAAAACTTGTTTCATGCACCCATTATTGAATAAAGCTTAAAGACACTATAACATCATCAAATAGAAGTTAATTTGATCACATATATAAACATACATCCATCACATGAGTACAAACATAAATTGTAGCTAAAGGAAATAGAAAACATAGATATATAGAGTTATAAATATTGTCAAATGTATATAAAATCCATGAAATCCATGACATCAAATGTTCCCAAACATATGTGTAAACAAAACCAAGTCTATGGTTCAAGCTCTAGCTCTAGCTCAGCCTCAGCCTTAAAGTAGTTTGTCTGCCTCCTACAAAGGCGTCTAAGGTAGGTCCTGGATTACTGAGTAGCCATAATCTCCACCTGTGAGGTGCCACAATGATCAACATCAGCTGTGCCTTTGCCTATGAGGTGCCACAATGATCCTCTCTTGTTCTCACAACTAGCAAATAGAATGACTATTAGGGCAAAATAGAAGACATAAGTGAAAAAAAAATGGGAAATAACTTTTTTTTTTATTGGGCGAATATGGCTAATGCTGGCGTGAGTCATGGAGCTTGGACTCAACGAGTTATGCCTTAAATCGCATGACTTGCGAGTCATGCGAGTTATGGCTCATAACTAGTTGAGTCATGGAAACGAGTTATCATGACTCATTTTGGTTTGCACGACTTGTCAACTCAGACAACTCGCTAAACTCGCCGTGAGTTCAGGAACACTGTTTCAAACCTTACCACGACAATAATTAGAATTAATCTTCGTTTTGTGCTAGAATGGTTCACGCAGGACCTCCAACCAAATAAACCACTCATAAAACCATAGATGAGTTCCTAGTGATTTATTCCCTCTATAGGTAGTAGTTTGAGGCTGACATGACAAGGATGATGCATTCATGTCAACCATGGCGTGAACGGACATGGTCATGCCCGACTGTTCCAGTACCCGTTGATTCCCTATTGTGATGGTTGTGTATATAATGCAACCCTTATGCGTTTTGTGTGGTGTTCCAAGGAATTCGATAGGATGTATAGGAACACAACTATTCTTTGTCTTTCAGTCATGGCTTCCATATCATGTGCGTCTAAAACCCTGTGTGCATGCCTTCTCCAAACATGTGCGGCAACATACTATATATTTCATTCTCAAACTTAAATTGGAGAAATATATTCCACGACAAATAAAATATTGCTAATATCTTCAAACTTATCATGTGATATAATATTTCAATGGCCCATGAAAACAATGTTCTTCTCTTATATCCAGCGGCCGCACTCAGGTCAAGGTACCAAATAATGGATCGGGAGCCACAAATACTTATTGAACTCAATGATTATTGAAGTGAAATATTATCTTCCAAACTACTGTGGAAGCCCCAAATAATAATTGCCATGTTTCATAGAATGAGTTGGCAATATTGTATGTTACGAAATACTTCTCACAATAGACTTAATAGACCTCGACGCAATCTTTAGAATAGTTCGCTAACAATCTTGATTGAAATATTTATTGCAAATATGAATCAAACCAAAATATTCACCGCCAATATTAAATATGCATAGAACTTGCACAATGTTATAATACCGAACTCCCTTTTCTTATGCCACATATGACATATTTTAACCCTCAATAAAGTTCATGCCAATAAAGATTCAAAATAAATAATCTTTATTCTCAATGTCTGATTTAAAGTACTTAGATGAGAGAATACCTCAATAAATCAACATAACAATAAAATAAGCCCTTCCAGGCAATTAAGTTGTACTTCTATCACTCATGAAACCCCATAGTCTGGTAGGAAAATCAGCTCTGATACCACAGAAATTTCCCCTATGGATATTTGCTCTAGATTTTACCAAGTGTTCCACAGGAATTTTAACAAATAATTTGCATGCAAATTGATTTCTATTCATGCAACAAATTATTTTGAAAATCATATAATATCAGACTAAAATAAAGATTTGAAATTAAATATGAATATTGCCATCAAATAGATAAATCATTACAACCTTATTTTCCTGATAGATATGAAATACCTTTCTTACTACAAGTTTGTCTTCAGATGAATACTTCACCATTTAGCTCAGTTGTGAACCCTGTCATAAATTCACCAAATAAATGAATTGGGGCTCTGTCTATTCCACCAAGAAATTTTGAAGGTTTCCATCCTTAAGTTTCAAAACTGAAAGCTAGAAGCTCCCAAAATTTCCAAGAGAAAATAATAAACCACGTATAAACCAAGCTTGTTGAGAATGAGCCTCTCAATGTTCTTTAATAACACAACCCCGTGACTCTTTGTTTTCCCTCTGCCTGTCTCTCGATATTCCTTTCCTTTGTCTCCTTATTGCCCCCCTCTTTAAATTAAAATGACTTTATTAATTTTCTCTAAGTTCCATTAAAGTCTTTTTTTTTTTTTTAAATAATTAAATTGCGCTGTCATTAAATTTGATATAATTTGACAACTTAAAACTTTATTTAATTTACTTCTAATGTTCCAAAAAGGGGACATTACAGAAACCAAGCTAAAAAAAACACATGTTAATGCTAGATAAGTTGGAGAATGGTCACCAAAACCCTAAGAGTTCCCTAACCCTAACTCATTAGCGTACATGAACTCATTGAATAGGCTAATATTCATCATTCTATCAGAGCTTAGGAAGGGGACATTACACTTGGGTCTTAGTCAAGCTTGGAGGCCCATTGCAATAAGACAGATAAAAAAACCCCGACTTCAGAAAATTGAGCCTTGGGCGTATTTAATTAGCAACTACAACTTTTTTTATTATTTTTGGGAATGACTAAGCTACATTTAGTCTTTGTTTGTAATGGGGAAGTTACATTTAGCAGTTTATTTAATAGCTGGTTGTGTTTATTAAGTTTTTTTTTATTGAGTTCCCATGTTAGATCATGTGCCGGATCTCTTTGTCCATTTATTATCTTTTTTGATATTCAAAAATTTCATGCAGCTGTTCCAAAAGCTTCTTTCTTCCACAATATAGGAATTCTTAGACTTACTTTGTTTCATCTATTCTAGGTGGAGGCAATTGTGCGTAAGAGACATGGCATTGAAAGTTGCAGGATATTTAAACTCTTAGCTATGAAGGGTCAGCTTGAGCAAAAACAGGTATTTTTGCAGAAAGGTTGAAGTGCATGATAGCCACACTTTTTCTTTGAACATGAAATGAATAAATGTATACCATGCTCCATAAAAGTCCTAAAATTTGTCATCCTCTTATATAAGTAATTGTTACACAGGCATGCTTTAGATTGTAGTCACAAATATTGTATGTTTGTCATTTTTTCATTGCCTCTGTCTGAATATGTAATAAAGATCTTATAGTAAATGCATTAATGACATAGAGGCAGGCCAACATTAATTATGTAAAATTTATATTATAGTAGGTATATGATCTTGACACATGATCTCAATTTTAATTCTCTCCTTTGTTGATTTTTATCACGATAGAGCTTTAAATTTCACGTTTATGGTTTCCTTATCAGTGTATGCCATTGTATAACTTTTCTTTAATGTCCACTTCCAATTTCCTTTCAAACCACTCTAACATTATCATATATTGGGGCCCAATGAGTTTGCTATTGGTTTTTTGTGACTATGGTTTCATATTTTTGAACTTACATCTATGTGAATCTGGTTTTCTGACATCCAAAATATGTTGGAAGAGAATCTGGCATGCTATAGACGACGGTCAGAATTAATGTATATCATTTGAATAAGGTTTAATATTATGGATAACTCTTTTTTTGGGTTTTGTTGAGATTAATGTGCTAATAATAAAGTATCAAGTTTTCATGGTTAATATTGCATGTATCACAGTTCACAAACTCAGACTTGATTTGGACGCAGAAAATAAAAAAATGTCTGACTTGGCAAAAGCTCAATGAGTACTCAGCTAAACTCAAAAACTAAAAGATACTTGAAATTTTGGAAAAAAATATAAATGTGTAAATAAAGATAAAAATTTATTAAATGAGTTTGGTGGGGGTTTGTGGGCAGTGCTGTGCATGGGTTCTAGAGGCAATACAAATATAAATATTTTCATGCCTTTGAAACAGCACAGACCTACATGGCGCACACCATTTTCATTGTTTTTTAAATGGCAAAATAGTGTGTATTTTCACTCCAATTTGCACAAGAAAACCTGGATGCCAGAAAATTGTGTTTTTTAGTATTCAAGCTGCATTTTGGACACCTTTTCTTTTGTCACTTTGGGTTACCTGTTTGGTGTTCGGTGCAGTACATGATATGGACTTGCGAAGTTTTGCTAACAGAACTTGCCGAAAGCTCAGCTCTTCCTAGGCACAAATTTTTTCTTTTACTATTCATTTTGAATAAAAACCTGCATGACTTAGAAAGTTTTCAGACTATTGCGTGAATAATCAAAGCTTCAAGACTAAGTGTATCGATAACCATAGTTACCAAATTTGGACCTGTCTAGTTTTTTGTGCCAATCAGATTTTTCCATTTCTTTTATCTCGAAAGTTCTGCATCCCTGAAATCTTGTACCTAAGGAATGAATTGGATTTTCACAACTTTTCAACAATTCTGATTAAAAATTGAAGGATAAAATGGAGAAAAGTGCATTGGTACCTAGAGTCATCCAAAAAAGGGATAAGTGAAACTAATATGAACATGGAAGATTTACCTCATTAAAATATGCTACTGCATAAAGTTTTTTTTCTCTAGCAACGAGAAATTCGAAGCTAATTTATCAAGGGCAGTGACATATCTATTAAAGTAGTATTGTAATATTTAGCTTATAATAGACATTTAAGTAGTTTAGTTAGTAACTTTCACAATTGTAAGTCAGTCAGTTCTAGTAATCTTCCTTTTATGTCGCTAGTTGCTGATTGTTTCCATTATAGAAAGATCATCTATAATCTTCTATGTAAGGAGTATTTCTCTATTTTGTTAATAAAAAACAATCAATTGTCACTTCATGGTATAAGAGCATAGGGTTATGGGAACATGTGATAGGGTTTTTCTTACGCTTTTTATCTGCAAAAAATCACAAAAAGATCAGTGCACCTAGTTCAAGGGTTTGTTGTTTCTACGGCTAGGGTCTTCCTAAACAACACAAAAGTTTTTTGCGATTTTGTTTGCCCTACTCATGTCTGCTACTGGTGAGGATTCTCTATACGAGATCCTCTGTGACGGTGTCTAGTTTTTGACGATTCTTTTACAAAATCATGGTGTTTTTTTGGAAAACTAGGGTTTTGATACTATTTTAGAAAATTGTGGTGTGTTTTGCCCAAAGTTTGCTATTTTTTGGTGATTATTTGAAAATTGTGGGTTTTGCATGTCTTTTTTCCCAAAGGTCATGGTTTTTCTAATAGTTCAAAATATCATTATTGGCAACTTATCGGCGAGGGCAAAAAAAGAGATATCGGCAAATATCGGAGATAAGTCAGGAACTTCTCGGGAAAATATTGGGAACTTAAAAAATTGCTTAAATTTAATTAGAAATGCATTTTTTTTGCAAAATTCAATAAGGATATGCATCTAATGAGTCAGTAAATGAGTAAACAAATCAAACAAGCTGATCTAGATATATATAAATGCAAATACTAATAGGATACAAAATCGCATCCTCGTATGGAATGCTGATGGCTCATAGCCATAGTCTAATAGTCTAAACTCTGAAGCAAACTAAAAATAGCAAATTGTCTTTGTAAATAGTAAAACTCTAAGCAAATCTAAATGTCGAGTACAATATCAAAATGGTCTACATCTTCCTCTTCCCCTTCCTAGCAGCTCTAGTAAAAACAACTGGAATGCGAGGGCCCATAGGGGCTCTAGCCCTAGAAGTTTGTTGTGGCTGTAGCTATGGGTGTGATTCAACCTCCATCCTAGATGAAGATGGTGCTGACACTAGCAATGACTCATCATTTGTATCCTCCTCACTCTCAAACTTAGTGCCCTGATCCTCCTCATGAATGTCATCCAATCCCGTTGTGAATCAACCGTCCTCCATAGCCTGCCTCTCCAAATCATAAATCTCATCCTCTGTAAACAATGGAGGCTGCTCTTGTGATGTCCAATCAGAGTAAGGATCTATGCCATCCAAATCGAGTGGACCAGTTGGTGCTAACTCTACCTTTCTTATCACAACTTAAGATTATATTGCACGAAGACAAGGTCATTGAGGCATTTCTGTGCTAACTTGTTCCTCTTCTTTGTGTGAATGGCCTCAAATAAGCTCCAATTACGCTCACAACTGGATGGGCTACAAGACTGACATAAGATGCGAAGGGCAAATTTTTGCAGATTTGGGACATTTCCATCCCAATTTCGCCAGCAAGCATCTACAAGATAAATATTAAAGAGTTAGAAAGCAAGGTGAAAACATATTTTTGTAACTTAGTTTTTATCTACTTATCATGCATGTGAAAGACTCTAAAAATCCAAATATTGTGCCTGGGGTTTGAGTGTTTCTTCCTCTCCTTGCCACGTCTGAGGAGAATAGCTTGCTCGTTGCATTTTGGTACACTTCCATCTCAGCCACAATGAGGTCTCTCACCTCAACATTGGGTACCATCCTCTACATGCAATCAGTGAAGCCCTCCATGACCTCTACATTGGGATCCGCGTAGCATGGAGAGAAGCGAAAACGAAGGTTGAGGAAGTACCCCGCCGCATGAATGGATTGGTGGAGCTGATTGTTCCACCTCCTGTCAATAATGTCCCATATGGGGTCAAATTTGAGGTTGCCCCCCTTGTAGTAATTTTTAATAGCCTCTTTGGCCCTGGATCCATGGCCTCGTAAAGATACCCAATTGGGGTTTGATCCCCATCTACCAAGCGGAGAACTTTAACCAAGGGCTCTGTCACCTACAATTGAAAAGTAGAAAAAGATTATCATTAATCATTAGAGACTAGAGTTACAAATTAATAATGAAACTGAAAGACTTAATTCTTGAATACAAAAAAAATGAATATTTAACTTTTGAAGTTTCCAAGTTACCTTCACAATTTCTGTAGCAACATCAAAAAAGTTGTTGTCAAAGATGATGCATGCAACTCTCTCTCCATTAGGCTTCTTTGATTAAGTTGAGTCTAGCCATTCTTGACTCACAAACATTTGCTTCAAAGGGTTCAAAGAAGTAATAACACTTTGCAACTTTAAGAAAATCGTTGCAAACCTTCTGACTGCAGGTCTAATCAACTCCTTCCCATGGGTGTATTCTCTCATCAAACGGAGAATCCAAGGGTGATTGTAGATATATTTTGTTATCTTTCTTGCATCCTCTACAATCAGTCTCACCCAATCCAATTTTCCTATGTCCTCCAAAAGAAGATCAAGGACATGCGCTACATAAGGAGACCAAAAAAGTGTGCTATACTTATCTTGGAGGATCCTACCCGCTGCCACATATGCCATTGCATTGTCGGTTATGATTTGCACCACATTATCAATCCCCACCTCCATCGTAGCTTGCTCTAACATTAGAGCCAAAGTTTTAACATTCTTTACCTTATCCGAGGCATCCAAGGATTTCATAAAAACCACTTGATACTTGCAAGAAACCAAAAAATTGATGATGGTACGGTTTCTTCCATCTGTCCATCCATCTGAAAGTATGGTGCAGCCAAATTCTTTCCATTGTGCTCTTTGGTCTTCTACCACATCTCTGGCTCTAGAAACAACATCTTTGAGCAACCTATAAGCATGAAATAAAATCTATAAGCATGAAATAAAATTAACGTTAAGTACACAATTTTGATTAAAAAAAAAGTTGCATTCAACAAAAATAAGTAAAATGTAAAATTGTAAATTACTAAATAGTAAACTGTAAAACATTTAAAAATTAAAACAGGTGAACTAACCTCCCACTCAAGTCTGCAGGAGTAGGTGCCTTGTAGCCCTTTCCTACCACAGTAATTCCTGTCACAAAATTCAGCCAATAGGGACTTGCTGCAACATTGAAGGGGATGTTAAAAAACCAAAAATCGGCACATTGAATGTCAACTTGCGGATGCACATCATTGTTCCACCCAGTATCCTCCAGTGATGGTTGTGCATGGTAGGTTTGCGGGTTCGTGGGCCACGAAGAGAACCCACTATGCCCTCAAGTGCTTCTTCGTTAAGGTTGGATGGGATACCTGGTCACAACCCACATTATTTCATTATGATCATTGTAAAGCAAAATCCAAACTAATAATGGTGATTAGAAAATAATAAACGATTCTTAAAAAGGAAATAGTGTGAGTCTATGAGATACCTTGCGATACAGAAATGGCTGCCCTCATGGTGATTTTTGCCCTTTCCCTTTGTAACTTTTTCTCCTCTTGGGCAGCGAGAAAGGCATTCATCTGTCTCTTTATTTTATCTGTAGTTTTGTCACAAACCCTTGTGTCATGCTTTTTGATCCCAACAACGTGGTATTTCAAAGGAGATATGCTTCCACTAATTAGTTTTTCACATTTTATGCATATCACGGTATTATATTCAGGTCCTTCAAAAGCATATGCCCATGCCTTGTCTCTAGCCCCTTTAGGGCGTGTGCCTACATATCCAGATGGACATGCGTCTACTGAGGCACTGGCAGACCCTGCAGCTGACCCAGATGTAGAGCTATCCCTATTTGCCATTTTAATGATGAATCAACGACAACCTACACATGTCACATACAAATTGAAAAGACACAAATTTAGAAATTTAATAAACAAATTTAAAAACAAACTAAATTAGTTTAAAACTTTAAATAAGTTTAAACATAGCTGAAACTTGAAAGAATAAAACAAAAAAAAGTGTTAGTTTATGAAACTTTTAAGAAAATATGAAATTCTTGTGAGAACTATGAATTTTTTTTGCCAAAATCGCTAAAAAATGGTGTTAGATCTTGTTCATTACATTCTAAAACGAGTTAGAGTACATTGGAAATGGTATTATAAAGTTTGTATAAACTTAGTTGCAACTAATACAACACAAAATGATTTTTGAAAAAAAAGAAAAAGAATCTTGAAAACTTACTTGTGAATCCAAATCTGCTTGAAAAATCTCTTCGAATCCACTTCAAATCCACAAGAAATTGCTATTGAAGGCTTCAAATGACCTTTTTTCTCTTCCAAAACCTATCTCTCCTCTCCAAATGTGCTCAGCCAAACAAAAAAATAATGTTTTGCCCTTTTGCTGGCCATTCGAATATAACTTGGGCGCGTGCGCGATAAGTTGGTGACTTATCGTGATAAGTTGGCACTTATCGGCACGCGAACTTGACGTAGTTTATTGACAGGCATAAAATATCGCGATAAGTTAAAATATCGCAGATATATCTGCGATATTTTAGTCTATGGTTTTTCTAATCTAAGGGAGTTTTGCATGATTTTTTTCACAAACTTGTGTGTGATTTCTACGTATAGCATCACATCTAGGGTTTGACGATTTTTCCACAAAATCGTGGTGCTATGTTTTAGCAGAATTTTTGAAAATTTCTATCAACTAAAATCAAAGTTTTTTTGAGAAGCTGATTTTTATCGTGGTCTCTGGATAACGTGAGGTATGGGCTTCGTTACCCAACATCATGTTGTAAGGAACTAAGAGGTTCAACGACAAGAACTACAATGCTTGGAAGCAGAGGATGCTCACTATTTTTGAGTATGGTGTCTTGATTAGCTTGTTTCTCGTAAATCTACTTGTCGCACAACTACAGGTAAAGAGTAGGACAAGTTTGATAAGCGCAATCAAAAAGCGGTTAAGCTACTTAAGTTATTAGTCACTGATGAGATGCTTCTAGAACTACTGTTAGGCAAGACTTGTATATAGATTTGGAGTCACGTAAAGAGTTTGTACGTGACGTCTAACAAAGGAAGAGCTTTCTTCATTAAGAATATGTTGTTCTTAATTATGATGGACATCAAGTTTTCTTTGTAGGATCATCTCATGAAGATTAGAGACGTTTACAATCAATTGGAGGCCATTGGTTGCAAGATAGAAGATGATGATATGGTGGTAATCACACTGTAAGGCTTACCACGAGCTTAAGAGCACTTCATTGAAACTCTCAACAATACTTCCACCAATGTTGATTTGAAGTTTGATGATCTGGGTAGCAAGCTCATACAACAAACCAAGTGGAAACAATAATTTGTTAGTAGCAACAACATAATTAGTGTGGAGTAGGCATTTAACACCAAGGAGAAAGGCAAATGCAAAGGCAAGTTCACTCAATAGAAGGGAGAAAGCCAACATGACGTTTCTTCAAAGAATCTGAAATTTGTGATATATCATTATTGTGGTAAACTTGGACATGTGCAAAAGTTCTACAGAAAGCGGTTGACTGATAAAGTATCCAACTAGGGAGGTGATGCAGGAACATCTTTGGTTTCTTGGCAATCTTGCATCAACCAAAATATTTGTTTTATGTTTTCTTGTTCATACAGTTTGAGTTTCTTGCAGCATAACTTCATTTTGGATCTTTGGTGGTTGTGCACCTCGTTGTGCGTTCTTGGCATCATGTTGAACCTTCACCTAGGTTCGCACCTCAATTGATTACTTCACTATTGAGATCTTGTGGATTCTTGGTGGGACTTAACTGTTCTTCATGTTTTGCAGCCAGTTTGTGTTTTCTGATCTTGCGAAGAAATTTCCCGATCGACAAAGCTTCATGCCTCATTTCTCGATGTTGCTACACCTGTGGCCGACCTTCTTGAGGGATTGTAATTCATGTTTCATCTATTATGGGGTGATCATTATGATTTGGGTCCTAATCTATATTTTTTAATACGTTTTCTTCTCATTGGGAAATGTAATCTTTCTAGGCTGACATGAGGCTTGTGAATGCTTTATAAGATGATGTAATCAATCCTTAGAATAGCTTAATAGTTCTAGATAAAAAGATAACCTCTTGAAGGTTAGAACACAAGGTTCCTATTTGTAATCAGGCTCGTATGCCTGGAATGTAAGATTGCATGTTGCAAGTCCATTGTAATTGATTTTCAGATAATACCAAGGTAGATCTTGCTTTTCTCTCAATTGTTTCTTGCTATTTCTGTTGTGTGACTCTTGCTGCAAAGATTGGACGGATCTCTTTGTGGTCCCTCCATCCGTGACTGCACCAAGTGGTATCAGAGCAAGGTTTTGTTCTTGTGGTGAGAAAATTTTGTGTCCCTAGGTTGCGAAGCCCTAGAAATCTTGTTGTGGGGTGGAAGAGTGCAAATCTTACATGCAATTGAAACGGACTTGCGCGAAATGGGTTGGAGAGGAAATGCTCGTGGAGGAAGGAGATATGCGGATCTGGCATTAATGGACATGTTGAGGCAAATATCAACCAGATTAGAAGCTATTGAAACAACCCAAAGAAGAGGTAGGCATATTGAAGATGTAAGTGATAATGAAGAGGAAGAAGAAATAATAGGACTTGAACTTGATCAGGGAGAAGATCAATTTCTAAAAGCCTTAACTAGGGTCAATACAAGACCACATTTCAATCCATCGGATTATGATGCCAAATTGGATTTAGATTAGTTGCTTGATTGGATCCCAGAGATGGAAAAGTACTTTGATTTTGAAGGCACAAGTGAAGACAAGAAGGTGAAGTATGCTTGCACTAAGTTGAGAGGTCATGCATCCTTGTGGTGGGATCATTTGCAGACTGATAGACAAAGAAGAGGCAAGGAGAAAATCAAGTCATCGGATAGGATGGTGAACAAATTGAATGCCTTTCTTACCTGTTGATTACCAAGTAAGTTTGTTTAGGAAGTTGCAAAACCTAAAGTAGAAGGATCTTACTTTAAAGGAGTATACGGAAGAGTTTTGCAAATTAGATATCAGATCTGGCCATGTGGATGATGATGTTGAAAAGGTTGCAAGATATCTCAATGGTTTGAGGACATCTATCCAAGATGAGATTAGTTTGGTCAAATTGTAGAGTGTAGAAGAAGCTTATCAATATGTCCTTAAGGCTGAGGAGAAGTTGAACAAGAGACAAGAACAAAGACAAAGAAGTAGAGGTGGACGATCTCAGAGAGGCGGATGCTTTGGAGAAGGAAGATCTTTTGTAGATCAGAATAAGGGTAAAGTAGAATTCAAGGAGGAGATTTCATATCAAAGGAATGACAGAAATTACCATAGTGGTGGTGGTTCAAGCAATTATAGAAGGGATGATAGAAGAATATTTAGAGGAGCCTGTTTCAAATGTGGAGGATGACACTGAGCTTTTGAGTGTACCCAAGGGAATTCAAGTAAGAGGACCGAGAACAAGGGTAGATCTGCTAATGTGGAGGAAGAGCCTACTGAATCTTTGGATCAACTAGAGGATAGAGAAGCTCTAATGGTGAGAAGAGCCCTATGTCATGAGGAAATGGATCAAGAACCATTGCAAGGGAAAAATTTGTTCAAGACAAGATGAAAAGTTGAAGGAAAATGTTGCCAAGTGATGAGTGACAGTGGTAGTTCAGATAATTTAGCCTTCGAGGAGTTGGTGGACGAGTTGAAGTTGCAGAGGTTGAAACATCCCAAACCCTATTAGATAGCATGGATGAAGGATCATCATATGGTATTGTTAAATGAACAATGTTTGGTGAAATTGAAAATTGGATCTTATCATGATGAAGACCTTTGTGATATTATGCCTATGGATGTGTGTCATATCTTGTTGGGCAGACCATGGCAATATGATAGACAAGCTTTGCCTGATGGAAGGAAGAATAGGTATACTATCTTTGCAAATAGGATGAAACAAGTGTTGTTGCCTTTAGTGTAGACTCCTAAGAGTGAAATTTGTACTAGTGTTAGGGTTTGTTTGGTTGAAGGAAGGAAGTTCTTGGATGGTTTGAAGAATGATAGTATGTGTTATGCTTTGATCCCTAAGAAGTCTGATTTAGAATCAGAAGAGGAACAACCTAAGGAAGTAAAGGAGTTGTTGATAGAATATGGAGACATAATATCAAATAATGTGCTTGATGGATTGCCACTTGTGAGGAGTATCAGTCATTGTATGGATCTAATTCCTGGAGCTAGTTTGCCAAACAAAGTAGGACACCTACAAAGAATATAGAATTGAATAGGCAAGTGCAAGAATTGTTGAAGGGTTTGATTAGAGAAAGTTTGAGTCCTTGTGTAGTGCCAACAGTATTAGCACCTAAGAAGAGTGGAGGGTGGAGAATGTGTACTAATTCAAGAGCAAACAACCGGATCACAGTGAAGTATATGTTTTCTTTGCCGAGGATGGATGATATATTGGGTTTTTTGAGTGGCTCAAAGTATTTCACAAAGATTGGTTTGAAGAGTGGTTATCATCAGATCAAAATCAGAGAAGGTGATGAGTGGAAAACAACATTCAAAACAAATAAAGAATTGTATGAGTGGTTGATGATTGAGATATTGAAGAAATTTTTGGGTAAGTTTGTGATTGTTTATCTAGATGACATTCTGATTTTCAGTAAATCAAACAAGGATCATTTGTTGCATCTGAGACAAGTGTTGTATAGATTAAGGGAAGAGAAGTTGTTGATAAACATCCAGAAGTGTTCTTTCATGAAAGAGGAGATAGTATATTTGGGATTTGTGATATTTGCGGATAGATTGAAGTGACAGTCCCAACCGGTGCTGAGAGGGGAGGGGTGAATCAGCACCTATAAAACTTCTTTTAAATAAATCTGATGAAGTATACTTATAACTATAAGAAAAACAGATTCAAGCATAAAAGTACCATCAAGCAATCAATCACAAAGTGACACCAGATTTATCACATGGAAACCCAAATCGGGTGAAAACCATGGTGTGAGGAGACCTCACAAATTCCGCACTCTTCTGAAGTGCGCCCTTTTAGGAGCCTTCCATGTTAAAGGATTACAACGCACTGTTAGATAAGACCCGGTTAAAGGATTTGATAGAATAAGGCCAGTTAGTGCCTGCCTGGTTAGAGGACTTAAAACACCTGAAAAGATGTCACCCAGTTAAGAGATTTAATACAAGGGACCTGTTAAAGTCCACCCAAAATGCTAGGATTTGATATTGTAATTGTTAGAAAACAATAGAAGGATTTGACCTTTTACAAGTGGCTTTGCATAGACTGATAAGATCTTTGTTATACTCAACTGAGAAGCATCACCGGTCGTTGTTGGTATGCTCTCCCTTTCTGTTGTGCTTCTCTGCACACTCTTTTGTCTCTTCTCCTTTCTTCTCTATTCACCTTAGCTTCTTCAACGTACAAGTTCACTCTTTTATTTGGTAGAATGAGGGCAAACTATATTCTTAACAGGCAGAAGAATATATAGTCCTTGCCCTAATTGCACTTCTCATGCATGACTTAATTAGAGATCTCCTTCGGATACATCCCCTGGTGGAGTATTAGTTCACTGAGGAAACATCTGATGCATGCCCTTGCTTTATCTGCTTTATGAAGAAAACAATAGATGTGTGTCAAACACCTTTCCTTCACATGAGATAACTCCATTTTTTAAAGCCACAAACTCCGGCTTTAAAACCTTCAAACGCGTCTAGCACCAATCATCATGTTAACTCAAAGTCTTCCAGATTTAGTGCAATAAATGCCGGTCAAAGAGTTGGTTAACAAATAGTTCACTATGACTTCCCCGGTTCATCTTATCATAACGAAGTCTTCACTTGATCGGTATGATCCTTATGTTGTGAACAGGTAAGAGCTTTGACCTGTCACCTTTCCTTCTTCTGTTTATACTGGTTGCATCCTTTCCTCAGTTGTGTAGTCGACACCGGTTGTGTCCGTTCCTCGGTTGAATCCTTCCCTTGGTTGTATCCTCTCCTCGGTTGCCGATACACTTTACTTAGTGACCAGTTGCTCTTGATGAGTAGATATAGTCTCTTCTTTATTGCATAGTGTCACCGGTTGCCAAACTAGTCTATTTACATACAGATCCACCACTGGTGTTCTCCTTAGATCTTTAGACCTTAGATTGACATGTCAAACACCTCTTTCCTCTTTCCTCTTTCCTCTTTTGCCAATCAATGACAATACTTAATTGCCATGTATCGGTAGTAAGCTTACCGCTTACCATCTCTTAATTCCAACATGAAGATGGATCCTGAGAAGGTTAAGGCAATTGTTGAGTGACCTACACCTAAGAGTGTTGGAGAAGATCATTTCATGGATTGACTAGTTTTTACCAAAATTTTATCAAGAATTTCAGTTCGGTTTGTATCCCAATGACTGAGACAATGAGAGGGGATAGGAAGGATTTCACGTGGACACGTAGAGCACAAAAGAGTTTTGAATTGTTGAAGCGAAAGGTAATTGAACAACCTGTGTTAGCTTTACTTGATTTCAATAAGGTATTTCAAGTGAACTATGGTGCAAGTGAGAATGCAATTGAAGCAGTGTTCACTCAAGAAGGTAGATTTGTTGCTTATTTCATTGAGAAGTTGAATGATGCTAAAAGAAGATTTTCAATTTATGATCAGGAATTCTATGCCATAGTTCAAGCCTTGAAGAAGTGGAAACATTATTTGTCGCCTAAGTTTGTGTTGTATACTGATCATCAAGCATTGCAGTATTTGAACAATCAAGGTAAGTTTAATCAGAGACACGTGAGATGGGTTGAACTATACTTTTGTGTTGAAAGTTTGAAACATAGGAGTGTAAGTCAATAGAGTTGTTGATGCTTTGAGTAGATGAAGGAATTTGATGAGAGTTGAAGTGTTGGGATTTGATGAGTTGAAAAACTTGTATAAGGGAGACTCTAATTTTGTGGAACCCTGGGAAGCTTGTACAGAACATGTTACAGCAAACCGAAGAAATTGGTTGGACTATTTTATTCAAGGTGGTATGTTATTTAGAGGAATTGTTGTGCATACCTAGGAGTTCAATGAGGGATAATCTAATTAAGGAAAAGCATTATGGAGGATTAGTTGGACACTTTGGCGTTGACAAGACAGTGGCTTTGGTAAGTGAGAATTATTTTTGGCCTTAGATTCATAAGGATGTAAGGAAATTTGTTCAGAGTTGTAGAGTTTGTCAAGTTGCGAAGGGAAGTAGTCAAAATGTGGGATTGTATACAGCTTTGACAGTACTAAGTAGACCTTGGAAAGACATTAGCATGGATTTCATACTTGGATTTCCTAAGACACAAAGAGCTAATGATTCTATACTTGTGGTTGTGGATAGATTTTCTAAGATGTCACATTTCATTCCTTGTAAGAAGACTACAGATGCAATACATGTAGATGACTTATTTTTTAGAGAAATTGTGAGGTTGCATGAGTTGCCTAGGCGCATAGTTTCCAACAGGGATACTAAGTTTGTTGGTTATTTTTAGAGGACACTTTGGAAGAAGATGAAGACTAATTTGAAATTTAGTTCTACATTTCATCCACAGACTGATGGACATACAGAGGTAGTAAACAGAATCTTAGGAAACTTGTTAAGGTGTATAGTTAGAGAGAAGACTATAAATTGGGATTTAGTTCTAGCGCAAGTAGAGTTTGCATATAACAATTCAGAGAATAGGAGTACGCAGAAGACACCATTTGAGATTGTGATAGGGATGAGTCCTAAAGGAGTGACAGAATTAAGGGTTATCAGTCATGAGGTTAAGAGGAGTGCAAAAGGAGAAGAATTTGCAGAACACATGAAAGCATTGCATGATCAAGTGAAAGAGCATTTGGAGAAAATGAATCAATAATATAAAGAGAGAGTAGATGAAAAGAGGAGACGTAAGGAATTTTAATTGGGCGATGCAGTGATGGTATACTTGAAGAAGGGTAGGTTTCCTGTTGCAACATTTAACAAGATGAAGATGAAGAAGTTTGTGTTGTTCCTAACCGGTTACTGAGAGCGGGGGGGTGAATTAGTAAATTCAATTTCTATTCTTCTTTAATGCAATTAAATATTCTTGTTGATACAGAAATCAAAAAAATATTATGACAATCATAAACAAAAATTAAATGCACAAGTCAACACAAAATTTATACATGGAAACCCTCGATTAGAAGGAAAAAACCACGGTGGGACAAAACCCACGAAACTCCACTACTGGAGTAATAAGGTTGCCCTGTTAGAGGCTTACAAAACACTGGTTAGAGTGCTACCCGGTAAAGGGATTTAATAGAAGACCTGTTAGGATCTTGACCCTATTAGGAGTCGCCTAATCAGAGGACTTAAAACACCAACAAAGATGTTACCCGATAAAGGGATTTATACAATAGAACCTGTTAGGATTCACCTTGATTGAGGGATTTAAATATGCTTCACAACTAAAGCAATGATCTTATAATGACACTATATTTGTCGATTCAAATCATACCTGTTCACCCTTTCCTTTGCTTGGTTGTTGAATCTATTGACATAAACTTAGTTGTCATTGGTAAAGTCATAGGCAAACATCAATCCCACGAGAACACCGGTACATCACGCCGATACTCATAATTGTGAACCAGTAGACTAAACAAGAAAGCGGTGTACTTGAACCGGTCACGCTTATACCGGTCCAGGTTTTTCCAACCAATCATGGGATACACACAAGGAACAGATGACTAATCGGATACAAGCTCTTCCTCGATTAAGTGCATGATAATCCAAACCGGATTATGTGGAGCGTTTTCAGTTAAACTGGAGTTAGCTTTGTTTTATCTACGAGCGTTTAGAGGTAAACTCAAAGGACTTAAAACACCAACAAAGATGTTACCCGATAAAGGGATTTATACAATAGAACCTGTTAGGGTTCACCTTGATTGAGGGATTTAAATATGCTTCACAACTAAACCAATGATCTTATGATGACACTATATCTGTCGATTCAGATCATACCTGTTCACCCTTTCCTCTGCTTGGTTGTTGAATCTGTTGACATAAACTTATTTGTCATTGGTAAAGTCATAGGCAAACATCAATCCCAATCAATCCCACCGGAACACCAGTACTCATAATTGTGAACCGATAAACTAAACAAGAAAGCGGTGTACTTTAACCAATCATGCTTATACCGGTCCAGGTTTTTCCAATCGGTCATGAAATACACACAGGGAACAAATGACTAACCAAATACAAGCTCTTCCCCGATTAAGTGCATAATAATCCAAACCGGATTATGCGGAGCGTTTTCAGTTAAACTGGAGTTAGCTTTTTTTTTATCTACGAGCGTTTAGAGGTAAACTCAGGATCAGTTAGCAAGTTTTCTTTGCATGCATGATTTATGGGTGAGTTTACAGCTTGGCAAAACTATGAGATGTATTTTTAATAAGATAATCTCTTATAAATAGAGGAAAAAGGACATGAAAGAAGTGTTGTTAAATATCGAGAGCATAGAGTGAAGAAGAGCAGGAGAGCCAAATCTTCTGAGAGGAATCACAGTCATGAGAGGTGAAAGGGAGAGAAAGATTCAACAACCAAGCAGAGGAAAGGGTAACAGGTATGATCGGATTCGACAGAAAGTGTCATCATAAGATCATTTCTCTTAATTGAGAAGCATATTTAAATCCCTCAATCAAAGTGAACCCTAACAGGTTCTTTGTATAAATCCCTTTACCGGGTAACATCTTTGTTGGTGTTCTAAGTCCTCTTACAAGGCGACTCCTAACAGGGTCAAGATCCTGATAAGTCTTCTATCAAATCCCTTAACCGGGTAGCACTCTTACCAGTGCTTTGTAAGCCTCTAACAAGACAGCTTTATTACTGTAGTAGTGGAGTTTGTGGGTTTTGTTCCATCGTGGTTTTTTCTTTCTAACCGAGGGTTTCCACGTATATATGTTGTGTTGACTTGTGTATTCAATTTCTATTTATGGGTGCTGTAATATTCTTTTAATTTTTGTATTAGCAAGAATATCTATTTGCAGAGAAGTATTAGAAATTCTATTTACTGATTCACCCCCCCTCCCAGTAACCGGTTAGGATTAACAGAATCTTTCTCTCGCTTTCACCTTCCGTGACTGTGATTCCTCTTTGAAGATTTTGCTCTCCTGCTCTCTTTCGCCCTATGCTCTTGATTTTCAACAACACAATTCTCATGTCTTACAACCTGTATTTATAACAAATTATCTTATTAAAAATACATCTAATAGTTCCGCCAAGCTGTAAACTCCCAAAAAATCACACATGCAAAACTCTTGATCAAAAAGCTTGCAAACTGATCTTTAGTTTACCTCAAAATGCTCGCAGAAAAAACATAGCTAACTCCAGTTCCATTGAAAAAGCTAACTCCAGATTAACTGAAAAACGCTCCGCATAATCTGGTTCGGATTATCATGCACTTAACTGGGGTGTAATTTGTATCCGGTTAGTCATTTGTACCCTGTGTGTTTGCCAAGACCAGTTGGACAAAACCTGGACTGGTATAAGCGTGACCGATTAAGGTACACTTCTTACATGCTTATTCTACCGGTTCACAATCATCACACTATCATGAGTACCGGTGTTCCGGTGTGATTAATGTTTGCCAATGACTTTACCAATGACAACTAACTTTATGTCAACAGTCTTCCCCTTTCGCATTGGTGGCAAAACACATCAACACTAACAGCTGTAGACCTGCTCCTCTACTTGTCATTTTTCCGATAGCTTCTCTATCTACCTGTAGCTTCTCTTCTCTGTAGTATCTCTATCTACCTGTCCGTCATTTTCCTTATAGCTCTTCTCTTCTTTGCGGTTATATCTTCCCCTTTTTGCCTCCAAGGGACAAAGGGTGATGAATCTTCATATGTGTAACTTGTTGAAGATATCTGTGTTAGCAATATAAGTTGTCATTAGTGTATTTCTCAAACACCATGCACCGGTCACTCACGTTACTTAGAAGACACCAGTAGACTAGAAACATAGTTTATGCACCGGAAGATGAAGGAAAGGGGATACACTGGTAGACCGATCTAAGTACACAGTACCGGTCTCATAATATATACAAGGGGTGAACTGGGTATAAAATATACCGGTCTAAATTGCCTAAAGATCCGCACCGGATTTTGCAAAGAAGTTTTGAGTTAAAACTGGATTATACAGGACATCCACCGCTAAGAAGTGGAGTTAGCTTTTTAACAGGAGTTAGCTTTATTTCTACGGATATTTTGCAAGGTAAACTCCAAATCATAACGCATAGCTTTTTGCTTCTTGCATGATTTATTGTTAAGTTTACAGCCTGGCGGTTCTATGAGTTAAGGGTATCATTACGATGAACTCTTGTATAAATACAGGTCATAAGACGCAAGAAGAGTGGTTGTTGAAAGTTGTTTAGTAAACAGAGCAGTAAAGAGTAATCTGCGAAGAGATTACAGTAACCAGAGGTGAAAGGAAAAGAGGCAAAATAGAGATTAACAGCCAGGCAAATCGGGAAAGATCAACGGGTATGATCTAATCAAACAATTAGTGTCATAATAGATCATTGCTTTTATAAGGTGTGAAAGCAAATTGAAATCCCTCTATCAAGGTAGACTTAATCGGTTCTTTGTAAAATTTGCTAACAAGGTAACATCTTTATTGATGTTGAAAGACCTCTAACCAGGCGACTCTTAACAGGGTTAAGATCTTAACTGATCTTTTGTAAAATCCCTTAACCGGGTAGCACCTTAACCAGTGCTTTGTAAGCTTCTAACAGGGCGCCTTCATTCTACAGTAGTGAAGTTGTGAGCTCTGTCTCACCGTGGTTTTTTCCTTCTAACCGAGGGTTTCCACGTATATATCTTGTGTTGATCTGTGTACTTTTACAGTTATGAATATTTGTTTTTACTTTGCTTAGATTACAAGAAGTACTAAACAAGATTGGAATTGTAGTAGAAAATAGTTCTTACTGATTCACCCCCCCTCTCAGTAACCGGTTGGTAATAACAATTGGTATCAGAGCCTAGTTCTCTATACTTAAAAGTCTAATAGCTTGAGAGAAAGATCATGGAGGGTTACCGGTATCAGAGAGAGCTAGAGGAAGCCAACGACATTATTGCCTCTCTGGAGAATAGACTGAGGAGATCACTTGCAAAGAGAAAGGAGCTAGCTGTATAGTTGAATGAGAGCAATGAAACCATTGATGAACTCTCTCGGCAAAGTGGATCTGATGAAGCTGAGGAGGCAGTATCTGAACTCATGGAAAAGAATCAAATCCTGACCGATCAGATCTCCAAACTTAAGAGGGAACGAGAGGATAATTTCCTGAGGATGATTGAACTGATTGAGAAAAAGAGAAAAGCTGAAAATGAAAGGAATTCAACAGTCAAGTTGCTAATAGCCTCTGAAAAAGCAAGGAACCGGGCAGAGGAAGCTGTAGGAGCAAATGAGCTTATCATTCTGCAACTTCAAGAAGACATGCAGATTGTCACTCAAGAAAACGCCAACATGCAAAAAGGCTGGCATGATAGGGATGAGGCATGCAAAAGACTGGCACTGGAATTGTATCAACTGAAGAAACAAATGAAAGAACTTGAAGAAAGAAATGAAACCCTGAGAAGATACAACGAGAGCTCGGTCAAGCTTGATGAGCAACTTAGAGCTCAAAGAAACCATAAAGATCAAAGCGGTCTTGGATTCACCAGTGAAGTCACCAAAGAAATTGGTGAGTCTTTTGGAGCTAAGACGAGAAAGAAAGAAAAGAAGAAGCCGCTAGCACAAAAAGGTAAGAAGACCTTTAACACATCTTGCAACCATTGTGGGAAACCGAGTCAGAACAAATAACTGTAGGAATGCACTGGTAAAGCCAAAAAACAGCTACTGCAAGAACTGTTGCAAGTTTGGCCACAAGACCAATGAATGTTGATCCAACCCTACATCGGTGTCCAGTGGAAGCAGGGGAAGCTTCAAGGGCTACTGCTATGCATGCAACAAATTTGGACACAAGGCTGAAGAATGCAGATCGAAGACTATGGCATTCAGATCCTCAAGACCAGTATTCACCAAGAGAAACAAGAACCGGAGCACAACCAATTGTGCAAATTGTGGAACACAACCACAATGACTCATGGTGCAAATCACCCAGTACAAGAAGGGTGAACCCATGGAAGGCAACCGAGATAGTTTGCTATCACTGCTTTCAGACAAAAGGTGTCATAATAGATAATTGCTTTGAATTGTAAGAGCAGATTCAAATCCCTCAATCAGGGTGAACCCTAACAGGTTCTTGTATAAATCGCTTCACCTGATGACATCTTAATTGGTGTTGAAAGTCCTTTCACAAGGCGACTCCTAACAGGGTCAAGATCCTAACAGATCTTCTACCAAATCCCTTTACCGGGTAGCACTCTTACAAGTGCTTTGTAAGCCTTTAACAAGGCATCTTTATTACTACAGTAGTAAAGTTGTGGGTTTTGTCCCACCATGGTTTTCTCCTTCTAACCGAGGGTTTCCATATATATATGTTGTGTTGACCTGTGTATTTCTATTTCTGTTTACGAGTGTTGATTATATTTTTTTAATTCTGCAAGAAAAAATATATAAGGCTAAATTGAAGTAGAAATTTCATTTACTGATTCACCACCCCCCCCCTCAGTAACCGATTACGATTAACAATTGGTATCAGACCATTTTGGTTTTCAAAGATATAAAGCTTAACCGCTTGAGTAAAAGATCATGGAGGGTTACAGGTATCAGAAGAAGCTTGAGGAAGCCAATGACATCATTGCCTCTCTTTAGAATAGGCTGAGAAGGTCCCTTGCAAAAAAAAAAGGAGCTAGCTCTGCAACTAAGTGAGAGTAATGAAACAATTGAAGAGCTCTCTGGACAAGGTGGATCTGATGAAGCAGAGGAGGCGGTCTATGATCTCATGGAGAAGAATCAAATTCGAACCGATCAGATCTCCAACCTGAAAAGGGAGCAAGAAGGCAATGCTTTAAGAATGATTGAAATCATTGAGGAAAAGAGGAAAGCTAAAGATTAAAGGAACAGTGCCGTGAAATCACTGGCAGCCTCTGAAAGAGCAAGAAATCTGGCAGAAGATACAGTAAGGGAAAGTGATCTTGTTGTTCTACAACTTCAAGAAGACATGCAGATAATTACACAAGAAAATACTAACATGCAAAAGAAATGACATGATAAAGATGATGCATGCGAAAGACTGACAATTGAATTGTATCAACTAAAGGAACAAATGAAAGTTCTCGAAGAAAGAAATGAGACACTTAGAAGATACAATGAGAGCTCAGAGAAGCTTGATGAGCAATTGAGGGCTCAAAGAAAGCACAAGGATCCCACAAGACTTCGGTTTATTGGTCAAAGTAGCAAGGAAATTGGTGAGTCCTCTTGAGTCAAGATGGAAAAGACGGAGAAATCAACGGAAGTCAAAGGTAAGAAGACCTTCAAAACCTCTTGCCATCACTGTGGTAAACCGGGTCATAAAACAAATGACTGCAGAAATGCATCGGTAAAACCAATTACTTCTAACAGTTGCTGCAGAAACTGTTACAAGTATGGCCACAAGACTTCTGAATGTAGGTCTCGTCCTATCAGTGTGTCCAGTGGAAGTAGGGGAAGCTTCAAAGGTTACTGCTATGCATGCAACAAGTTTAGACACAAGGTTGATGAATGCAGATCTAAAACTATGGCATTCAGATCCCCACTGACACCGATATTCCCTAAGAGGAATGTAAACCGGAGCACAACCAACTGTGCTAATTGTGGCATACATGGGCATAATAACTCCCGATGTCATTCACCTAAGAATAGAAGAGTAAATCCATGGAGAGCAACCGGGATGACTTGTTACCATTGTAACAAGATCGAGCATCTGGCCAAGGAATGCAAGAACCTGGCAATGAACAAAAGAAGAGGATCGGTCAAACTGGTGAATAAGACCTTGTCTCTCAATTAAAAGGGAAACAAGGGAAAAGAGACTAAGAAAGAAGTCAAGAGGATTTGGTTCAAAAAGGAATCAAAGAGCTCCATTGAGGAGAAGACAGAAGGAAGATCATCATCTGTTGATGGTGATATCTCTTCAACAAACTGAGCCGAAAAGGCTTTAGAGAGAACCGGTAGTCCGCCTACTGTTCCTGGTCTATCATATGAAACAGACAGGTAAGTGCTGACATCTCAACCGAGGTTTGATTAATAGGTAAATACTTGAAAACCGATTGTCGAAGAAAAGATTGGGTAAAGTAATTAATGCTATAGCCGTTAACAAAATGTTACCGTTTGGTAATTACCGTTATACCCTAAATCTATATAAGGGAAGGATGATTACTCTTTTCACTTTACTTTGCGAATTGCGATTTCTGACTTCTTACGATTGAGTAATCTTCTCTCTTGCTTTGGTTTACGGTCATTGCTAAATTATCTTTGTAAAATCGAGCAAGAAGTTCTGTGTAAACCGATCACAATACGATGGCATCATCATCTTCTGTCGTCAAGCTTATTCAAGGAAACCAATTCGACCGACCCATTTACGACATCATGCCAGTGCAGAATAGGGAAAATGACATGACAGGTGTGCTATCATCGGTGCCTGATGGAGTTCTGTTGACTGAAGATGTTACTGCATTTGTTCACGCTAAGCAAGAAGAGTTGGGTGAAACCTTCATCCAGAGCGAGTATCTCTCACTATGCCAAGATGGAAAGCTTCAGGATAAGTATGCTAAGTTCGTAACCTCAGGATTGATCAACGGAGTTTGTTATCCAACCGTGTTCCGACCGGATTGGATAAGATTGGTTCTAAGTTGGGTGCACGAACCAGGGTTCTGGCTAGTGAAAGGCGCATGCACACCAATCACTAAGGAGGATCTGCGAAGCGTTACCAGATCCAGCGACAAAGGGGAAGCTCTTACCCTTAGAACCATTGCCAATGTTGTTGCAAGGTTAACCAAGTCGAAGTCCAACAGTCGGTTGATGACTATCAACGATATAGAGGACGAAGGGGTTCGGTTTGCATCTGCGGTGATAGGTTACAAAATCTATCAGTCAAGCAACATCAACAGTGTACTGGGCGGAGCTATACATGCCGCACATCGGATCATGCACGACAATGCGCAGTATGATATTTGCGCCATGCTACGAAGGCAGATTTTTGAAAATTTAAAGAAGCTCAGTCTTGTGAAGAAGTTCCTGAAATATAGAACACTACTGGTATGTCTATTCTTTTATTATCAAAATTTCTTTTCGGGAATAGGCAAAGTAACATGGCAAATAGATAGACCAGTAATGATTCAAATAAGTGATATGGCTAACAGATTGGGAAATCAGTTTAGTAAAGTTATGACCAATTACTTTGAGGTCTTCCAACTGAGGATGCACGCCAGGGAAAGAATTCCCTCGACTATTGTTGATTCATACAAAGATGAGGTGTGTTTTCTTGTCACCACGGATCACTACATTATTTAGGCCAAGAACTGGGTATGCACCGAAGCTCGGTTATGAGATCTCAACTAAGACAGCCAAGGCATATGTAGATGCTTTACAAGAAAGTGACCTGGATCTGTCTTCATACCGCTTTGGGACGTATGAAGAAATTATTGAAAATTTTGAAGAAGTCTTCAGTAAAAGAACCTAAAAATGTATATGTGAAGAGGTCTCCCACACCGAAGAAGAAGAAACCAGTAACAAAAGAACCCAAGGCTCAAAGGAAAAGAGCACAACAGGTGTCCAGCCAGCAAGGGGAAGAAGAAGAAGAAACAGAGACTGAAGAAACAACTACTCTTCACCAAAAGAGGAAATTTGTGAAACCGGTGAAAGAAGATGCACCGAGAGGAAGGAAACCTACTATTGAAGAATTTCTTGAAGGAATGAAGGAACGAGGTGGATTGGGGACAGTTGGAAGGAGATATAGTCTAAGCAACGATGAGGACAAAAGAAAAATAGAAGAAGTTGTAGTTCACTATCTCTACAAGTTCAACTACACACCAATTGAGCTTCACACAATAATACCGTATGATTTGTTGGAGATTATAGAAGGAAGATGGAAGTCTTAATTGACAAGGAGAAAAAGCGAAGGATAAAAGCTCTACTAGAAGTCCAAAATCATCTAACTCTGGACGAAGCAACCCAACAAGCGGAACTGCACAAGCGAAATTTCTTGATAAGAAAAAGGATAAGTCAAGTGCTTATTGGAGATGTTGACAATATGCATGAAGAAGGTGTTGATACTTGGACAAAACTTCTTTAGCAACAACACCAGGCAGAAGAAGAATGTCAGAAAACCACAGAGCCACCGGTCAAAGATACCAGGAAAGGAAAGGGTATATTGGGCGCTAAGACTTCTGTCAAGGACAAACCTGCAGAAGTACCGGTAATTGTGGACATAACCGATGATAAAGCTGATGATCTGACTCCACCAACTCTGCTTGCGTCCCCAATAAAAGGTTAGGCTAGAACCTTAACTGTAGGCAATATAGTAGATGAAGTTATCGATTATGGTGAAGTGTCCAATGCAGCCAAATGGTTCACTGTGTTAGTAGAGGAGGATAAGCAGAAGATAGAAGTTGCCTTGTTGGAAACTTTCTTAGATTTCAACAGAAGTCCTAGAGATTATAGGGCCAAATTTCCTCCAGAACTGAATCAAAGAATTATGGTTAAATGGAGGACCAGTCTGGCAACCAACAATAAAATTTCTAAGGAAACATTGACACAGGTAAAACTAGGTCTCAGTGAGGAGACAACTAAACTTCTAATGGAGGAAGTGTCAATGAATTTAGACACATAGAACAAGGTCGCCAAGATAGTCAATGGATATGAAAAGGAAGTATATCAAGAGACACTTGAATTCTGGCAGACTTATGACTTCAGTACTCTGAAGACAACAAGTCCACAGGATGAACCTGAGAAAGTATTGGAACCACCGGTTCAATTCACTGCTCATGAACAAGTCAGTGAGCAACAAGTTCCAACAGAAACGTTCACAACCAGTGAACAACTGAATCTAGGAGAACAAGTTCTACCAGAAGAACAAGTACTGGGAGAGTCATCGGTCAAGATGACTATTGAAAAAGAGACAAATGAGGAAGAAACTGTTGTGGATAAGCAACAAGCAGCTGAGGAACAGCACATAGAGCCTCCACCGGAAGAACAAGTAAATCTTAGAGACGAAGCTCCACCGGAAGAGCTATTACATCCTGAACAGGAAGTCCATATGGAGGAAGTAGTACTACCGGAAGGGGAAGTACAACAAGAAGAAGCACCACAACAGGGAATCCATCAGCAACAAGAGGTGCAACATGAAGATATACCTCAACAATAGGAAGTACCTATCAACACTGAATTGGACAAGCTTGTGGAAGAACAACCAGAACAGGAGAAGATACAGAAGGAATCGGTAAATGTTCCTAGCTCATCAAAGAGGAAACTAACTTTTGCAACCGAATTTGAAGCCAAAAAGAACAAAGTTAGTGAAACTATGGTTGACATTAGCAAGATGTCAACTAGACAACTCAAGGAGCTTACTAAGAGAAAACAGGACATGGTCCTATCTAGTGTAAGGAACATCTTGTACAACTTTGTACCGAATGCGGACATTGATGAAGACGAACCTGTTATTGATCAATTGGAAATTTTGGCTCAAGCCATTGGAGAAGATGTCACCGATCCAGAGACAATAGCCATTGATCATTATGAGAAGAAGCGAGTAGAAATTCTACACAAACAAGTTGAAGAATTAAAGACAACTGTATCTACAAATACAAGAATACTCCAACAACAGATACAGGAAGCAAGAGGTCTAATCACAAGGACTTCAAACTTTGAAGACTTTGTTTAGGATATCACTGAGAAAACATCCAAAACCTTAGAAGAAATAAGGGTCCTTTCATCCAAGTTCGATGTAAAGAACACATTTGCAGCATAATACAGCAGAGAAATGACTAGTCTTGCTCTAATAATTAGAAAAGCTTCAGAAGAGAAGACTAAGAGAATTCAAGATCTCATTGGATTCCAATTATTTCTAGCCCCTACAGTTGATCTCGTGCAAATGACTGCAACCGAGGCCGAAAACCTGATCAAGGAACTGGACTACAAAACCATAGAAAACATGGAAAACATAATCGTATCGCTACAAGCAGCACAAAAAAACCTGGAGCATATCACCGGTCTATGGAATCCATTTCTTCAATCGGCGAATAAAATATATAAGGATATCTTCACAAAGTTACAGATATAAACCGGGACATTCTGTGACTACCCTTTGTCCTATGGAGGCAAAAGGGGGAAGAAGATCAAGATGGGAAGAGATCAGGATACTGGTAAGCAGATATAGATACAGTGGAAGGAAGAAAGAAAAAAAGAACAGTATCAAATGAAAGATAGCTTCAACACAGGGGAAGTCTACAAGACAGGTAGTGTAAGGAGATGTTTTGCCACCAATGCCAAAGGGGAAGATTGTTGACATATTTAAGTTGTCATTGGTTAAGTTAGAGGCTGTAAAGAGCCTGCCTGGCTCTTTGCTGAAGATAATATTTATCTGTGGATTTGCTTGCAAGTTTGTTTTGTTTTGATAATATTTGACCTTTTGAATTTCTCCAGAATTGAATAATAATAAATAACAATTTATTTTAACTTCATAACTTCACCAGAGAAGACTAAATTTATTAATTTGCAAATTGTGTAATCAACTTTTCAATAAATAAATACAAATTGGCACCTTATCATGAAATGTGGCAAGCTGAAAATGTTTCTCAACCAATTAGAAATGGTATGCAACCACTATGAAGCCTTGCAATCCTCAGAAAATAATTAGCAGCCTCCCAAGAATAAATCGTAGTTGTCTGTAATGAAACGCAGCCCTTCTTATTTAGCACGCAGCCTCCCAGATTTAAAACGCAGCCTTCCAGGAAGAAGTCGCACGCTGCCAAAGAAAAAGTGCAGCTTCTCTAAATAAATTCGCAGCCACTAGGTGAAAGTTCGTGGCCTACAGATGTATTTTGCAGCCAAGGAAGATTCAACAGCCTTCCGTATAATTGATAGTGACAAGAATAAAATCGAACCAACAGATGGATAACACAGTATAAATTATAGATGCTCATTACTCAACAGATATGGTATACAACAACGCCGAATTTGCATCCACAGAATCAAAATAAATTTGCAGAATTCAGTTTGCAAAATTCACCATCAATCAGTGATGATTAAAATTGTCAAAAGAGACGAATCAGTCCTCAAACCCTATCCATCTTCTTCACAACCAAATTTATCAAATGATCAATAGATATTTGAGAATGAGCTCTCAAGTCCCTTTTTATTCTTTCTTGTGAGAGCTCAAACACAATTCTTACCAATGTGGGATAAATAGATATACTTTTCCTTTTAATAATTCATTTACTCCAATACTTTAAATGAATACCTTGGCTTAGGCTTCCATGAATTAATTAAATAAATGGCCTCTTCCCACGATAACTCAACCCTCAACTTAAGTGAAATTATAAAGTTAAATCATAACTTTATAATAAGCCATTTAATGATTTAATAATAATTTGGCCACCAAAATAATAATAACTCCCAAAATACTTATCCTTTTAATATGCCGTCTGAATCAGTAGTCACACTTATTATTTCCCCATGTGACCAAATGCACTTTCCAAAAATAGAAAGGGTCCTTCTCGAACAACATCAGGCTTACTATAAATAGTAAACGTGGCAAAACTATAGCAAATGAAGTCCGAATGATGCCAAACCAAAGCATACTGAATCCTAAAGTAGATGCCCACTGAAAGAGACCCTCTGTCCATCCTCATTAGCCTACGAGGGTCACATGATAGGCTAATCCCAAGAGCCTGAAAACCGGGGACATTACAGAGGCAAACATCAATCCCAATCTCACCAGAGCACCGGTAGACTAATCAAACACCGGTACTCTTTAGTATGCACCGGTAGACCAAAACAGAGTGTTTCCAACCGGTCTTATGAGACATATAGGGAAAGTATGACCAACCGGGTATAAGTTTAATACCGGTTGACTACATGATGATCCGAACCAGATTATGCGGAGCTGTCTCAGTTAAAACCGGATTATACGGAGCATTCACAGTTGAAACTGGAGTTAGCTTTATTTCTACGCGGGTGTTCTAAGGTATACTCAAGATCATTTTTGCAAGCTTTTTTGCATGCATGATTTGTGGGTGAGTTTACAGCTTGGTGGAACTGAGAGAAGTATTTTTAATAACAGTAATGTCTTATAAATACAGGTCAGAGTATACACAAGAAGTGTTGTTGAATGTTGAGAATGTACAGAGCACGAGAAAGAGAATCTTCTGAGAGGTGAAAGGTTCAACAACCAAGCAAAGCAAAAGGGCAACATGTATGATCTGATCAGACAAACGGTGTCATAATAGATCATTGTTTTGAATTGTAAGAGCAGATTCAAATCCCTCAATCAGGGTGAACCCTAATAGGTTCTTGTATAAATCCCTTCACCGGGTGACATCTTAATTGGTGTTGAAAGTCCTTTCACAAGGCGACTCCTAACAGGGTCAAGGTCTTAACAGATCTTCTACCAAATCCCTTTACCAGGTAGAACTCTTACAAGTGCTTTCTAAGCCTTTAACAGGGTATCTTTATTACTGCAGTAGTAAAGTTGTGGGTTTTGTCCCACCGTGGTTTTCTCTTTCTAACCGAGGGTTTCCGCGTATATATGTTGTGTTGACCTGTGTATTTCTATTTCTGTTTATGAGTGTTTATTATATTCTTTTAATTCTGCAAGAACAAATATATAAGGCTAAATTGAAGTAGAAATTTCATTTACTGATTCATCCCCCCCCCCCCCTCCCCCTCTCAGTAACCGGTTAGGATTAACATTGTTACATGATCTAAAGTGTTCTTTGTAGCTTGCAGTGAGACAATGAGACTTTCCATGTCTTCTATTGTCTTGTAATCAGGTTCACTGAGAAGTCTTTTTGTATCAGTTATTGTTTTCTGCATCAGATCAAATCAAATGTGGGCACTATGAACAAGTGAAATCCAATAAGATCTTGAAATCTTTTTGTGTTTTCTTCTAATGCCTTCCTCAAGTGAGAGCTAAACTTGTCAGCTCCCGACTGTACTCTATTGCAGAAGAGGTCTTAGCATCAAATTTTGATGTTAATTCATTTATCTCTTCTGTTGTCCTCTTTGTTCTCTCGGTTATGTCCTTCACAAAGTCTTCAAAGTTAGAAGTTCTTGCGATCAACCTTCCAGCTTCTTGAACTTGATGTTGTAGCTCACCGGTTTTGGTAGCCACAGTGGCTTTAAGTTCTTCGACCTATCTATTAAGAATATTTATCCTTTTCTTCTCATAATGATCAGTAGCAACTATTTCTGGGTCAATGACATCTTCCCCAATTGCTTGTGCCAGTACCTCTAATTGATCAATCATTGGTTCTTCTTCATCTATATCAGCATCTAGTACAAGATATTCTTTACGCTTGTAAGAACCATATCTTGTTTCCTCTTCATGAGCTGCTTCAACTGCCTTGTTGACATTTTTCTTATGTCAACTACAGTGTCACTAGCTGGAGATGAGCTAACTTTGCCTCTTTTCGATTCAGAATCTTTTGCAAAAGAAAGCTTTCTCTTTGATGATGAAGCACTCAGAACATCTACCGGTTCCTTCTGCCTCATTTCCTTTGCAGGTTCTTCTTCAGCAGGCTTCTCCTCTTCCTCTGTAACAAGCAACTCCTGTTGTTGAGGAATTTCTTGTTGTAGTACCTCCTCTAGACGTACCTCTTCTTCTGGATGTACTTCTTGTTGTTCTTCAACATCCTGTTGATCATTTAAAACAATTTCAACTTTATCTGTTCCTTTGTCTTCAGTCATCTTAGATGATGACTTCCCCATTTCTTGTTCTGCTAGTTTTATTGATGTATCTTGTACACCTGTTTCAACCTCTTCACCTAGGTTAACCTGTTCACTAGCTGTGAACTCTTCACCAGTAATGTCCTTTTCACCGGTTGTTCCTTGATCACCTGTTGAGACTTGTTCACCAGTTGTGAACTGTTCAGGTGGAACCATCTCTTTTTTCGGTTCATCTTGTGAGATGTCCTGTGGACCTGTAGACTTGAGAGTTGTTTAAGTCATAGTTCTGCCAAAATTCTAGTGAATCTTCATACACATCTTTTTCTTGACCATTAACAATTTTGGCCACCCTATCCCTTATATCCAAGTTAAGTGACACTGCTGCCAACAGAATTTTTATTGACTCATCGTCAAGATCTGGTTTAACTTTTGCCAAAGTTTCCCTTATGATTTTACTATTTTGAGCTAGATCGGTTCTCCATTTGGTCATTAGCCCCTTATTCAATTCTGTAGGAAAGTGGGGCCTGTAGTCCCTAGGACTTCTGTTGAAATCTAAAAAGGTTTCTAACAGAGCAATCTCAATTTTCTCTTTATCGTCAGTGCCCAAAACACTCAACCACTTTGCAGCATTCGACACTTCACCAAAATCCATAATTTCATCAACTATGTTATCTACGGTTAAGGTTCGAGCTTTACCTTTTTCTGGAGAAGCAAGGAGGGTTGGTGGAGTGAGATCACCACCCATGTCTCCAGTTATGTCCACAATGACCGGTTTTGCTGCAGGCTTTGCTTGGACCAGAGTCTCGACTCCCAGTATGCCCTTTCCTTTTCCAGTGTCTTTTACTGATGGCATTGTGGTCTTTTGCCATTTTGCTTCGGCTTCATGTTGCTGCTTCAGAACAGTCGTCCATATGGCAACCCCTTCATGAACTTTATCCACTTCTCCAATCAGGACTTGTCCAATTCTTTTCCTAATATTGAAACTTTGTTTGTACAGGTTAGCTTGATTAGTTGCCTCTTGCAAACTGAGATGATTTTGCACTTCTAGTAGAGCCCTAATCCTCTGCTCTTCCTTATCTATGGAAGATTTCCACCTACCTTCAATTATCTCCAATAGATCTTCAGGTATAGTATTGTGAAGTTCAGTGGGTGTTAATTTGAACTGGTGAAGATAGAAAACTACAGCCTCTTCAAGCTTTCTCCAGTCTTCTTCATTAGCAAGCTCATATCTCCTTCTAACTACTCCCATTCTACCTGATTCCTTTACCCCTTCCACCATTTCATCTATGGTTGGTTTTCTTCCTTTAGGTATATTCTCCTTTATTGGTTTCCCGGTTTTCCTCTTCCTTAGATAAGTGGTAGTTTCTTTTGTTTCTATTTCCTCCAAATCCTCACCTTGTGAAGGTTCGGCGGACATTGGTTGTGTCTTCTTCTTTTGAACCTTTGGTTTTTCAGCCACTGGCTTCCTTTTCCTAGGAGTGGGAGTTCGTTTCACATAAACCTTCTTAGGTTCCTTAGAAGGTGCCTTCTTCAAATTTGCTAGAATCTCCTCAAAAGTCCCAAACCGGTTTGCAAAGAGATCTAAATTACTTTCCTGTAGTGCATCTACATATGCCTTGGCAACCTTAGATGTAATTTCATACCCAAGCTCCAGTGCATACTGGGTCCTAGGCTCCACAGCCTAAATGATGCAGTGATCAGTGCTCACCAGAAATCACATTTCTTCATTGCATGCCTCTACAATGGTTGAGGGAATTCTTTCCCTGTTGTGCATTCTTAACTGAAAGGCCTCAAAATAATCGGTCATAACCTTATTGAACCGGTTTATCTGCCAACCAGGTAACCTTGCCTACCCCTGGAAAAAAAATTTGATAATAGAAAAATGAACATACCAACAAAGTCCCATAGTTGAAAAACTTCTTTTTGACCAAACCGAGCTTCTTCAGGTTTTTAAAGATTTGGCTTCTCAGCATAGCACAAATGTCATACTTGGCATTATCGTGCATTATTTTGTGTGCAGCATGAATTGCACCTCTAGGTATGCTGTTGAGGTTACTCAACTAATATACTTTGTAGCCGATGACAGCTGCAACAAACCGAATATCGTCGTCTTGAATATCATTGACAGTCATCATTTGACTGTCATATTTGGACTTAGTCAACCGTGTGACTTCAACATTTGCTATTGTTCTCAAGGTTAGAGCTTCCCATGCGGCATTGTACCCAGTTACTCTGTGTAAATCTTCTTTTGTGATAGGTGTAACTGTGCCTTTTGCCAGCCACATCCCTGGTTTGTGAACCCTGCTAAGCACCAACCTAATCCAATCCGGTCGAAACACGGTTGGATATTTGACTCCGTTGATTAAACCTGATGCTTCCTGCTTAGCGTATTTTACCTGAAGCTTTCTGTCTTCACACAGCGAGAGGTATTCACTTTGAATAAATGTTTCGCCCAGTTCCTCCTATTTGTTGTGGATGAAAGCCATTACATCCTCAATTAGCAAAATACCTTCAGGGACGGATGATAGAGCTCCCGCCATATCATTTGCTTGATTTTGAATCGTCATGATATCCTAAACAGGTCTATTGAGTTGATTGGCATCAAAGAGGCTTACTACGCAAGAAGAAGATGCCATCTTGCTAGACCGGTATTTGCAAAAAGTTCTTGATAAAATTTATGGAATTCGCTCAACAAAGATCGTAAATCACAAGAAGAAAAGATTACTCAAACAATTCAAAACAATAATCACAAAACGCAATGTAAAGGGAAATGAGCAATCAACTTTCCCTTTTATACACTTAGGTCGTAACGGTAATTAGCAAACGGCAACTTTTGTTAACAATTACTGTATTAATTACCCTTACCTAACCTTTCTTTCAACAACCGGTTCACAAACTCTTTACCTGTTTACAAATCCTCGGTTGCAACATCCACCTTGCTACGTCAACAACTCTTACCTGTTTGGTTAATATGTTAAACCGGTGACTTCGTCCCGGTTCCTATCAATGACTGAGTGAGAACATACCTCACCAATTCCTCCGGGAATAGTGGCCTTGCTACCTGTTCCCCTTAAGCCCTTAGGCTTAATTTGCTGAAGAGATATCACCATCAGTAGATGATGGCCTTACCTTAGATTTCTCCTTAGCAGAACTCTTTGTCCCCTTTTTTGGACGAAGTCTTCTTGACTTCCCTGTTGGTCTTTTTACTCATGTTATCCTTCTGATTGGGGGACAATTGCTTTTTGACCTGTTTAGCTGGTCCTTTTCCTTTGTTCATTGACTGGTTTCTGCAGTCCTTAGGCAAATGCCCAATCTTGTTACAGTTGTAACAAGCCTTTCTAGTTCCTCTCCATGGATTGACCCTTCTTTCCCTGTCCATGGGTGAGTGAGAATCAGAGTTCCTATGCCCTGATGGTCCACAGGTAGCACAGTTAGATGTGCTCCAGTTTACATTCCTATTATGGAATACTGGTCTGGGTGGAGATTTGAATGCCATGGTCTTAGACCTGCACTCTTCTGCCTTGTGTCCAAATTTATTCCATGCATAGCAATATCCTTTGAAGCTTCCCTTGCTTCCACTGGACACACTGTTGGAGCGAGACCTACATTCAAAAGTCCTGTGACCATACTTATAATAGTTGCTGCAGTAATTGTTAGTTGTGAATGGTCTCACCGGTGCATTCCTGCAATCATTGGATTTATGACCCAATTTTCAACAATGCTTGCAAGAGGGTTTGAAGATCTTTTTACCTTTGTCTTCTGTTGGTTTCTTCTTTTCCTTCTTGCCTTGCCTATCTCCAGAGGACTCACCAATTTTATTGTTGCTTTGACAAATGTACGCAAGTCCTGTGGGATCCTTATGCTTTCTTTGAGCTCTCAGTTGCTCATTAAGCTTCTTAGAACTTTCTTTGTACCTTTTGAGTTTCTCATTTCTCTCTTCAAGAGTTTTCAGTTGTTCCTTTAGTTCTATTTCAGCAGCCATCTTTTTGCATGCTTCATCTTTATCATGAAACTGCTCATGCATGATTGCGTTTTCTTGATTTATGCTCTGCATGTCTGCATGTAGTTGCAATCCGAGAGCATCGCTCTCTCTTAATGCATCTTCAGCCATATTTCTTGCTCTTTCGGTAGTCAATTGTGCTTCTAAGGCACTCTTCTTCTCATCTTCAACTTTTCTTTTAGCTTCTATGAGTTCAGTCATCCTCAGAGCATGACTTTCCTGTTCCCTTTTTAAAATGGAGATTTGATCGGTCAGATTTAAATTCTTCTCCATAAGATCAATTACTGCTTCTTCAGCTTCATCAGAGCTGCTCTGTCCAGAGAGTTCCTCAATGGTTTCATGACTTTCACTCAGTTGTAAAGCCAACTCTTTTTTTTTTTCAAGAGACCTCCTCAGTCTATTCTCCAAAGAAGCTATCATTTCATTGGCTTCCTCTAGCTGCTTCTGATACTTGTGACCCTCCATGATCTTTTCTCAAGTGGTTAAGCTTACTATTTCTGAGAACCTAAGCTCTGATACTAATTGTTGTTCCTAACCAGTTACTGAGAGGGGGGCATGAATCTGTAAATTCAATCTCTATTCTTCTTTAATGCAATCAAATATTCTTGTTAATACAGAAATCAAAAGAATATTATGACAATCATAAACATAAATTAAATGCACAAGTCAACACAAAATTTATACATGGAAACCCTTAGTTAGAAGGAAAAAATAACCACGGTGGGACAGAACCCACGAAACTCCACTACTGCAGTAATAAAGTTGCCCTGTTAGAGGCTTACAAAACACTGGTTAGAGTGCTACCCGGTTAAGGGATTTCATAGAAGACCTATTAGGATCTTGACCCTGTTAGGAGTCGCCTTATCAGAATACTTAAAACACCAACAAAGATGTTACCCGGTAAAGGGATTTATATAATTGAACCTATTAGGGTTCACCTTGATTGAGGGATTTAAATATGCTTCACAACTAAAGCAATGATCTTATGATGACATTATATCTGTCGATTCAAATCATACATGTTCACCCTTTCCTCTACTTGGTTGTTGAATCTTTCTCTCCTTTTCACCTTCTGTGACTGTGGTTCCTCTCAGAAGATTCTGCTCTCCTGCTCTCTTTCGCTCTGCTCTTGATTTTCAACAACACAATTCTCATGTCTTACAACCTGTATTTATAACAAATTATCTTATTAAAAATACATCTAATAGTTCCGCCAAGCTGTAAACTCTCCCAAAAATCATGCATGGAAAACTCTTGATCAAAAAGCTTGCAAACTGATCTTTAGTTTACCTTGAAACGTTTGCAGAAAAAACAAAGCTAACTCCAGCTCCACTAAAAAAGCTAACTCCAGATGAACTGAAAAACACTCCGCATAATCCGGTTCGGATTATCATGCTCTTACCGGTGTGTAATTTGTATCCGGTTAGTCATATGTACCCTGTGTGTTTGCCAAGACCGGTTGGACAAAACCTAGACCGGTATAAGCGTGACCGGTTAAGGTACACTGCTTACATGCTTATTCTACCGGTTCACAATCATCACACTACCATGAGTACCAGTGTGATGTACTGGTGTTCCAGTGTGATTGATGTTTTCCAATGACAACTAACTTTATGTCAACAGTTTGGACCATGTAAGATCTTGATAAGATTTTATTCAAGGAATGCATATGAACTTGAGTTATTAGAGGAAATGGATTTATCACCTATCTTCAATATTGCAAACTTGTATTAGTATCATGAGACAGATTTCAATGAGAATGATGGATCAACAATATACGAAGGAGGAATTGGATGAGATAGAAGAGAATCTTGGATAGCAGAATTAGTAGTACTAGAGGTAGGCAGTATAAAAAATATCTTGCCAAGTGGAAGGACAGACTAGTGGAGGATTCTTCATGGATTTCTCAGGCTGGGGTTAATCATCTTGGTTTTCCTTTAGCCCCAACAAAGTGAGAGGCTCACTTTTCAATAACCTCGGGTGTTTGATGCAGGAGCATCTTGGGTTTCTTGGGAATCTTGCATCAACCAAAAATATTTGTTTTTTTTCCTATTCGTACAGTCTCAGAGTTTCTTGCAGCGCACCTTCAGTTTGAATCTTTGGCAGTTGCGCACCTCGTTGTGTGTTTCTGGCATCATGTCGAACCTTCACCTAGGTTGGCACCTCAATTGGTTACTTCGTTGTTGAGATCTTGTGGATTCTTGGTAGGACTTATATGTTCTTCACGTTTTGCAGCCAGTTTGTGTTTTCCGATCGTGTGAATGTATTTCTCAATTGGCGAAGCTTCATGGCTCATTTCTTGATATTGCTACACTTGTGGCCAACCTACTTGAGGGATCACAATTCATGTTTCGTCTATTAAGGGGTGATCCTTATGATTTGAGTCTTGACCTATATTTTGTAATATGTTTTCTTCTCATTGGGAAATGTAATCTTTCTAGGCCGACTGGAGGCTTGTGAATGCTTTATAAGATGATGTAATCGATCCTTAGAGTAGCTTAATAGTTCTGGATAACAAGATAACCTCTTCAAGGTTAGAACATAAGATTTCTATTTGTAATCAAGCCTGTATGCCTAGAATGTAAGACTGCATGTTGCAAGTCCATTGTAATTGGTTTTCTAATAATACGAAGGCTGATCTTTCTTTTCTTTGAATTGTTTCTTGTTGTTTCCATTGTGTGACACTTGCTACACGGATTGGACAAATCTCTTTGAGGTCTCTCCATCTGTGACTGCACTATGAGGGTCTCAACAATAGGCTCATGCCGCAGAACATTAAGAAGAGGATTCAACCTTCTATGCATTCTTGGCCAAAGGCCAACGAATTTTGCATGGTAATTAGTAAAATGACCATTAAGGGAGGTATGAAAGTAATAATGTAATATTTAGCATATAATGGTCATTTAAGTAGTTAGTAACTTTGTTTCTTGTAAGTCAGTCAATTTCAGTAACTTTCATTTATGTCGTTAGTTCTCGATTGTTCATGTTATGTAAAGATCTTCTGTAATCTTTTATGTAAGGAGTATTCCTCTCCTTGATTAATAAAAAACAATCAATTATCATTTCAATATCTTTAGGTGTTGCATGTATTCTTTCGTTTCGATTCTCTTAAAAGTAGATGAAGTATGGATTGTAACATCCTTTGAAGAAAATGAGATAATTTTTACTTCTCTTAATCAATATTGTGATAGTATTGCAAAATCAAGCAAGTAATATGAATAAAATGCATTGAGCATTTAAACAAATTCCATTTAGTATAATTAGCAAGTAGTATAAGGTGCCATCAAGTAAAATTCATTATCTCGATAAAGCAATAGGGTGAAGAACAACAAACCTTCAATAAAAATAGACACAACAAGCCATCGAGCCAATGACCACACTATTAAACTAATATTTTAATATTTAGCATAATGGTCATGCAAGTAACTTTCTTTTAAGCGAGTCTTTCAGTTTTTATTAACTTTCGGCTCTTTAAGTTGTTTAGTTAAATTACATTCTATTTTGTCTTAGTTCTTGATTGTTTTTGTTATGAAAAGATTTTCTTGTAATTGCTTATTTAAGGAGTTTTCCACTCCTTTGTTTAACATGAAATATCAGTCAATTATCATTTCATGATATCAGAGCAGGTTAAGGTTTTTAACGGTGGGTATCTACCTGGAATTCTTTTCTAGAAATTTTTGAATCGTATTTTTACGAAAAAATGTGATTATATTTGCTCGTGCAAATTGCAGAAGGGTTTTTTCCATATCATAAATCTTGACCAAAAGTTTTTACATGGTTCTTTTTTTGCTTGTTTTTACTACGCAAAGTCTGGTGTTTTGTTGTGCAAAGGACTTCTGCTTTGCAGAATTCAAGGGTTTCTTCAAACCTCAAGTTTGAAGATTGACTAGTTTTGGTCTACGATGGATCTGTTTTTTTCCGCATGGTGACAAGATGTTTGCCATATGAAGATTTTTTGGATGAGTTTTTGAGTTTATAATGATCTTGTAGTTTGTTTCTCCATGTGATAGCTCAATGTTTATCTCATGTGATGGTTGTTTTGCACGATTTTTCCAAAAATCCTGGGTCTATTGAAGGTTCTTATGCCGCGCGAAGCTGGTTGTTCTACAAATTCTTTTTGCACAATTTTTAGGCAAAAATCGTGGGACTTTCCTATTTTCCACGTGGTGTGTTTTTCGTTTTAGCATGCAATGAAGGGCTCTAGCCGCATTGCAAGGATTTCTGTGTTTTATTGTGTTTTGCACAATTTTTTGAAACATTGTGGGTTCTTTTTCTATTGGAGGGTTATCTGATTTTTTTTCCACAAAAGCTCATAGAAGGGTTTTGCATGATTTTTTCCAAAAATAAGCAAGGGTTTTCTCTATATTTTTGAGTTCATGGGGTTTTACTGGTTTTTTAACAAAACAAAGGTTTTTGCCAACTTTTTCATAAAATCGTGTGTGATTTCAACATTGCATTGCGAGTTTGACAATTTTCCACAAAATCGTGGTGTTGTCTGACAATAGTTTTTTTTTATGATTTTTGAATAAAATCTTGGTTTCTTGCTGCTTGTTTTGGATCACACCTAGGGTTTCTAGGGCGAATGGTGTTCTACAAAAGTTTTTGATGATTTTTTTTAGAAAATCGTAGGTGTTGCTCCTTTTGAAGGATTTATGGAAAAGTGTTGTTTTTTCAGAATTCTAAAGCTTTTTTAAGCTGGTCCCAGTGTCTCTAGATAAAGGGAGGGATAGCTTTGTTACCCAACATCATGTTACAAGGATTATGGTAAACTTGGTCATATCCAATAGTTATGCAGCACTAAGAAGGGTCTCAACGGTTTGTTCATGTAGTAGAATGTTCTAAAGAGAAGGGGGAGCCTTCTTTGTATTCATGGCAAAATGACCTTTAGATTGTCATGTCTTTTGTAGGGTATTTACTAGATTGAGCATTAAGGTAGGGTATTAAAATAATATAATAATATTTAGTATAATGGCCATGTAAGTTTTCTTTTAAGTTAGTGAACTAATTTTTAGTAACTTTTTGTTCTTTAAGTTGTTTAGATAATTTAGTAACTTTTTATCCTGTCTATAGTTCTCGATTGTTTCTATTATGGAAAGATCTTGTAATTGCTTATTTAAGGAATATTCCTCTCTTTTGTTTAACATTGATATCAATCAATTATCATTTCATATGCAATCTTACAAGCAATATATTATGAAGAGGAAGCAAGAATAAGTCCTCCTTTAGTATCATTTAGAGTACCAATAATATATAAGATGGCACAACGCATCATTTAGAGTACCAATAATATATAAGAACATAGATACATGAGAGTGACAACGTGTTTGACAATACGACCACATATGAATGGGAGTTAAGAAAATAATTTGTGCATCTCATGTCCAAGTCACATACCACCAAGACACTCATTTCCCAAAGAGCAATGTACCTCTACATAGGAAAACTAACGTACAAAAAGGGTAACCACTAGTAATCACATAATATACCACCAAAACCTATCAAGCTGAGATGACATGAATTGAGCCACATGTCTTCAATCAGAGATCTCTTGGTCTTAGTGATTCAATTGGAAGTAATATGTACATCCATACAGCTTGTAAGCTTTTTGCCTATTCAAAGCACTAGAATATACATGACATTATTCTTTGGTGAGATCGAACCCCACAATCTCTAGCAATATTACTCGAGAAAATTGATCTTCAAGTGTGTGTAAACTTGAAGAGGAATAAATCTACTCTGTGTATGGTAGAGTGTGTGTGTGTGTGTGTGTGTGTGTGTGTGTACTTGGTACAAATAAAGTGATGCCTTTTGGGCCTTTTGTGCATAGTATGCTCCAACTGACGTGTGATTAAATACATTGTCTTGGTATATCAAGTTCGATACTTAACCTTCAGAGGACATTGCTAGCAATTCTATTGGTTTTACAATTTTTTTCCTTGGTTTGTCAATTTGATCAATCACTAGAAGCCTACATGAACACTACACCAAGTTAATCAACTAAGTATATCTTTTTTATAAACCATATATTTGTAACCAAGTCATCAGGAGACGAGGGGACTTGGAGACTCCAGAGACTAGTGTGGGTACTAGTACAACTTGATAGTCCCAACTGGTGCTAAGAGGGGAGGGGTGAATCAACACCAATAAAACTTCTTTAAAATAAATCTGATGAAGTATACTTATTACTGTAAGCAAAACAGATTCAAGCATAAAAGTAACATCAAGCAATCAACCACAAAGTGACACCAGATTTATCATGTGGAAATCCAAATTGGGTGAAAACCACAGTGTGAGGAGACCTCACAAATTCTGCATTCTTCTGAAGTGCACCCTGTTAGGAGCCTTCCCTGCTAAACGATTACAACGCACTATTAGATGCGACCCGGTTAAGGGATTTGATACAATAAAGCTGGTTAGTGCCTGCTTGGTTAGAGGACTTAGAACACCTGAAAAGATGTCACCCAATTAAGGGATTGAATACAAGACATGTTAAAGTCCACCCAAAATACCGGGATTTAGCTATTGTAATTGTTAGAAAACAATAGAAAGATTTGACCTTTTACAAATGGCTTTGCATAGCCTGATAAGATCTTTGTTATACTCAACTGAGAAACATCACCGGTTGTTGTTGGTATGTTCTCCTTTTCTGTTGTGCTTCTCTGCACACTCTTCTCTCTCTTCTTCTCTTTTCTATTCACCTTAGCTTCTTTCAGTGTACAGGTTCACCCTTTGCTTTGGCAAAATGAGGGCAAACTATATTCTTAGCAGGTAGAAGAATATATAGAGTCCTCACCCTAATTGCGCTTCTCATGCGTGGCCTAATTACAGATCTCCTTCGGATACATCACTCGGTGGAGTATTAGTTCACTAAGGAAACATCCGATGCATGCCCTTGCTTTATCTGCTTTATGAAGAAAACAATAGATGCGTGTCAAGCACCTTTCCTTCGCATGAGATAACTCCATGTTTTAAAGCCACAAACTTCAGCTTTAAAACTTTCAAACACGCCTTGCACCGATCATCATGTTAACTCAAAGTCTTCCGGATTAAGTGCAGTAAATCCTGGTCAAGGATTTGTTTAACAAATAGTTGACTATGACTTCCCCAATTTATCTTACCATAACGAAGTCTTCACTTGATCGGTTAAGATCCTTGTGTTGTGAACAGTAAAGAGCTTTAACCTGTCACCTTTCCTACCTTTGCTTACCGGTTGCACCCTTTCCTTGGTTGCATAGTCGACACTGGTTGTATCCGTTCTTCGGTTGAATCCTTTGTTTGGTTGTATCCTCTCCTCGGTTGTTGATGCACTTTGCTTAGTGACCGGTTGCTCTTGATGAGCAGATATAGTCTTTTCTTTCTTGCATAGTGTTACCAGTTGCCAAACCAGTCTCTTTTCATACAGATCCGTCACTGGTGTTCTCCTTAGATCTTTAAACCTTAGATTGAGATGTCAAACAACTCTTTCCTCTTTCCTCTTCTGCCAATCAATGACAATACTTAATTGCCATGTACCGGTAGCAAGTTTTGTAATGTCCCCATTTTTTGCAGGTCATTGATCTGATGGTGCCAGGTCATTATTGTGATCCTCGTGGTTTGGCGAGGTGTTTAGAGGGTCTTTGGTGTGAACTTACTATTTATAGTAAGTCAATGGATAGTTCCGATGAGCTCAGATGAGTTAGAGGAGTTGAATGATGCTCTTGGTTTTCATTTCTGGCTTCCGGTTTGGGCTCCAAGAATCTTGGAGAGAGCGTCTATTTTTAGCAAGTCACCCCATCAGGTTCATTCATCATCTTTCATCATCTGGATCAATCTTGTGCAGACAGATTTCGATTCAAACGCTTCTTCAATTGTTTTCGCAAGATGGGTGGTTTATTATTATTATTTAATTAAATTTGCTAAGGTTGCCATTTTTGTTGGTATTATATGTTGGATACCTTAGTGTTATAGCTCGTTGGAACCGGGATGAAAAGTTTTAAATCTTGGGCACAAGAAATAGGGACTTTGTGTGTCATAATTTCATGATATTGGTGAAAAGGTCTTTTTTGGAGCCAAATGAATTAATAAATTATATTATTCAATATGTGCCTAAGTATAAAAAGTGTTTTAAGTGAAAAGTGTGTGAGAGAAGACACTTTTTAATTATAAAAGCAACGCTTTGTGAAAGGCAAATTATCCATTGTTGAATTATGAATTGATTGAAGTTCGTGAGAGAGACTACCCAGCTAGGGTTTTGAGGACTGATTCCTCTTCTGGCAATTTGAGCCATTACAGATTGATGGTGAATTTTGCAGCTGTATCTAAGATCATAATCCAGTGCTAAGGTATACTGGAATTCTGAGAAGTGTTTATCTGCAGGTAGATCGATTTATTTTTCTTGGGGTTCGATTTGTCTTCTTGCTGAGGATTAGAATTGATTGGGGAAATCTGCAACGAATGCTACAGGTTGGGAGTTGAAAGACAAAGAATTTTGTTCCAGAATTCCTACGTGCAGCCGTACGGAATTAAAGACTTCATATTTTTCCAGCCAGCCGTATGCCATCAAATCAGATTTCATTATTTGATTTCATTATTTGCAGCCGGGTTAAAAAATCAGACTTGTGATAATTCAGAGATTCCCATTTGTTACAGCCAGCCGTAAGTTTCATACACCTGCAGCTGGATTCATTTAAAGTGTCAGGTTAATTTGTTAGTTGTAGTATGAAATTAGTTATAATAGTTGCTTTAATTCTGATATTTGTAAGCAATTCAGTGGTGTTATAATTTATGATATCATTCTAATAAATGATGAAAATCTGAAAGTGTTCATTGAATTTCAAAATTATTGTTCATATATTTTGAAAGTTATTTTAAGTGCAATTAAATTAGAGAGAGCCAGGCAGGCTCATTACAAGTTTACCTGTTACCATCTCTTAATGCCAACACAACTAATTTTCAAAAATAGGAGATGGGGGTACCTGGAAACACCAAATTTTTTAATACGATTTTATAATATTCAAAAAATATCATGACACAAAACTTTGAAAACAAGATCAATGTTAAAATTTAACAATAACTTTAAAATTTTAAATACACAAATCAAAATGTCAAATGCCATTGTGTCAAAAAGTTCAAAACTCACACTACATGTTTTGTATTAGATTATCTTTACATATTGATAGTTTGATGCTTATATGCAAGCAAAATTCAGAAAGCTATTGTCTACGGTTCAACGTTTTGATCATCTATATCGAGGTCCTCAACTATGATGCTCTCCAAATAATCATCACTCTCAAACTTAGGTTCCTCTCATTGTAGTAGAACCGAGGGTAATTCATTAAGACCATGTGATTGAACCGCTTCATTTACCATGGTTGTGGCTTCTCCAAGTGCAATTTAGCCTCATTTTGCTTAATTACCCTCCATGTATGTAGGATCAACACAAGAGAGAAGATGGAGTGAGCTATGTATGTACATTAGGTTCTTCTTTCTTTGACCCCAATCGGTTCTTCTTTCTTTGAGCTATGTAGGTACACCAATTAGGGAGTTTACCTCCATGGTTCCACCACCACTCTAGAGGGTCTTTCTTTGCTGACATATCATACAAAGCTTCCCATGTACACATGGAAACTTATTCCTTGACTCCTCATAATTGAAGCCTCCTCACCTTGATAATAAATCTTTTTATTGCAGCCCAAAATCCCTTCACTACCTCTTGATCCTCATGTGGAGCCCTCTTATTGGTCTGTTGTGTATTATGCTATTTAGGATTTAAGGCATAGGCATCACAATGAAGCGGTGTGTTAAGTTTGTTCCATCTTCCATATAATTTTTCTTCTATAAAAGGATATAAAGAAAGATCTTTTCAATGTGTTATTTTTCTTGACTCTTTCACATAGAGAATCTATTTCTTCATAAACTTGTCCCAAACATGCCTTGTATGAGTCGACAATTTTAATCACTATTAGAGCCTTCTAGGAAAACAGTCTGCACCCCAAAGAGAACAAAACACAGAGAATCACCACTTGTTGACAAATCTATCTTGGGCTTCTTATTCTTACTCTTGCCTATGGAAGATTGAACCATCAAAGCATGACTTCTACGAAGAGCATCCATTTGAATCAACTTGGTTTGCACCCTAGTCAATTGATCACAGAATTCCTCAAAAGAAGGCATTTTATGGTCTTCTTCCATATCCATGGTAGAATAGAAGGTAGAGGCAAACACTTGAAAAGAACCTCTAAGCTTACACAGGATTAGGAAAATGCATTCCTTATCTTCTTTGGGACGACTACATCTTTTCAACTGCGACAAAATCATCTTGAACTATGAAAGGAAATCCTAAATAGTGAGAAATGCATTTAAAGAAAGAGAAGTGAGATTAGCTTTGAGTTGCAACATCCTAAACTAATTGACCTTACCATACAACTTAACAAGCTTATCTTGCACTTCTTTAGGTGTATTACACTGAACAATGTGAAACTATAGATTATTAGACATATGGAGAGAAATGAGTTCTTTTGCCTCATCGTTTTTGTTTCAATAAATAAATTAGTCAAATGCCTTAGTGAACTCGGGTTGGGCCAAAGACCTCAAGACCACAACAAGTGAGTCATCTTGAGCTTCCACATGTGATAGTTGTGTGGAGGGAGCAATTCAATCCTAGGGTCGAACATGATGAACAAGGACACACTAAGGACAAATATGCAAGATACACCCCCTAGAATGGATACAAAGCAAATTTACAATTCCCAAACACCGATTTTGCCAAAAGAATAACAATAAGAACTTGCAACTTCAAGCTATTGAAATTGGCATAAAATGGAAAAATATTCAGAAAGTACCTCCACTACATTGTAGTTCGCCAAAGTGGCTTTCCGGCGATGTCTTGTTTGCACAAAATGGACTTTGTTTACAAAAGTTATACAAGTTTGAAAAAATGCCTATTTTAGGCTCTTCCAGAATCCTCTAAAGCTCCTAGGGACATCATGTGACTACCAAAGGCAAATGGCGGAAAAATGGGGCGTTTTGGCCAAGTGGTGAGTTCATGTGCCACAAAATCACTATGTCAACATATACCTCAATCACCAATTACCATTGGCACCTCAATCAACAATCACCACTTCACAAGTCACTAACTTACAAGCCATGAAATCACCTACAAGTGAAATCATTGAGCAATCACCAGCTCACCATGAGTGCGCAAGAACTCTCTCTAACCACAAGGCACCAAATTCCAAGCATGGTGGCCTTAAGCAAGACCAATTTCTGATGTGTGTGCAATGCCCTTCAATGACAACGCGAACTATTGTTCACACAGTGGACTCTAATGGTTGGGCTATATAAATAGCAAAACAAACGCCCTCTTATGGAATGTGGGATTAAAAATCCAGCTTCCCTCTTGGTGCATTTGAAGTGGGACTATAGAGGTAAGGCTAGAAGCTATAAAAAGTGGTACAATGTATAGATGCCTTATTCTAGCCCCTTACCCCCCCAACTTTATAGAATTCGGGTGCATGCAGAGGTATATTATTGTAGGGCTAGCAATAATCTGAAAGAGGGCCTTTATTATAGAGGGGGGCCTACAGGGGTAGGTGTAGAGGCCGTGCAGGTGAAAAGACAGGTGGGCCCACTTCAATCGCTTCCCCCGCTCAAAACTGAACCCTTACATAGGAAACTTTTGATAGTGAGAAGTTTGATTTAATCCCCCAATCACAACAAAGTCGAATACAAAGGTGATGATGATAGCAAAGCAAGGAATTTATCAACTCCAAGTGCTCAAACATATGAGGGCTGATTTGTGAACAGAGATTGCTTCGTTAAAAAAAACACCAGTTTGCAATGAACCCGCAACTCTAGTAGAAAAAAATAGAGCTTTACACCACACCAACAAAATTCAAGGATTAAACTTGGGCCAAATGAAGCGGCTCCAATCACACTGCAATATGTCATGGTCAAAGCTTGAAATGATAATTCAAAGACTGAATAGATGTAATTACAAGGGAGAGGAAGGCTCCTTAAATAGAGATTACAAGCAATGTTTCTAAAATAAAAACGTAAGATTGAAAAGAAACATTCAAAATAAGAACTAACTACGAAATGGAAAGATCCTAATTGAATGACCAACTGCTTTCTATTGAATTGTTGTATATGACCAAGTTTACCACAGAAGTGAGATGTGATATTCTTCTTGAAATTCTCATTAGATTTGCTTAGTCCTTTCTGCTGAGTGGACTTTCCTTTGCCTTTTTGCTTGGCAATAAATGCATATTCCACACTAGTCGTGCCATTGCTACTATTAGGCTGTTGTCTCCGTCTGGCTTGCTAGAGGAGCTTATTACACAACTAAACAAACTCTAGGTCAACATTAGTGTATTTAATGTTGAGAGTTTTGATGAAGTGCTCGTAGGATCGTGGTAAGCTTTTCAACATAATGGCCACTATATCCTCTTCTTCCATCTTGCAACCAATGGCCTCCATGTAATGTCCCCCAAAAGTTCTCAATAAAGACATTCATATTTAATTTATTTAATATTAGTTTTTTAAAACATTTTTAAAACTAGTATTAAATAAAATCATAAATAATTATAAAGTTTATAATAAAGTGACTTTAATAAAATAATTAGAGTCTATAATGAGATGAGTTTATAAAATAAGTTGGTTTCCAAATAAGTTACAAGAAGTTATGATACAGGTAAAACCAAGGTTTTATGGACGACAGGCAGAGGAACCAATCATCGGAGAACTCAAAATTTGGTGTGCTGTTGATTCTCGGGACTGGAACCGAGGCTGACTTTCATCAGCGGATATGCTGGTCTAAGTGGCAAAATGTTGATACTGAAAGTACGATCTCATATCAATCTCTTGGAACAGTGGCTGGCTTTTATTGATTCTGATCATTTCCATGAGGACTTGTCTGTAGCCATATGTTGTCAGTAGGTGTGTAATGCTCAGAACTCCAAGCGCCACATCTTGCCAAGTTGGAACAATGACTACCAAGGCTTGGGCTGTGTGACATCGCACATCTACTAAGGGGAAGGAGACGACATAAACATTAAAGAAGAAGTTGACAGAAGCAAAGGAATACATGTGTTGGTGCTTATCAGGATTTTCCAGCAATTGTGTATAAGGCTCTGCAGGTGCAATTGTAACTTCATTTCCAGCTTAATGCCATCGGGTGGTAATATTATTCACCGGCGGTTGATAACACAGTATTTTCAAATACGAAGGAGTTGGTGGATTGTGTTTAGGACAGAAGAATGCATTAAGAACGTCTTCCAAGTCAGTGCATTTAACATGGCTGGAAACGTTGCAGTCTGCGGTGTCAACTCTTTCAGGCCCAGCGGCAGACTTCTGCAACCTTCCAACAACTTCTAGGTGCAATAAAACATTTTCTTAACGCCTCTGAGTACTTTCTGTAAATCTGTTTTGAGATTAGGAAAAGGGAACTTCTGGCAGACATTTCTCAAATTGTATACTTTGTTCTGAGATTATTGAAAAGGATTTTTTGAATTGAAAATACTTATATTATTTTATCAATAATATTTTGAGAAATAAATCAGAAACTGAACAATTACCCTTTAGATTTCATATAAATTGTTTTGGGGATTGTACACTCCGGTTGATCACAAATATTTTTAATCTTCATAAGATGCTCCTGCAGAGACATCTTATTGTCCATCATGACTGAAAACAACATATTCTCCAGAAAAAATGCTTTGCCCTTGTCTGACATTTCATTTGGATGCTTTAGGTGCGTCCAAATCTTCGTAGTAGTCTTTCTAGACAAAAGTGTCATCGGTGACTGATAACTTGATGAGCATACTTGCTTCCCTATTGCATTCATTGAACTTGTCCTAGTCGTTTCCTGCCACTGTAGGGCGAGTAGGATTACCCAGAATAATACAGTCTAGATACCAGTACTAAAAAATAGAAAGCATCCTCTGCTTCTAGGTATCGTAGTTATTAACCTCTTGGCGTTCAAGTGTTGATTGCTTTCCAACATAATGCTGGTCAACGATGTTATCCCTCCCATTTTTTAATGACATGAAAACCAAGATCAGCTTCTCAAAAAATTCGGTGCTGTTTTTTTGTCAAAAATTAATCAAAAACTTTCAGTAAGCAGTTGGTATGAATTTTGAAAAATCTGATTTTTCAGGTCAAAATCATTCAAACCCTTCTAGCACAAATCCCAAGGCAGTTTGCTCAGGAAAAACACCTAATTTTATTGCAAAAATTAGTCAAAAAACTTAAACCGACAATTTTGTCAAAAAATTGAAAAAAAATCTGCAAAAAAAAACCAGGTATGAAACTTTAGGTGTTGAACATTTGCAGGAAACCCAGAAAATTTTCAGAAGCCTTAGATTCAAAAAATCTCAGAAAACCCTTGCCACATGTTCAACAAATAATATTCATGAGTATCCTAAATATACAAAACCAACCCAAAACAAACAATATATGTGGTACAAATGATGGAAAAGCCTACATCCTTATTATAATACAGCAGGTTTAATCTTGGTGATTAAAAATATTTCTATCGGTTTGTAAAGGCAATTTATTGGAGGAAGAGACTAGATATTCGTAGGTGTGAAAAGTGAGGCAAATTGTCAATCTAAACATCTTTTTCCTCTAGATTTAGAAGCTTATCAGTCCTTCCATCTATAATGTAGTTGATGGAGTGAGGCCTCTGCCTAGTTTATTCCTGATGATGGATGTTTTAGATAGATCCAATATGTGAGAAAAATTTCATGCAGTTGAACCCAGAAGACGTCCACTATTTTTTACACTGCAATATCTGGCTTAAAGACAAGATGGGAACTCTTTAATAGAGAAAAACAGAAGCTTAATTTCAGTCTTGGTTCGGATAACTTAGTTGAATCTTATATTCACATCAATTTTGACACTCATATTGAGGCAGGGGTTGAAATCTGCCTTGGGAGGTCATAATTGTGGAATGTAGTCATTATTTATCTGTAAGGGCCATGAGAAAGGCTTGACCACAAATTGAATTTCTTCCATGAATTTATATCTAGCTTACCACCTAGTTACAGTTAAAAAGCATTGAAAAAATTACATTACTTCCTGTTTATGCTTCTTCATTCATAAGGTTTATAAAAGTGTGACACAATTTGTCTGTGCTGTTTAATATCTGATTTCATGCTGTCACATATTTTGGTCACACAAATCTGTTGAACATGGTCAGCTAATACATTGACATTCATGATCAGTTTTTTGTTCTAATTCTACACATTGTTTCTAATTTGTGATAAGTCTCTAACCAAATTGTAATTAATTAATCATTACCATATCCAGTGTTAAAATCAGACCAGTATTGCAAAGAAATCAAATAACATAAACACAACTGAGCATGACACAGGAAATTACCCTGGGAAAACCCTCCTATCCGAGGGAAAAACCCAACCACACCAAAAAATCAGTCTCTTTTATTTATGATCAAAATTCTCAGTATGATCTTTTACAGAATTGATGAGACTCGTTGCCACTTTTGTTGGCACTGCTCAGCATATACAAAAATAGAGTCTCCTTTAGATGAATGATAAATAATACTGAGATATACAAGTCAAAACACCAAGCTCGATATTGAGCTCTTACAGAAAAATCTCAGAGCATATAATTTAACACAAAATGAGAACACAGAATAATATCACAGCTGCTCTCTTACGGAATGTAATTACATGCAAGACTTATACTAGGTAATAGAAGAATCAAATGATGATCTTCGATGAACTAAACACTTACATAGAGAACAACAACTTCAAAGTATAACATCTACAGCAGCATGACTATTGAAGTTTGAATACTGAGCTCACGTTTTCTCCACACAAAAACTTCAAACAATGAAAATGAGATCATAATATACTTGATAGGAATAAAACACACACACTGAATATCTCCATGTGCGATGCCAAGATGAAAGAGGAGGAAGTCCATGTGTTTCTTGAACCGTTGGAGACAATAAACATTAACCATGACTTATCGCGGCAGCGCCAGAACCTTTGGGCTACTCAAGCTGTTACACAACAGCTGAGACAAGCTACCATATCCGATAAAGAATAAAGGAAGAATGACTCATGGGTCCACCAGATGACGTGGACGGAATATACCAGAATTTGACACATCATATAAATGATGATGAAACGTCAATAGAAGAACTTCTGTGAACAGCAAGACATTCATTAATAACAACAACAAATAATATAAGCTGTAGCAAAACTTGAGTTCATCCTTGCACGATGACTAAAAACTCTTCAATGATAAATTCACAAAAATGGAATCAGCAATTCTGGAATATGAACAGAATTTCGAATGAAGCTACAATTTCAACATCTAGTTTTATGAATAGAGGATAATTTTAAAGGGTATTAATAATATTTGCATGTACTCAAAAATGTATGACTTACAGAAACGCTAACATTACCATTCCTTTGTCAAGAATACATAAGTTACGCAATTTGATATAGACCAAGGGTTTCATGTGAACTTCCATTTTTCAAACCAGAGACTGATTAATCCCCTTGGGCTGTGATATGATATAATCATGTAGGCAATACACACTCAAATAAACTGACAGAAACACTAATTTGTTGTACAACTAGATCCAGGAAGGAGAGTCACTTGATTGACACTTATATGTGACTTTTTTACATCATCTAGTTGTAAGTACATAATGATCAGTTGGCTATTACACTTACTAGTGTCTTCAACTCTTATTTAATGATAGTTCTATTGAAATTGGTAATGTGACACAAATCAACATTATTATCAAATACGACGGGACTTTACCCCTAAATGAATGTTATTTCTTATTACTTCTCCATGAACTGGAACTATCATTTTGTATTTGTAAAAGGTTATTGTGTATAGTATATACAATATATCACTTTACTCCGCAAGATGTAATTGCCAGTGTTTATACTTTTCATTAGTATGTTTAGAGCTTACTAATGGCCAGTGTCCATTTCAGATATCTGAGCAGGCTCTAGTTGGCAGGAAAGAGACATTGGAGCTATTGTATAAACTCTTCAAAGATGGCTACTTGCAGATGCAGGTATTACAATTTCTGCACTTTGTCTTTATCCAAGATTTAGCTGTACTAGTACTCCTTTTGATGTGTTAACCTTTAATGCTTAATAATTGACATTGTTATGTTGAAGTGAAGTGTGTTTCACAGGTTCCCAAGCACAGAAATTAAAATACTCTATTATTTGAGAATTTGTCACACTGATGTGAAAACTTGTAATAAAATTTAGACATCTTTATAAAGAGCAGAATAATAGAGTTTATGATCTGGAGATATATCTATTATAAACTTGAGCAAGATACATGTGATACATTAGTCTAATGTTTATATATGGTGACATTTTGAATAATTGTTTTTCAGGAAATTGCAAAATCTCTAGATCATGCTCCATCTAAAACTTTCTACTTATGGCGGGTAAACTACCTGAACTTGATGGAGCGTATTGTTGATGATATGTACCATGCTGCTTCAAATCTTGGTCAACGACTCGCACATGAGCTTGAACAAGAACAAGAGGTGATTGTTTCTTTGATTGCTATCTTTCATTGTCTACATTTGGTGCAATGCTCAGTGCTTAAATCGGTCCATGGTGAAGAGAATATTGAGTGAAAAACAAAAAACGTTCAAATTTTACCTTTATCCCAAGGGAAATCATGTATTGACATGTCTTGATAAGATAATTTATTAGCATTCAAGAAAGTACGTTAGGTATAGTAAATCTAGGGAATTTATAAGATGAATTGAGAAAATGAAACACTAATATTCTAAGTTGTCAGTTTGGGTTCGGGTTCGGGTTCAAAGAACCAGTTCGCTGGTACGCCAAAATTTTTAAAATGGGGTTTAGGCTCGTTTGGGTTCATTAGTACAAAATCATGTAAAAATTATATATATACATATTTATGTAGCCTAGGAGCATGAATTAGGATTAGAATGTCACATAGCATCATAAAAACAGCAAAAACACCATAAACTTGTAATCATAGCATCATATCAACAAAATAATAATATTGAGTTGAAGTATCATTGTTTTAACTTTCAACAATTAGAAGTTTTTACTAAGTTTCAATCATCTAATGGATAATCTAAATCTTCATCTTCATCTTTCATCAAAGGCATTAGTTGATTCACAAACAGTGCCAATGCCAATTGGATCAGCTGCACCAATAACATTCTCACTTCCAAGCCCCTCAAATGCTTATTACTTTTCCACTGTGCAGAGAGCTTGTTTGTTTGTAATTAACATCCTACTTGAAAAATGTTAAAAAAGTAGCTTGCAACTTCGTTCACATATTGAAGATATTTCATAGGAAGAAATCTTGAGGTCTAGTTTAATTTGATGTAATAAATATGTGAACTTCAGCAAATTTTGTTTTGTAATGTTAAAGATCTCATTCAAATTCTGTAATAATTGTTTCCGTCACTAGATTATAGAATGTTTCTCAGTGGAAATGTACCTGGTTCGCACTTGGTTTGCCTGGGTCTGCCTTGGTTTGACCTGGGTTCGGCCCAGACGAATCAGCCTGCCTGGGTTTGAACCCTGGCCGAACCCACAGGCGAACCAGACTCGAACCTGAACCCAGTTCAAACCAGACTCGAACCTGAACCCGGTTTGAACCAGACCAGTACCAGGTTCCTAGGCAGGTGAACAGACTTCCTCGCTTATATGCTGTAGAAAATGAAGTTTTGTAGGTGGAAAAATCAAATTGTCATGGTATTTATCATTTTCTTCTTGCTTCATTATTGTTAGGCTCAAAAATTGAATTCAAAAAAGGATTTACAAATGACATGTATGGGACTTCAACAAGCAGAAAGATATTTAATGAAAGCTTTACCATCCATCCATTGACATATTAATCAAATGAGATACAATTGGCATATTTAACAATATGAAAACGACTATTCAATTTATCTTCTAGGTGACTCTTCAACTTCTAGTGCAACTAGTAATATAAAATATTATCATAGTACATCTACTATTATGTACATTAGTGTAACATGCTGCCCTCAATCAATAGAGGTAGTGGTAGAACCATTAATTGTGTTGCACATAAGGCAATTTGTTTATGGTAACTTTTTTTTTTCAATACAAAGCTCCAATGTTTTGCAAAGGATTTCGTATGAGTGATATCATGTTCCCTTTTATAGTTTTCCAAGAACTAAGATATGTGACTTAGTTTGTTTTCACAAGTCAGCACATATTTTTGTTGTGCTATATCCCATTTTGAGAGAATACAACACCTGTGTACTGTGAAATTTTTCAACACCATTTTCTATTTTGAGTGGTGAAGTTTGTAGAGGGTTGTTCAACTTCAATCTTTGTCACTTCTATTAATAAGTGACACTTATATGTTGGCACCATTATAAGGGAGATGAGCTCGGTTGATAATATTTCAAATTTTTAAAATGTGCCAGTTTATAACGTCAAAGTTTATTTAATCATGCGAAGTGTCTTTCAAAAGCTTCAGCCACAATGGGGAAATATTATTTTGCAGTTGGAATCTTATTATTAAACTTGGAAGCCATTCTTTATGCAATGTATGAAGCTGAAGCTTCACGTTAGATGGGGTTGAAGCTATATAAGCCTTCATTGTGGAAAACGCAAGCATTGATTGCAGATGTTTTCTCTTGTTTGAAACAGTTGTGCATCGGGGTTTGAAAGTATTGAAGCACATAGAATTGATAATTCTATCGTGCCTGAAGGTGCTTAGAGCTGGTGAGATCATCCAGTAATTTGTGCCTCTCTAATGGCATCAGACGGATGTCATAGATGGTTATAATTGTGATCAGTTCAAGACCAGTCATCCATAAGCGGTTGGGAGTTTAATTGGAGTATTGTGATCTGCCATTGTTGGCAGCGGTTATTGTTTGGTCTCGCTTTCAATACATAGATTGTCTTGCTTTTCAAAGTCATCTTTCATTGGTTGCTTGTCGTCACACAGTCCTTTTTCCTCTTCATTGATCTCTGTAGTGTTGATAAAGCAATAATTCAATGGAAATATGTCATAGTCCATTTACAAATGAAACATGCCATGAAAATAATTTGTTTCATTTTCCAAAATTGACTGCAATTTCAAAATTCTTTTTACATTCAACTTCATTGGACCTTGATATTGCTTCTTGTGTGAAGAGCTCGTGTACTTCTACACTTTAGATTATATGGGCACTCTTTTATTAAATGGCCAATAATAAATTTTACAAAACATTTTTCTAGGACAATTACCTTGGGTATGACCATTTTTTGCAATTAGTATGCCATAGTTCATTAGTTTCGTTGTTGCTTTTGTTTTTCTTCAATTTCTCCATCATTAAAAATATATCTTGAGTACTTGTATTGTTCCTGATTCATTTTTGCTACTTCCGATCGCTCGCCTTCATATGTTTTATTTTGGCTCACAAGATATTTTGTTTTAACTTTCTATGTCCATCTCCCTTTTGTACACTTTTGTGTATGATGAACGGTATTTCATTTTTTCTTGATGAAGGAATAAGACCTTCAATAAACCATCTTTGATTTAAATCGTTATTAGATTCTTTTTTCTAATTTTAGTGTCATGCTTGCCTTGTGTTGTAGATTTCTGCTATGATTTCATTATCATCTCAGAGCAATTTGAATTCTGCTTCAAAGGGTTTTTTAATATCCTATGTATTTCTAGAGGATGGCTCAATCTATAAATACCAATCAATAGCCACACCTCTTAGTGTGGCATGAAAAGACCATAGCCAATATGCTTTGTTGTGTTGGCTATTTGCTGTGCAAATTGTGTCACAGGTCTTACAATGCCTTACAAGATCCTTTGATCCATTGCTTGTGAACTTAGGTAACTTATGCCTATACACACATGGGCTTGATGGTGGAGTGACCATTTTTTTACTTTGATGCTAATCTAGGGCTTGAAACTTCCTCATTTGGGAATTTTGATTTAGACATTCTAGTGCTCCTTTGGCATTGTTGGTCACATGGGAATCCTCTACTCGTATTGCAATTTCAATGTTATGTTCAATTGTTTTCTTTTACGTTCTCTTTTGTATGACCTAATCTTTAACCCTAAATTTTTTGCTGAAATTCTTCTTTAATTACCAACTCTTTGATACTTCGAAGGTTGCTCTCATATGTCTCTACTGCTTTGTCTATGGAATCTGTTGATTCCTCTTCATATTGAAGTTGGTCTACAAGATCAACCCATGCTTTGTCAAGTAATGAAAGATGTCTTTCTATCTCCACTCACTCTCCCTTTGTGAGGTTATTTACAATGGGTTAAATGTTTTGATATCTTTTTTCTCGACTACTGCTTTGGCTTTTACTTCGACTTTGACTTATAGTTTGGGACGGACTTCAGCTTCATATTTGCATTAACAGAACCTCTTTGGCTACCTCCTATATTATTCTTCATTGTTATCTTTGTTCTATCAATCTTCAAAATCACTTGATCCCTTCATCTTGACCATGTTGCGATCTCTTCCCGCCTTTATTGGTGTCTAAGGGTGTGAATATCTTTTATTGGACCTTTTTTTTTTTTGTAGCAGCACTGAAAGTTTCCTTCTCTCTAATAAAAGTAATTCTTAAAAGAATGAATAGATGTAGTAAAATATAGTTTTATTCACACGTGAAGTTATTACAGAAGTAGACCAACCATGACCAAACTTCTTTCCTTGACCACACAAACTTTATTTAAATAGTTGGATGGTTGAGAACAGTGTGTCCATTGACTCCTATAACTACCCGAAAGCTAACAAACAATTAATACATAGTTGCATACAACCATATTAACAAATCATAATAAAGGCACACTATGCTGACTACAGCAGTCTCTTTATTTCCAGCTCTTGTTAGATTCATACTGGAAAGAACGTTGGAATCTGGGAGTAACAGCAATGGGACTGTCTTCTACGGTGAAGCTTATCTGAAATCCATTTTTTTATCTTTATAGAATCACCTTTTATCCTATAAAATAATTATTATCATGAATATTGCAAAGAATGCTACTATGGGTATAAGAAACTACAATGATATTTTGACTTGATGTTACAGTTCTATGCACTGCTGGGGTAACTATGTTCTATTTTGGGCACAAGACTTGCTGAATTTGTTGTAAAATATGCAACATGGAATTGACAAGTTCCCAGGGTTTAAAATTCAAAGCAGGCCCTATAACATTGTGGGGAAGTTCTCTCTTTAGTGTTTGCCTGTGTACAGATGCAATAGTGAGTAAAGAGTTGGGAATTTTTTAACTGCACATTCATGGAAGAAGTGTATCGGATATATCTCTCATTGTATGCCACACTATGGAAGCTATAATTTCTATAATGGAGAAAGGTTAACATGTTGGGTAAATAAAATATAGATTGCCATGGTGAGAAATCAGATCGAAATGGAATCAGTTGTCATATTGCTCATTATCCTTAAATCTTGGTGAATTTACAGTTGTTTCTTTACTATAAGTGTTTATGCCTTGTTCCTATGAAGATCACCACATTCTTCCTCTCTATAAGCTGCTGTAGTTATTGCATGGCTCTTTCTTTGGTTGCATTTGCCATCAATGTCATCACAACACTTTAGTCTGTTCATCTAGGTGTTTAAGATTTTTCTGGTCTAATCAATTGTTGCTGTCGATGGATCAGAAATATAAGCACTTGGTTTCATTTGTGTCTATTTAGATCTTTGAAAACTTAAGTTCTTTGTTTTTTCAAATATTGCATCATTGGTGAGTTAGTTTATATTACATCCTAGTTATTTGAAATCTGTTATTGTTTCTGGTTGACATTATTGGATATTAAGATGAATACATATTTGGTTTTGAGTGTTTTATTGTTGCTTTAAGATACACGTCTTTATCATTTGCAGGTAATAGATCTTTTGAAGCAAATGCACCAGTCAAAAGCTACAGATGGAAGTACATCACAAGTAACATTAACTAAAAGTCAGCGTGAAAAAAAGGATAAAATGCGTCGGATTGCAACAATTCTGGAAGCCTCTCTTCTGAAGCTTGATGATTCTCTCATGTTGTTCCATGACTTCTAAAGCTGTCTGAATGTGGTTCATGCAGTGACTCAGATATAGAATTCCACTTTGCAGAGAAGATGCAAGGTTAAATTGTCTGCATATTCTTCATTTTTTATTACATTAATATAATTCAAGATTTCTATGAATTCTTGCCCTGCACAAAAAAGAATTGTTAAAAATTGAATTCATCAACAAGGGTTAGGTATCAGTTTGCCCCTGTGATCTACTGAGACTCCTCCCCTGGATATGTCTGAGGACTTGTGGTCTTGGATGAGATGTTCTCTCCCTGTCCCAATTTTTTTCAAAGTTCTGGGCTTTTTACTGGTGTTTTTGGGAACTTCCTGCCATCCCTTGGCCTCCACAGGAAGCCATAATGTCCCTTAAGAGAGTCCACATTTGAAAGAGCCAAAAAGATAACATCCTAAAATAATGCGCCCCACAAACATTTCCAACCTCCCACGCATGCCTGGTGCTGCTTTGTATTCATCAAAAAATAAGAGAAAAAGAGAGAAGAGGAGCAGTACCTATGTATTATGCATCATGCAACATTTATTTTAGTATCTCCCAATGTAAATCGCATTTCATATAATCTCTATGATTGTTTATCAGATGGATTATGGAATCATTGAATTGTTAGTGAGCTTATTCTTTGACCATTAGTTCCAGAATACAGATATAGGCATCATGGATAATAAGATTTTATTATTTTAATAAAAAAATGGATGTGCAAATAAGATGTCTTGTATACATGCATTCAAGTACCTTTCAGTGAACCTACCTCCATTTGTCCTACCTCCATTTGTTTTTGGGGGTAAAGATCAACATATTATATTTAACATAGAAAGTGAATACCATGTCCACTTTCTGCTGGGACAAAATGCAAGGAGTGTCAGTTATATATTTTACAGTGGATTTCTGCCATGGAAGTTTGAGACCAATGACCCCGAAGACCTTAAAGTGTGTATTATGTATGGTACAATCCTTTCTGCCCATTTAAAAACAGCTGGAATGATATATTATGTTTACAACTATCAAGACACTCACTAATAGTATTTATATATAGACCTATCACTGAGGAAACAAATGGATAAAAATCTTAATATTCGTATGAACATATTGTCATGATATTTACAGAAACAAAGCTCATCCATGTCTTCCTGCATTCATCATACCTAAAGTAGGTGCTTTGAATAAGTACATTCACCTTACAAAGCTACTCTTGGATAAATCAAGAGTAGCATTAGCACCTACAGGAAAACCAGTAGTGTATCCAGAAGGATACCCTATTCAAAGCAGAGACATCCCAACCGAGAGCAAGAACAAAAGGAACAAGCTGAAGGAATATAAGGATGGATCTAATTCCAAAAACTCTTTAAAGTATGGAATACAACTATGGGGAAAAGAGAGTAAGTCCTACTTTGAGATGACATGAGATGTGCCACAAGATATAAACTCCCAATAAAAAGTGCTTCGTCAAGTATGAACTCCGAAAGCAAGTAAAATGGAAGAGCCAGAGGATCTATATGTAAAATCCCCTTTTGGCACCTAGTCAATTTGGCCTTCCTATTAGCCTATACTAAGGTTCCCCTAGGCTAACCAGAGTTGGTTTGGGGACTCTGTCTCCTGTGGAGAGATCGAGAGGTGATTCCAATGTGTTGCAACGGAGTTTTTGTTTTTAGCATATGCTATTTTTAGTAAGTGCCATTTGGGCACTTGTTCTCAGCCCTATTTCCTCTCAATTCAAAGTGAAGTGCTTTCGAATTTAGTGCCTTGGGGGCTTTTAAGGTTGAGTGAATAATATTTTATTGATTTCACTTAATTGTTTTTTATAAAGTGGCTTTATCTCATCACTTAATGACATAAAGTGTTCATATTATGTCTCCAAATGCCACACCTAGTGAAGGGGGACAAACATAAGTTTTAAAACAATTATTTTATTATCACTTAAGGAGATATTAAGTAGAGGGGTTTGTTATTTTGTTTTCAAAGATAACATGAGAAAATAATTCAAATTTCAAGTGTGTTGCCCTAATTCTTCCCTCCACACTATAAATATTAAATACGAATTTTGGGCTCTCATTTGAGCATTCTGAATTGACAACTTAAGGAAATGTTGCTGGAATGAACTCAAAGAGCTCCCTTGTTGTTGGCTGAGGATGAAAACCCTCATCAGTGTTGCTGGTTTTGGTGGTGAAATATCCATCCTCGCCAGTTGGTCAATTAAGATTCAACTTTCTATGATTTTGGCTTGCATATGGGGTTTTTGGAAATTATTAAGGTATTTGAGGTTTTTTGATGCGATTATTCAGTTTTTTTGTGTAGTGTATTCATTTTGAGAGTGCTCAATTTTCGTAGTGTTTGGATGCTCTTTTAGAGTGCTAGTCTTCATTTTCAAATTCACAAAGAAATAAAACTTTGCTCGTATCACTTGGACGAAGGTATATCTGCTTCTTGGCATTGTCTCATTCCTTTCCTTAGCTTGGTCAACTCATTTTGATGTGTCATTTGTCAAGTTTTGTGGTGATAAGAACTCTAAATCTAAATCACCATTTTAGCCTGGGTGCAACTTTCCTACCTTAGAACTTGGGGATCTAGAGCATTCAAATCTGCATTTTTTGGTGTTTGACCTTTATTGGATTAGAGGATGAATGATCGAGTTTGTAGGCGATTTGGAGTGCTTGGGAAGAGATTTCAAACTTTAAGAAGCTTTTGATCGGCCATTACTGTTGGTCAATCTATTGTTTTTAGTTTTGTAATATTAAAAATAATATATTTTTGTTGGCATTAACTGGTAAGGATGCAACCGGTAAATGGTAAAGTGGTGTTGTCATTGATGTCATTAGCTAACATTGTCCAATTAGGGAATAGGTGACAATAATAGTAAACTGTTGACAAGGCAAATTGTTTAGAAAACCAGTGACAAATATTGAGTAGAGATGCACTTGTTGCTCAGAGTAGCAATTGTGTAGTGAAGTCACTGACTGGAGCAGTTATCGGTAAGTACATGATCGGAACCAAACCAGTATAGACAGAGAAAAGAAGAGTGACAGGTGAAGACAAAGACCTGTACACTGCATAAAGGTGTAAACCGATCATCTCTGATCAGTGAGATATCATTAAGACTGGTGAACCGGTGAAAGTCACAGTTGACAAACACTTAAGAGACTCTTCTACCGAGTTTTGTTGCACAACTCACGCAGGATTTTGTGTTACGAAAAAGATCGGTGCAAGGCATAGTTGAAGGATTTAATGCCAAAAATTATGGCATTAAATCATGGTGGAATCTCATGTAAAGGAAAATATGCAACACACATATGATGTTTCCTTTACAAAACAGAAACACGACTCCATGGCAAATCTCTTGTTGAGAACAAGCCTTTGTCATGCATCTGATGTTTCCTCTCATAACTGGGACTCGACTGGATGATGGATCCAAAAGAGATCTTCGTAGTTATTGCAACATGCAAAATGCATAAAAGGCAAAGGAAGTCTATTTATTCTTCAGCTAGTGAAGAATATCATTTGCCTTCACTCTGCCAAAGAGAAAGAGTGAACTTGTACGCTGAGCAAAGCTACGGTAAGGGAAAAGGAGAAGAGAAGAAGAAGAAGAGAAGAGTGTGCAAGGAAGCGCAACAACTTGAAGAGAACATACTTGTGGTGCCCAGTGATGCCTCTCAGTGGATGAAATGGCGATCTTATCAAGCTCAGCAAAGCCATTTTCTAAAGATCAATCCCTCTATTGCTCTCTGACAATTGCAATAGTAAAATCTCAGTATTTGGGTGGACATTAACAGGTCCCTTGTATTAAATCCCTTAACCGGGTGACATCTAGTAGATGTTCTAAAGTCCTCTAACAAGGCAAGCTCTAATAGACCTTATTTCTTAAATCTCTTAACCGAGTCGCATCTAATAGTGTGTTTGTAATCTCTTAAAAGGGAAGACTTTTAATAGGGCACACTTCAAAAGAGTGCAAAATTTGTGAGTTCTACTCACACCGTAGTTTTCTCTCACTTTGGGTTTCCGCGTGATACATATGGTATTCTATACTGCTATGATCTTGTGCTAGTTATTTCTTTTCTAGGATTTGTTTTACATATAGTAATAGTTAACTTATATCAGATTGTTTTCAAGTTTTAGTGGGTGCTCATTCACCCCTCCCCTCTCAACACCGGTTGGGGCCATCATTTCAGGTTTGAAATTTACACTATGTTACCTTGGGTTTTCATAACAGGGGACGGGGGGACGGGGAAATGGGTTTTTGGGATGGATTTTTTTTCCCCGGAGTAGGGGACAACAGAGGACGACAGTGGGGATGACTATATAAAAAATAAGAAAATTTTAAATATTCGTATGAAAACATGGATAAAGCATGCTTCTATACATTATAGAACCTTCACATGTAACGTTTGTGTTAAATAGTTTAAATTGAGAGTTCACATGAGAGTGGAAGTCAAACAAATTATCAAAACTCAAATCTTTTTTAAATGAATTTTATGGGACAACCAGGGGATGGGTTTCCGAGTTTCTGGGATGGGTCAAATTTTGTCGGAATCTCGTCCCCGAGTAGCACTAAATTTAAATGCGTCACTTTCCAAATTCATGTTTTGATATAGATATTAATAATAATCGTGTTATTTGAGTATGTTGGTTTGGTTTTTCTCTACGCGACCCCAAGTTTTCGAGACAAGGGGACAAGGAAATGGTTTTCCAAGATAGATTTGTTTTTTTCCATTTTAGGGGATGGAGGGTACAATAGATGGGATTGCTATATAAAAAATAGGAAAAGTTTAAATCATATAGAGAAATGTTAAATATTCATATGAAAACTCGAATAAAGCATGCTTATATAAATTATAGAACCTTCATATATAACATTTGTGTTAAATAATTTAAACTGAGAGTTCATATGAGAATCAAAGTATCAAAATTCAAACATTAATACTATGGGACAACCATAGGACACATTTACGAGTTTTTGAATTTCCAGGATATTCCCATTTTTTAGATGGGTCAAATTATGCCGAAGACTTGTTCCCAAGCGACACTGTTTTTCCTCAATGGAAATGTGTTACAATGAATGCATCTTATGTTTAGATGAAATCTGAAAATAACAATCAGCAAATAGTTACATTGTCATCAACACATGCAAACATTTCAAAAAAATATCATGGCTGGTTATTAGAGTAATTTCAAAGCAACCCTTTTTTGCAAGCTTGTGTTATACTACAGTATTGAGACAATGCTTAAAAAAGAGAGAGAGAGAGAGAGAAAACAAAGATATCTCAATAGGGAGCAAAGGAGACCTAATTGGTAGCCCCAACTCTTGGTTTATGATGAAGATGGCGTCACAACTCTTGGGTAAATTTAGACAGAGTTTACCACATATAACACAAAACAATAAACAAGGCAATCAAAACAATACACATGGTAACTAGACATCTAGTGGGGAAAATAGTTCCACAAATTAGCATGGAAATGAGAGGTGACCTATAACAACATGGTTAACTACACTTGATAGGACTTTCCAACCCACTTTTATATAGAGAGATGCATTGTAGGTTGCTCGTGAAATTCATCTACCATTGGTGGATGAGTTCTACAACGCCTATGCATAATATAACACCCTTCTAGATGCTCTAAAAAATCATTTGTCCCTCAGTGAATTCATCAATTAGAAAAGGAGGGGTGGAGGAAGAGCTGGTCATAGAGGGGCCAAGAGTTAATAGAGAGCTGCAACTAACATTGAACAAGGTTACCTTTTCCATCTTGATGGTAGTGACAAATGTACAACTAGAGAATGAGAATATAATTTGGACAATTTCCTAGTTCTCTAACCTATGGTTGAGGATGAGGCAATCAAGTTTGCTACTCTACACTTGGATAGACTTGCACATTAGTGGTGCTACCATCACCCTATCACTTTGGGTCACAAATTATCAACATATTATGAGTTTACTAATAAACTCATTAAGAAAGTTGATTAGAAAGATCTTGAGTTGCACTTTAGGGAGTTGGCATAGTTGAAACAATATGGTTCAAAAGAGGCTTATATAGTAGAATTTTGTAGGCTTTCATTTATGGTTTCTAGAATACATAGGAGATTGGTAGTCTTCTTCAATAAGGGACTCATGAAGCCACTTAGGGGGTGGATTAAGGCATTTGATCCTCCATTGTTGCATGAAGTTGTGAAGACGATGAGTATGGACTAGGCTGGCCCAAAATCTAAATATTAGTCCTCACAAGACTTCATAGTAAGGGACTTAACCATTTAAGAAAAAAAAAATCTATGCTTTACATGCAAAGAAACTTGGGCCCCTTAACATAAATGTGCAACCAAAGGGAATTTGGATCAAATAGAATACTATTTAGTTGAAGATCGTCAACAAAAAAAATTACACCAAAAATATGATTCACATAGAAAAGACGAATAAGATTTTGCAGGAGAGTTTGAAAAAGAAGAGGGTTAAGGGACACTTGCCCAACTATGCAACTTTAAGAAGAATGAATCCCTCTGCATTAGATGAGTATTAAGTGGGCAGAGATTGGTGGCATTGATAGATATTGGTGCCACTTATAATCTCATAGGTCAGAGACTTGTAGAATGCAAAGGATTGAAGACATAGGAGGTAGATGGTTTCAGGGTGATGGTTGCAGATGGGTTTACTATTATATGTGCTAGAATGATCTCATAGATGAGCCTAAAGTTGGCGAATGACAAAGTGAAGGATGACTTCAATGTGGTGAAAATTGGTGACACAAATGCATTGTTGTATATATAGTAGCTATGTTCCCTTGGAGAGATTACTCGCAAGTTTCATACCATGGACTTGATAGGGGCATTGAGCATGTGGTTGGGCTAGAGGAGGTAGCCAAACCAATTATTACCACACTATACATAAATCCTAAGAGGCACAAGCATGAGATTGAGAAAGTAATTAAGGATCTTTTGGAGATGGGGCACATTAGACAAAGTAAGAGTCCACTTTCTTCTTTAGTTGCATTAGTGAACAAGAATGGTACCATGAGTATGTGCATAGATTATAGGACATTGAATAAGAAAACCCCATCCTATGAATAGATGAAATTATTGATGAGCAACATGAAGCAATCTATTTTTCTAAGATATACTTGAGATCCAGATACCATTAGATTTGGACTCATAGTACATGGGAAAACAACATTCATACGTTAATTTGGCTACTTCAAGTTTCGTGTCATGTCCTTTGCTTTGACTAGTGCACCTATTGCATTTCAGTCTTACATAAACATGATATTCATAAGCAATCACATAAGCTTTTTTAATTTTCTTTGATGATATACATGTTTTTTGTAGGTCATGGGAAGAACACTTGAGGTGTTTGGATGAGGTTTGGGGTATCCTTGAGAATGAGCTACTATTTGCTGAAGAGTTAAAAGTGTGAGTTAGGGTGACTAAAAAGGGAGCTTTTACTTGGTTTGAATCAAAGAAACAATCACTTGATCACTTCAAGCATTGGATGAGCACATCTTGTTTTAGTCATTCCAAATTTTTCTAAGCCATTTGATCTTGAGGGTGATGCTTCAGAAGAAGTTATTGGGTTGTCCTTATGCAAAACAAGCATTGATCGCATTTGAGAGTAGGAAATGTTGAGGTGGTGACATGAGCTATACCATCTGTGATAAGATGTCAACCATAATGCGTGTATTGGCTAAATTCAGACAATACCTTGTTGGAGGGAAGTTCATTATTAAACTAGAGAAGCAAAAATCTCCAAAAAATCTCAATTGTACCTATTTTTTAGCGAATCTTACTAGCAAACAAATTTTTCCCCAAAATTTCCTGTCTTTTTAAAACTCATTGATTGAAAATTTCAACAGCTTTTTTGTATTTAAATCACATAAAAATCTACTTTGAATTGCATTTGAAATTGTATTCAATCTCTCACAACTTGTGAAACCCTCTAAACCTACGAAATGGAAAATTATTTTATAATATTTTTAGGGCACAACTACAAAAGGGAGCTCATCAATGCATGGAAGGCACAACTAGTTGCAAATTTGTAGGGAGTCAAGAAGTGGTGTATTTGAGTCAAAGGCAAGCAAATATTTATTGTATTACTGCACAAATATATTCTATAACTTCATACCATATAAATACTATTTACACAAAATTCAACCACGCATACAAATAGATGAATAAATTGCTAAATAAGAAATTTCAATGTGCACACCATAGGGATCGTTCGATTTTAATTAACAAGATTTTAAAAAATCCTAAATCCATCCTATTTTGGTTTTGAGCTTTCAGCCAAAGAGGTAGTATTTTAATGTTTTTGATTAAATAAAAAATAGGTTTTGAAGGGACCCAAAACCCTTTACGAAGAGGTCAAAGAAGATAAATCATGAAAGCCCTAAACAAGGAATGGATCAAAGACCAAGACGAGGGTTTTGACTTAGGCTCCCACAACCTGAAATAAACATTGCATGAAAAGACCAGGATGCAACCAAGAACAAAAGAAAGGGGTAAAGATAACTCTAGCCCCAACACTCACTAAAAGGGCACATTAAGATTTGCCTTTACCCCTACCCTTGTGAAAACGAAGGGACATATCAAAAGAGGGCAAGGACGATTTTGATTTCTTCCCTTTCACTGTAGTCCAGCCCTCTTCCACCTTAGCTTCCTCTTCATGCCAATCCAAAGAATCCAACTCTGGAGTTGATCGCATTGGGATGGAAAACTAGTTGCACCAGCAAAAGGACCAGGACAAGAATCAACAACAACATGAACAAGGCCAATAGTATTTTAATGTTATGAGAAGTGAATGGTTTATATTATTAGGTTATATCTTCTCTCACTATTCATACTTCATATTTTGTGTTGACTTTATAATGTTTAAGTTTTTCTATATTCAGAAACCAAGACTTTTGTAATATTGTCATACATTGTCACACATGGTTTAATGTTGTGTCTACTTATCTACATCGAATTTGAATAAAGCTTTAAATGTGCACATCACAAGGATCTTTTAGTTTAAATTAACAAGCTAAAAAATGTTAATCTATTTTATTTTGGTGAGGCTTCTATCCAAAGAGAATATTTTATTGTTATGATAGGCGAATGGTCTATATTCTAAGGCTATATGTTAGCTCACTATGTCTACTTCATATTTTATGTTTACTTTATCATGGTTTAATTTTGTGTCTACTTCTTTACTTGATTTGTTGCACAACAAAATTGTTATTGTGAAGATTTGTTGATTATTTGGTCCAAACAATATTTGATGGTCTATCTTTTTCTATAGGTATAGCCTTGTAAATTAGTTCCCTAGAAAGAAATGATCCATATTCTTGGCTAAATGACTTGAATTTAATGTTAATTTAGGCTCTTTATCGTATCATTGTTTTTCTTGATGAGTAGGACAATGTTATAGTTTCTTTTTTTCTTTACAGTCTCGTTGCTAAAATGAAGAGGTAATGCTATTTGTAGGTAATCTTTTGTCCTTATGACATTTCATCATTCTCAAGTTGTATGAAAACCCTTGGCACATCAATGAAATGTTTATATCTAACCCAATATTGCATCAAGATGTCCAATCTTTGTGACATCAAAATCTTAGTCATCGTAATTAGTATGCTTATTTTGATATCATGCATATTTATCCTAAAATATGTTTTCTATCTTCTTTCTCTACTTTACACGAGTCAGTATTTTGACTAAATTTGAAGGTCTAGTTTTTTAGCAAAGCTTTAAATATGACTTGGTTTTGTACCTTGACTATTTTAAATTGCATAATTCATGTCCATTTAACCCTATCTTTTATGAGAAATGGTTTTTTTTTTTATCAATTGATTAGATTATTATTTGGATGATATATTCTTTGAAGTTTTGTACTTGAAAATTTTGCAATGTATTTTTATTTTCTTTTATCCTACTAGAATGCACACACATTATTGTGGTTGTATTGAGGTCTTCTTAGAGTTTGTTATGATAGTCTAGTCTCTATGATTAAACATTCTTTTCATATTAATAATAATTTGGAATGTGACATTGTTAGTAATATTTTACAACTCACTCACATCATACAATAAGACTCAAGCCGTATCATTCAACTATTTTATTGTTAACATAGCAATACCTTTATAAACTTCATATAGAACTTACCAAAGAATCATTTAGTAGCAAAGCTTACATGTTACACAACATACTACTATTTTGGACAAACTTTTCATTTGGATAATTCATATGCTAGACTTTCTATTTTATTTTTGTCTATATTTTTATGCCATGGAAATGCCTTTAAATTTAAAAGAGTATTTTTGTCTATTTTAAGCAATTTTTTAATTTTCAAAAATATAATTATTTCCTGCTTAAATCTCAATTTTTACAAAAAGTCTTGTACTACTTGCATTTTTTTCTTGAAAAGATTTTTGCTACTATGGTTAAAATTGATCGTAATAGACTCAAGTACTTCCCAAATCAAAAGGATCTCAATTATAGGGAACAAAAATGGGTTTGCAAACTTAAAACCTATGATTTTGACAATAAAAAGGTCAAGGGAAAAAGAATATAGTGGTTGCTGCATTGTCAAGGAGGCCAAATTTGTGGTCAATTTAAGAGATAGTAGCATATTGGAAAAAGAAAATGCATGTTGAATATGCAAAGAATACCCTTGTCAATATCATCTTAGATGTTTCCTTGCAGGAGGATATGAAAAAAGTAAGGGATAATCTCATATTTTACAAAGAAAGATTGTTGCTAGTTCTTGAATCCAAGCTTAAACTCAAGGTTTTTAAATTAAAGATTTCATAACACTCCTAAGGCTGGCCACCTTGGATGTATAAGACATACATGCAAATCAATGGGAGATTCTCATGGAAAGGGATGAAAGATGAAATTCTTATGTTCATGAGTGTCCAAGTTTGCCAACAAAAAAAAATGAACATACTTACATTGTTGGTCTATTGGAGCCCCTACCCATTCCTATGCAGAAATGGGAAAGCATCTCAATTGATTTTATTGCAGGACTTCCCAAGGTGCAAGGGAAGGATTGCATCTATGTGGTGGTGGAGAGATTGAGTTTGTTTTTTTTTAATAAAAATTTTAATTTTAATTTTACTCATTTCATTAGGATATACAACAATATAGGTGCAAGGGAAGGATTGCATCTATGTGGTGGTGGAGAGATTGACTAATTTTTTTAAAAGATATTTTAATTTTTCTTTTAGTCATTTCAATAGGATATACAACAATATAGGTGATAGATTTTTATTTTCTTTTGAGAGGTGTTTAGACTCCATTGGACACCTAAAAATATCATCAGTGGCAAAGATAGAAAATTCATGAACTTGATTTTGCAAGAGTTATTTAAGTCATGTACTACAAAATTGACTTGTAGCACTACCTACCACCCTAGGCTGATGGCAAGTTGATATTGTTAACGTGTGTAGAAGGTTGCCTACACAATTATTTTTCAAGGCAAAAAAAGGTGTTGGTTAAGTGGTTGCATTTAGTGGAGTTTAGTAAAACTCTACCTTTTTTATAACTGTCAAGATGTCTCGATTCATGGCACTATATGGTTATGAGGCTTCCAACTTGATTGATTTACTTTTTGGAGATCGTAGTATACCTAGAGATAAAGATCTTCAAGTCATGGGATATTTGAAAAATAACGTCCAACATGCTCAAAATTAGTAGATGTTTGCTAAATAGCACCATATTGAGTGTGCATTTGAAGTAAGAGACGTGGTTTATTTGAGATTGCAGCCTTTGAGACAATCCACTGTCAAGAAGAGTAGCATAGAGAAGATGAAGGCTTGCTTATATGGTTCATTTAGAACCCCTTGGAGGATCAAAGAGATGGCTTATGAGCTTGAGTTACTTGAGAGTAGCAAGGTGCATAATGTTTTCCACGTGTTGTCTCTCGATAAGGCACTTCGGCCTAATGTGATTCCTTCTATAGAGTTTCCTCCTCCTTTGGATGAGGAAGGTAAATTGATATTGATTCTAGAGGCAATGATTAATTTCAAGGAGTGTATCCTTATAATGTAACATGTCATTCCTATGAACATGAAATGAAAACTACAATATTGTTCAAGTGTAAATAAATTCAAAAACTACAAATGAAAATTTTATGTCTTTCCAACTTTTAAATCATATAGGAAAGGGACAACATGCTATACAATGAAACCTCATAGTTACATCTTAGTTCTTATATTTTCAATTCACATTAGAATATTTGTATTATTGAAGCATTATAAAAGAAACAAAGCATAGGAAAGAAAGAAAAGGTTCATCGTCTACTTAATAATCTAGAAGACTGAATTGTATCACAAGTCTCAATGTGAATCTATAGGAGGGAGGGAATCACTTGAGCACTTTACCTCCAACCACAGTTTTGGCAGTCCCCTACACACAATCCTACTGGAAGTGGGCCTACCCTTCACAAGGGGTACAAATGCGAGAATTGGTAATAATGCCCGCTAAACTAATGTTGTAGCCTATGTAGGTTCCAGTCAACCACACACGTGTAGACATATGTTATGTGACCAATTGATTAGCCTACATATCTGGATATGGTGAATTGGCTCGGCACAATTAGATCTTTGAACCACCTTATCTAAGGTCTTGTATCACACTCAAAGTGAAAATATAGTCATATGCTCAACCTCCCTTACTCGACTTGGGTACTTTAGACTCTCTTTTGTTTTAGACTTTAAACAAATGATTAACAAGTAGAGGCATGGGTAATTGTACTTTTATAGACACTCTAAAATGTCGCTCTCGATCACTGCCTCCTCCCACCTACTGAATTCAAATCCTACACATCCTAGCGGCTCTGCTAGGGTTTCTCCCCATCGTGCAACATTTTTCATCTGTGAATGAGTTCGTTGATGATGTTGTTGGTGTGGTGACGGTGGTATCCCACGCCCCTTCTCTAGCGGTTCCTTTTGTGCTCGGGGGTGCTTCCTCTGCTCTGGTGGGTGCTCACTCTCCGATGTCAGGGCATGTTGCTACTGCTAGCCTCATTGGTGCTAATCATTTTGTGGTGTCCCATGTTTCACCTGTGACCTTTCCCCTATCGTGGATGTTGTTGGCACAGGGGTGTCTGACGTTGTTGGTGGTGAGTTGGTTGATTCGCCTATCTTAGGTGATGGGGCTGGTCCTAAGGGGGTTCTGGTGGCCTCTAATGCTTTGGGGGTGGGGATGCTTGTTGATCGTAGCACCTCCTCTGTTGTGGTGCCTCCTTCAGTGTTTGTTGGTCCTGGTGGCTCTTTTGTAGATCATGTGGCTGTCGGAAAGGGTAAGTGTTCTGAAGTTCTAAGCCTTTCCCAATTTGTCAGTCTATTGCCATTTAGTTGGAAGTTGAGACGTTTATTGAGATTGATCAGGTTACCTCTGACCTCTCATCTCATGTTATTATGTATCAGTTTAAGGGTTTTTGGCCTAGTCTCTTCGGGCTCCATGATTGGATCTCTAAGCATTGGTAGCCCATCATTTTGGACTCGTTTGAGATTTTCCCTTTGGCTAAACGTTTCTTTATTGCCAGGTTTGATAATGTGAATGACAGGAAGATTATTCTTTGTGAGCACGTTTTTACTTGGGAGAATCAATTTCCTTTGATGATGAAACCCTAGCATGAGGATTTCAACCCTACATCTGAATCCTTTTGTAAAATGCCTATTTGGGTTAGACTCCCTTACCTCCCACTTCATCTTTGGGTGGATCCTCTCCTAGAGGAAGTGAGTCAAGCCCTGGGAAATTTTCTTATGGTTGATGTGGATTCTTCTAATATCCTTCATTCTACATATGCTCGTATTCTAGTCTATATTGATGCTTCTAAGGGGTTGCCAGCAGAGATCGAGCTCTCGACTCTGAACGGTTCCTAGGTTCAACCTCTAGACTATGAAGGGATTCCCTTCAGATGTAGAAGATGCTTCATGATTGGGCATGTTGCGGCTAAATGTGATTTTTGGAAGGTTAAGTTGAAGAAGCCCTCCTCTTGGTGGAATGGTGCCTCTTCTCAACATTACACGGTTAAGAGTTCTTCTCAATTGGGGGGCATGATCCTTCTTCAAAGCCAGATTTAGGCTCTTCTGGTTATGTTCCCATGGTTCTTGCTTCTGATCTCTCATCTAGTGATATTGTGAATGATGGTGTCCCTTCTACTGTTGCTTCATATTATAGTCCATTTTTTCAATCCGAGTCTGTTGTCCCTCCTGGTGGTTCTGTTGGATCTGTCCCTGCTACTGGTACAGTTAGGGTCACTCTTGGAGCATCTGTTGGTGCTACCCCTATGTAGATCCCTCCTTCTATGACTGTATCTATCCCAAGTTCTCTGCAACTAGTTGGTTTTATTGGCTCTTCTCTTAATGTTGTTTCTATTGGCTCTCTGCTTTGTGTTGGCCTCTCTTCAGGCATTTCAGTGTTAGATTCGTTGCCTTGGCAGGATGAGGTTGCTAAGGTTGAAGAAGGTTGGATTACTATCCAAGGTAAACATTCCAAGAAGTCTCCTTCTTTCGACATGACCCTTCGATCCCATATGAAAGGATCCAAAGGGTAATTTTTTTGTTGTTTGTTTGGGTTGCGCTATGGTTTGTCTTGGACTATTATCTTTGTCATGCAACTTCTCTTCTTGGTTGGGGAGCTTGTTGGTCTCCCCCCCTTTCTCTTCTTTGTTCTATCCTATCGTGTCCCTTTTTTTCTAATGTGTAGTCTTGTTTATCTTTAGTTGTGGGGTTTTAGGTCCTCCTCATACCTAATTGTATAGGGCTTTGGGGCCCCTTCAAAACCTTCTTTTTCTTTTAATCGAAAATAGGTAGAGGTATGGAAATATTATAGGTGTGTTCTCACATTTAGACTAGGGTTACCTCTCAGGTTCAAAGTATCTAGCTTGTCAAACCAATGGTTAGTTACTTTAAATGATTATAAACAAGGTTCTTCATCCTTCACGTAATCACACTAATGTGAACCTTGTCCAAGTATGAAAAAGTGAATACTCTTTGGAAATATTGTTTGAGTTTCAATGCTTCCTAGGTGACCATGAAACAATCAGGACATAAATAAAACTACCAACGTGTTGTCCTCAAATGCGAATTTTAGCTTTTCATTGATTACTCTCTAATGCACATTACATGACCTCTATAAGTTTCCATATACAAGGATGTAAATGAATAGTAATCTCTCATACCTAATCATTCACATTCTTACCTATAAATTATTACGTTATTCTTGTGTTGCATTAATACAATTTGTGTGTCACATACTCATGCTTTCAAGTATCTAATAAGAAATTTGTTGTTTCTATACAAACACAATCATATTTACATTTAATTTTTATTTCATTTGCCTTTCAAGAAAAATAGAAACATGATTTTGCTATTATTATATTAACATTCAATCATTTCTAAGAAAGGATAGACTTACTTACACTTAATTCTTCTTTCATTTAATTTTCAAGATAGAAACATTATTTCATCAATTGTTCAAACTACTATTAACCCTTGTGTTTCGAAAGGAACTCTCTATTACACCTAGCAGTTGCCATTGCACCGAAAGATCGACCTGTTAATACCCAATACAACCACTAGACTTGTAGAAGACATAGGAGACTGTTAAACCATGTCATGAATCCCGAAGGGGGACGTTGGTGGCTAGTCCAAAAATCCCCACTCAGTGTCACCTCAAGGGATTTGAACCTATGACCAAGCTCTGATACCACTTGTTACAACTACCGGTTTTTTGTTGCACCAAAAGATCAACTTGTTAATGCCTGATACAACCACTAGACTTATAGAAGACACAGGAGGTTGTTAAATAATGTCACGAATCCCAAAGAATGACATTGACGGTTAGTCCAACAATCTCTACTTCTATAATTCCAAAAGGAAACTCAACTAAAGCTCCATTAATAGAGTTTAGTTTTCCTGACCTTTCTTTTAAAACTATGAACTTAATCTTTACATTCTATTACTATTTAAATAAGCATGGAAGTGTAAGAGGCTATATGTCTGAACAAAAAGAAAATTTGAAAATAAAACCCATAGGCTTTCCCTTCAATTTCTCAGCCACAATGCAATTATTGTGTTCTTTTTCCTCCTTTGATTAAGTGAGAATACTCTTATATCAAGCTCTAATAATGAACTCAAGGTTCTACAAGGTAGCGATATGTTGGCTTTTACTTTTGTATAGAAGAGTAAACACAAGCTACTTAAGAATTCTACACTCAAAGCTCTCAACACTTGTAATTCAAACTCAATAAACACCCCCACTCTTTTACCAGCTAATGCCACTTTCATTTTCATTAACCACACAAGATAATGATACTTTGGAGCGGCTCTAAGCTTGTATTCCTAAGGTGAAACCCATTGGTATCAAAATGCAAGGTGGTTTCCAATCAAGAAATGGTAGGAGTCTCATTTCAAGCTTTGAGCCTCTCATTAATCTTCACAAAACAATATTCTCCATAACACTATACCACCACAATAGCTTAGGGATTTTTTTGATTAATTTTATAAATCGCATTTCTTTCCAAAGTGCCATGAATAAATATTTGGTGCAGTAAAAGGGTTTAAGCCTGATATAAACCATTTCCACTTACCACTTTAACAATAATTTTTTTAATTTTGTGAAATATAGTCCTTTGTGGCTTAAGACCACTTCTAAAGAATTAACCTCACGTTTTTTTAATAAAATTTTCAAAAAATAAATAAAGTCCAATGTTGATTTAAATTAATAAAACATTTGATAACAAGGCTTCATGGTGTCTATGACATCTCAAACGGGCACTCAAACTTGAAACAAGACTTAGCTAGCCAACAATGGCTGTGGAATTTCAATTGGCACACATATACACATGCATATATAATTATGTATTTAGGTCCACACACATACCTATACGTTTACTACTCATCTGCATGCATACGTATTTTTACGTTTTATGTAATTGTACATCCATACATATACATGTATTAATGAATAAAATCTACTTAATGCTTTTAACAATAAGCTCACATAATTTAATCTTGACCTCATAAAAATGAACTAGACTTAGACATAATCAAGTCAACATTAAGGTTGGGTTGACTGACAATGTCAACATAAGATAGTAATGCTTACCTCTAGTGACGCTTGAAGGAGAAACCAAAAGACCAAGGGACCACTTGACCTCAATGATCGTGTGTGTGAAGACTTGGTCGACACTTGGATTTGTTCCCCTATCTATACTCCTCTATCTAGATGCTCTCCCTCTCTTTTCCCATGGGGTGGAGTTCATGCTACATTCATCTTAGAACATGTTTGTAGTTAGCCTATAACATAGAATCAATATTAATATAGTGGAGCATAATAATAGTGTATCAATGATCATTTATAGATTAACATCTCATTCATTAAAGCTAATGAAAAATTATTCCTAAGTTGTAACCATGTTCACACACACACATTGTAGTGCCTCCCGTGTTTGCATTATGTTCCATGATTATTTTGATATCAGATATACTCTTATTATGATATGGTGATTATCTGCATGATGAGAAGCATCGATGATGATTTATTATTTTGGTTGTCAGTGTCTTGGCTGTGATAGATGGTTAGATTGTGTTGTTGTTTCAATTTGATCATATCTGCATGATAATGCTAATGATGTGACATGATGCTTTATGATCTGATATCTAGTGTATTTTTCATTCGAGACTATGGATTTTGTTATTAGGATGTTTTATTGGATTTCATGATATATTGTCTTTTTTGTGTTGAAGATTGTAGCTGCGATAGAGATCTTTATCTCTGATTTTTCTATATGTTGAAATTGGGACAATACATGTATTGCGTCAATTGCTAGAGAAGATATTTATAATGATATTCTTGTCATTTTAAGTGAGCACAATGTGGCATTCAATGTGTGCTAGGTGTCACACTCTAAATATTTGACATTTTATTATATGAAGAGACATGCGACATGCAAAGAGTCATGTGTTTGAAAATATGAAGAGACTTATTTTTGGAAATTGAAGAGACCTTCGATTGTGATATGAAGAATCGTTCAATTCTATATATATGTGTGATTTCTTTGTGTGTATTGTATTGTATTTAGTTGAAAGTATTGTACTCGAACCTCTATTATTTAATAAAAGAGATATTTTTGGTGTGGCTGGGTTTTTTCCCTCAAGTTGGAGGGTTTTCCCAAGATAAATTGTTGTGTCCTTATGTGTCTTATTGTTCTTCATTTTGTTTATTGTTGTTTATCTTTATTTTCTGGGCATAACTTTAACATGGTATTAGAGCGGGTCAGATAACAACAATAAGGGTGTTTCTCTTGTTCTCTAGTTCGTGTATCTATTGTAGATTGCATAAGTATTTTGTAGGAAATCTATAAGTGTTGAAATCTGGTGTAGCTGCGAGAAAGATCTTATCATTTATCTCTTCTGCATTTTCTAGATCCTCTTATATTTGTTGTTCATTGGCTCTATTTTTGTTGCTCCTTTTGTGCTTGAAGAGATTATTATCTTTTGAAGTTTATATCCTCATGTTCAGCATTGGTTATGAAGACTTGTTTATACTCCTATTGATGTTCGAAGTTATTATGTTAAAGAGTTGTATCTAAAGTTGATTCCATCTATGTCTTGTGTCATTCGACTCTATTCTATTCTGAGTTTTCTCCTCATAGAAGTTGAGATGATTTTCATATTCTGAGCTTATGTGGCCTCCTAGTCTATCCTTATGATGTGATGGCTCTTCTAGCTATTGGTTCTTTTATTATATATTTTATTTGCTAGTTCTTATTTGAAAAGTCATCCTTTTAGCTTCAAGGGAGACCATTCTTTTGTATCAGCATGTTATATGTAATGTTTCGATTCTTCATCCAGCTCTTCTCATATTATTGATTCAACTTTGCATATTATTCTCTTCTCTTGGCGTAAGGAATAAATTTGTTCGACACTCCTTTCTGAATATAGAGACTGTCATCTGAGTATTACAGTGCTTTCGATATTGAGTTTATATTTGCAAGAGCATTGATTACCATTGGATAAGAAGTTTTGTTTATTAAAGTTCTAGGTTATTTTAAAATCCACGTGATTTGAGTAATGCTTGATTTTTTTGTTGTATCCTATGGGGTTAAAATGGGCTAGTCTGGGTTTTGGAATTTACTGAAATGCACTTGATTTGGGCTTAGTTGATTGTGAGCTAAGTAATATAAATCGTGTTATTGTTTGTATTATGTTGGATTTAGTTTTTTTTCATAGATTGCATTGATTTGGGTAATGGTGGAGTATGAGTCACATGCAACTATTTTATGTTTTTGTAAGCGGAGAGTCATCTCTTCTATGTGACAAAGGGAGAATGCCTAGTTCTCTACAAGCTTGTGTTGCAATGTGATTGCTAAAGCTCCTTGGTTGGTCAACTTGAAATCATCTCTCTTATTGTGATAATTAAAGCAGTGAGAATGTTGTCCTTGTTGAGAGGGAGTCTTTGTTGAGAGAGAATCTCAGCTATTCTTATACATGATGTTAATGAGTTCTTCTCTGTGAGAGAAGTTCGAAGTGAAATCCCTTGTTCTACCCTCTGCGAGTAGGCATGGTGGAGATGCATTCTTCTCTAGGAGAAGTCTGAGGTGAAAGCCGTCATTACACCCTCTACGAGTAAGTATGGTGGATCCATCATCTGCGAGTACGCATGGTGGAAATTCATTCTTTTCTGGGAGAATTTTGGGGTGAAAACCATTGTTCCACCCTCTGTGGGTAGGTATGGTGGATCCACCCTTTGCAAGTAGGCATGGTGAAAGTCATGTGTGTGACTTCGTGACCTTAATCTTATTCTTTTATGAAGTAGCTATGGTGAATAATGTTATGTTAATATAACAATGTGATGAGAATTTATTATTGACATCTTTGGTTGCAGCTATGTGTGCCTACCATACTAAAGATCTCTCTCTTGCTAAGAGGGAGTGTTGAAGATTGTAGCTGCGATAGAGATCTTTATCTTTGATTTTGCTATATGTTGAAATTGGGACAATACCTCTGTATTGTGTCAATAGCTAGAGAAGATATTTATGATGATATTCTTGTCATTTTAAGTGAGCACAATGTGGCATTTAATGTGTACTAGGTGTCACACTCTAACTATTTGACATTTTATTATATGAAGAGACATGGGACATGTGAAGAGTCATGTGTTTGGAAATATGAAGAGACTTATTTTTGGAAATTGAAGAGACATTCATTTGTGATATGAAGAGTCTCTCAATTTTGTGTGTGTGTGTGTGTGATTGCTTTGTGCGTGTATTGTATTGTATTCAGTTGAACATATTGTACTCAAACCTCTATAATTTAATAAAAGAGATATTTTTGGTATGGCTAGGTTTTTCTCCTCAAGTTGGAGGGTTTTCCCCGGATAAATTGTTGTATCCTTATGTGTCTTATTGTTATTCATTTTGTTTATTGTTGTTTATCTTTATTTTCTGGGCATAACTTTAACATTTTGTTGTTGGATATTTCAGTTATTTACTTTCACTAATTTATGCTCATACTGTCGTAAAATGATTGATTTAAATGCTTCATAGTTAAATGAAATGTTTGATTTAAAATGCAATGTTTATTTAATTTACATGTACAAAGTGAGACGAAGCCGTAGTTACTCATTTGTGAGGTCCACACGGAGGTGTCGTTCTCCTTTGTTGTTTTCTATCATGTTTGTTCATGTATTTTGACTATTTATATTATGAGCAGCTATGCTTGATGTTTCGTGTATTTTAGTGAACAGGTACCAGACACACTGTCTGAGCTGCAAGATTTGAATGTGTATATAACCGCAGTAGTGGCACAAGAGTAAGTGACCTTGGCCTTTCATATTGAGCCAATGTCCTCCTTGTATGGACTGTGTATTTGTTATTGTTAGATTATTCCCTCTGGTACATGTTGGTAAATCTAGATTCATTATGCATTTGTGATAGACTAGTGATTGTATGTTCATTTAGAAGTTCCCACAGCTATCACGAATGATTTAATTAAAATGCTAAATTTTAATTTATTTGGAGAATTTTAATATTATTTTTATTTATCAGCTAATTTGTCGTAGTTGGATTTCAATAATCTAGAATCAATTTTATTAATTTGGGGAAAAGATCAAAATAGTTTATTTAAATTATTTAAATAATCTATTTTGAAAGTCACTTTGAAAAGTACTTTATATTTTATAAGTGAGTTGTTTTTCTCACTTCTCACTTTTGGCTTTTGAGAATTTTGGTCATTTGCTCCAAATTTGCATTGGAGAAATCACATTTATGCTTGTTAAGTGAAATCTGGTTGTCAGATTCTTGCATGGAGCGGCTCGTTGGATTCTTGTTATGTTTCCTCAACTTCTTGTGGAACTGTTCTTTTTTTTGTGGTGATTTCTATTTTTTCTCTCCGTTTTGGTTTTCTCCATTTGGTGTGAGGTAGAGCATCTCACCATTTTCAAATTACTCCATTTTTTCGAATGAAATCTTTTGCATTAGAGGAGTGGGCTGAGAATTACTATTTCCCCACATTTGTGTTTGATTTCATAACCCAGTTGGGTAGGTGTGAGTATTTTATTTTTTTCTCATTTGATATTTGGGGTTTTAGTGTAGTTATGCTATCACATTTTTGTGAAAATCCCAAAAATGTAATTTTATTTGAGAAATGTGTTGTTGGGTGCCTAAGGGAAAATGAATTTTAATTTTGTCAATTTATTTGATGTTTGATTTTTTAGTATTTTTGGGTTTTCCTCATTTTGTGTGCTACCCAAATTTTTTGTTTGGCATGATCAACATATGTCAAACATTAGAGTGGATTTTCCTCCATGTTTGCAACCATCCTATGGTTTTTCTTTATGATTCTCAGATTCGTGGATGAATCCATACTACCGACAAAGTTCCCAATTGAGTGTGTCATGAGAACTTGTTATTGCATTTTCCTTCTTGTGGATTTTGACTCAATGCTTGATTTGAGATTGCATCTTGAGTACATGATAAAAGTGTTTGAGGCCACATCAAAAGCACATTGAGTGTGCTATGTCATGATCTTGTGAGACCCACACTCTTGGTTTGTGATCAATTGAGTCCCTTGTGTATTTTGGGTTTTATGGCTTTTACCATCTTGCATTGTTTTCTTTGTGCTTCGTTGTAGAACAAGATGATCCTAGTGTTCGATTAGTGGAGTGGAGTGGCTCCTTATGTGGACCTCGGCCCACAAGTGGTTGACACCATACACAAGAAGGGGTTTTTTAATAAGTAATAACTTAATGCTAATAAACTGGGGTAAAACACTTAATAAAAGTAAATTGAGCTTTATGCCTACCTCTTTGTCTATAGGCATCAACCTGAGGTAGATGTTCATCTTTCAGTCTGTGGGCATTCACCTGAGATACATTATGATGTTTATTCATCTGAAGGCGTTGACTTGAGACTTGATGCTACTTGAGCTACTAAGAGCCAAGTAATGACACTCCACCTTGAGTCCCTGCACTATAAACTTAGTAGCTTTGAGTAGTGACCTTGACCTACTTGCATTTTTTTTATATTTGGATTGTTGTGTTGTCCTCGAGTTATGCATTTTAATTGGCATGAGTGTAGCCTTCGTATGTGTCTGGTAACCTTGTGATTGTGGTCGGGTTACTATCTCTACGAGCACGATGGAGTGGGCTTGAGGGTTCAACATGGTAGGGTGGTGTTGCACTTTACCACTATTGAGGACCGGTGTATAAGTGATGGACTTCCTCCAACTATAGAGACTTGGAGCTTGAGAGCTTGATTGTATCCTTCAATTGATAGCACTCATATGTGCACTTGTATTTGTACATTGATGTTCTTGATTATAGCTTAGTTTCCTTTATGCATTCCATTGATCTATTATTGATGTAATCGAGTGAATATGGCCTTGATTTATGTTATTAGGTACTCCCCGATGTCGAGCTAGATGTTTTTCAGTTGTGCATTAGAGTCGACATAGGTTTCATCTTTTATTTCTTGCATTTTCTATACAACTTCATGAATCGGCGTCTCCTCCTATCGTTCAGCATCTGCATGGATCAATGTCTTCGTAGGATGAACCAATGTCTTTGCCTCTCTGGACTGATAATTTTTCATCTCATAATTTCACCAATCATGGATTAGTGTTTGCGCAGATCAATGTTTGCATAATGAGAATCAGTGTCTCTTCTTGTTTTCATCGTCTCTTCCCAGTTTGTGTTCCAAGTAATTTTAGGAATTGGGTGTTTGGATTATGCTTCCGAGTTGGTTTTCAGAGGGTTCTCGTATGTCATTAGGCCTTGTACTTGATCATTGAGGATCGTAGCTTAAGTTATTGCTTATGATTACGTTTACAAATGAAATGAACCTCTATGGTTAATCACATTAGGAATATGTGCTTTGGGCTTAAAAAGAATATTTATTTTATGGGTTTGAGTTTGGATTAGTCTCCCTTTAGTGAGCCATGAGTTCTTATCGACTTAGCCTCTCGTGGTCCGTGGACATAGTCCAGATCCATGTAGAGCAATCTTAGGAATCTGTGTTCTTCATTCCGAGTGTATGTTTGGTTGTCTTGGAACCTTTGGAAGTGCTTATGAAGTATTCCACTTGTGTGTGATAATGTGATGATCATTATGTTTATCCTTAGCATGTTGTTTACTTCTTATGTTGTGGTTATGAGATGCACATTGATATGTTATGTTTACTCTATGATTCAAAAAAAAAGTGCATATTTAACCCTTGTTCCAAGGGTTCCTTGGCGAGGCATTGTGCGTGCGCACACACACAAAATTTATTTGCAAAAAAGTGTAAAAATATCACCAGGAGGGTTGTAACATCTAATGAGGGTTATCAGTGATTAGTTGGTGAAGTGAAATAATATACTAGTGGAGAATACAACATGGGAGAGGTAGCAAATTTTATAGCATCTAAACTTGTGATTTCTTGATGAGAAGCAATCCTAGGGATGGAGGACTAATCAGTTGTAAGATTGGATGAATAATATTTTATTTTATTCACTTAAGTACCTTTTAAAAATTGACTTTGTCTTATCACTACAGTGACCTAAAATTTTCACATTATGTCCTCAAACACTACACATGTAAGGGGGACAAACATGATTTTAAAACATTATTACACCAAATGTGTTCCCTTATTTGAAAGGGACGACCTTAGTCTAGGCATTAACAATGTGCAATGGAGGAGAAGGGTTGCAAGACAATACAATCATTGGTCATTGTTATATTTTTTGTGGATATTTTGGTCAGTTTCCTTGTCTTCCATCATCACCATCCATCTCTATTTACCTTTGTTTGGGTCCTTCTTGTTATTTTCTATATGTGAGTTTTTCACCATCATAATTTTTTCATATTTTTGATGGAAAACCTTTTCCAAACCAATGAAAAATGCAAATTAATTCTACTCGCAAGGTGTCGAGAAGTTAAATACAAATGCAAAAATGAATTCAATGACACAAAAATCTGAGATGAGATACAGATTTCAAGTAAAAATCTGATTTGAAAAAAACAAATGAATATTCACATTATTAAATCTTTTATTCAGTGTCTATCCTTCCAAGCAATCAACACACATAACAACACAATTTATTTTATGCTAAAAAGGAAAGGAATTGCAAATGTCAATATCCATCTTGTTCATCGAAGGTAGGCTACAAAACTTTGTCTAAGCATGTCACTCTAAACAAAGATAAAGCCAATGTCAATGCCACTATTGTTCAAACCAATACCAAATCATCTTGTTGCCCCTTTATCTCTTACAATGGTTTGTGGTTTCCAAGCCAAATTTCATACTCTTTAGCCCAAATAGGAGCACTCAATTTCTTCCTTTATGTACATCTTCTACCATCCATCAAGATAATAGCTTAATTTTTTTCCTTCTGGTTTCCCTCTTTCCTTGTCAAAATGGTTCGCATAGCTTCCATCAAATGGCCACTTCTATAAATGTTTTCCATTGAACAATAAATGTTGTAACTATTAGTCGATTCTTGCAAACCAATTTTTTTAATGGAGAAAAGAAAGGAAAAGGGGTTGATGTCATTGTGTTAGGCTCTCTAGGTGAGGTGTTTGCAAGTGTAGCTCACAAAGAGAGTTGGGTAATAGGACTACCCTTTCAACCTGTCAACAACTCGTAGCATACTCCCTATGCTTGGATACAAAAATCTTTATCAATTCACTTCTTTTGTCTCTTCCTACATATAAGTGGAATAGTGCCTCCCTTACAAAGTAAGATGATTTCTAGTTCTTTAGATTTACTTTGGGGTACATGTCAACCTTGTAGAAACATCTCCCAAGTACGCCCTCTTTAACCTTTGTTGCAAATTTTGTCCCACTTCTTGTCAGTACAAGCTACTCTTCCTCAACAATTGCAATTCAATGTAACAAATCATCATCCACTTTTTGTGTTGTCTCCACAGTGTACTCATCCCAACGTTGTGGGTGTAAAAATTTTTGGATTTCTATTTCTTCTTTAGGACCAATCATTCTTGCTACACAAACATTACCATCTCCTATTGGTTGTCCTATATGGAAATCGACACCATTCACATCCTTGAAACATTCTTCTTCTTTGTCCCAACCATCTATAAACTCCTACCTACTTACCAGCAACACCTTACAATTATCATTGTGGATGTCCTCTTTTGGATCTTGCAAAGGAAACAAAGTATTTTTTACACCATCATTCTCCAAAGTGTAAGTGTTATTTCTTCCATTGTGTATGGTCTTCCAGTCAAACTGCCAAGGTCCAAGGTCTACCAAGCAACATATTACACACATCCATGGGCATGATATCACACATCACACTATCCTTATATCTATATATTTTAATATTCAACCAAAGATTTCTCATCTACCAATAATTGATGCCCCTTTTGCAACCAAGAAAACTTGGTAAGGTGTAGGATGTTTAATTCTCTTAAGACCTAATTTATCCACTATCTCAATAGCCACTAGCTAGTTAATGCTACTATTTTTTATAGTGAGTTTGTAACACTTACCATTTGCCTTGCACTTTATTTTGAATAAAGCTCTTCTTTATACCTATTCTTGAATTTTCTTTGGTGGATTCAATAGCACTCTTTTGTACAAAAAAGACTCTACTGACTCATGTTCCTCAATGTCTTAGGAAGGTGATTACACACTATCTTGGTCCACTTGCTCAATTTGATTACTCCTTTCAAGCCTTGTATGTCCTTTTAGAAACTTAGGAAACTCCTAACTTTTATGACCAACATACTAGTTACACTTAAAACATTTGTTAGTGAAACCTTTATTGCTACTACCACGTCCTCTTGTTGATATCTATTTCTCTTTTTTTGTTTGGGCTTATTCCTTTACTCCGTGTGAGCTTGATTTCTTCTTCAATCTTCTTTCCCTTGTCACTGCTCGCTTCTCCCTTTTTAGTTGCAAATCTTTGATGAATTTTGGAGTTGTTTAATTGTCTTCTCATTGATTTCTCCTCAGCCTTCAATGCATATTGATATGCTTCCTCCACCATGTTAATCTAAAACATATTGATTTCATCCTAGATATTGAATCACAAACCATTCACATGTCTAGCTACCTTGTCCTTATCAATTTTATACTTTCCTGATTATATGGTCAACTTGTAGAAATCATTTGTATATTCCTTTATGCTCAAATATTTCTACTTTAAATTTTTCCACTTGTTTAATAATTCTATTTCATAGTATCCAAGAATGAATTTTTTCTTCATCTTGATCAACATTCAATTGCACCTTTTTATTCTTTGGTCTCCATTTGTTGTTCAAGCCTTTTGTAATTCTTTCCACCATAAAGCAACATGTCCTTTCAACTAATTTGTTTGGGATATCTTTACCATTTGTAGATCTTTGATTTCCTCTACTTCTAAATATTCTTTTAACTCCCCTATCCAATCAATCAACTCATTGAGATTTAATGTTCTAGAAAAGCTTTGTATATCTATTCTAGTTCTCTTTGAAATTCTAGTAAGATCTCTCAAGAATTGGTCTTCTTCCATTTCTTCTAGCTATTCTTCTCTTTCATTTTCCTCCACTTCACTTCTTCTTCACACATAATTTCTCAATCTTTCGATAGCCAGTCTCACCTTGTTTCTTATATCCTCCTTGAGATCATTTCTTATTAGCTCTCAAAATCTCTCCAACACCTTCTCTAATCTCAGTATTCCTCTTTGAGGTGACATCTTCAATACTCTTTCAATCAATGATTTCAAGCTCTTGCTTCTCAAGGCATCTCTTTCTCACCTACAACAACCCACATGAGATTCTTCACAACCAACTACTTCACTCTCTATCCACCCACCAATCCTAGCATTAGTTTGCCTCTCATTCGATGCTCTACTTATGCCCTCTCTGACTTTGATACCAAAATGGTGGCTAACCACTTCCAAACCAATGAAAAATGCAAGCTAATTCTACCCTCAAGGCAGCATGAGGTTAAATACAGACGCATAAACGAATTCAATGACACTGGATTCATAGATGAGATACAAATTTCAAATAAAATTGTGATTTGGCACAAGCTAAAACAAATGAATATTCATAGTAGTAAATATGTTATTCAATATTTATCCTTCTAGGCAATCAACACACATAGGAAAGAAATTACAAGTGTCAATATCCATCTTGTTCATCATTGGTAGGATACAAAACTTCTTTTAAGCTAGTGTTCCTCCCAATCTTTCACTGCGAAGACAAATAAATTTGATGTCAATGCCACTACTATTTGAACCAAAACCAAATCATCTTGCCTTCCCTTTCTCTCCTATAATGGTTTGTAGTTTGCAAGCCAAACTTCATACTCTTTCAACCCAAACAAAAGCACCTGATTGCTTCCTCTGTGTTTGTCTTCACCCATCCATTAAGACAATATCTTTGTTTTCTTTTCCTTTTAGTTCCCCTCTTCCCTTGTCAAAAAGGTTTCCATGGCTTCCATCAAATAACTATCTTCCATTGAACAACTTCTATAACTGTCAACTAATTCCTACAAACCAAAAAAATTTCTTAACAAACCAAAACTATAACAAAATAGACTTAATGGAGAAAAGAAAGGAAAAGGGGTTGATGCTTCTACATCAATTTCACTTACTCAAAGTCTTTTATATGCATTTATAACATATTGGCATTGCAGGCATGAAAATTTTATGTTCTTTTCAAATCCAATAGTTAATGATTATAAACTCATAGATTTTATGTTCTTTTCAAATCCACATAGCATTGCATGCTTGGACAAACTCGTAAATGAGTTGTATGTCGAGTTCATAGAAGTTGGGTTATCCCGTGAATGAGATGTATGCCCATGAACTCCATAAGATCTTATAGCAATCTCAGCAAACAAGATGTGTCTCCATTTCTTTCTGCTCTTGAATTTGGCTTCAGCCTCTTTATAAATCTTCATTTGAAGTTGAAAGGTCATTACATTTTCATTCCCATTAGAAGTTGAATGGACAACCTAAACTTGAAAGTTCATTATAATTAAATATTGAAAAAAATCTCATTTAATGAGATGTCAAATCATTTCTGATCAAAGTCACACATATTTAGAAGGAGATATTGAATGACATTGAGAGGTAGTTCAAGAATGTGAGACAGATTCATTTGACAGTAAATTTTATACCTTTGAGGCTATTGTATTTAATTCATGTGCAAGTATTGGTTAGAAGTATCAAAAAACATGGTCTAGATGTTTCACACACATTGGCATCTGATCCATGAGTTATTTATGAGATACATAGAAATGTCACGATAATTAAGTAGTGATTTTGAATTTTTTGATACTTATAGTCAATTTTCATGTCCAAGTTATTGCAAATCAAAGGACGATTTTACTTCATCAAGATTCCCTTGTTATCTATCATTGTTTGGTTTGATTGGAATTGTATTTCGTAAAGTGTTAACTGTGATCATCAAGAGTAATGAAAATTGATAAGTATGGGTGCTTGATTTGTATTAAGGTTGAATACTGCAAAAATATCATGTTCAACATTTTTCATGTCAAATACATGTGTATGCATGGAAGCTCATCTTTGTGAGAAAAGAGTATAAATGTTGTGGTAGTAATCATGTAATTATAAAGAACTAAATTAAGTAATAGTTCAACAAAGTCATTAGTTAACTTTCATTTCATCCTTATATTGGATATTGAATAACTTCACCATTGAGTTTAGAGTATCACTAGTCTCCTCCCCTTAGACTTTTCTACCCATGAACTATAGATTGGGAAAACTTGAAATGATGTTTTGGAAAGTACTAGTATATACATGGTATGATTATTCTTTAACTTGGGTGCTAGCTTAATGGAAGAGGGCATGCTTTACAAGCAGGAGGATGGTGGTTTGATTCCATTGTGCCCTAATATGACTAAATTCATTGAAATAAAACATATTAAATTAATAAATGGAAGAAAAACAAGAACCATTTTTACAAGGAAAAAAGGAAGCAATAATAGAAGCAATCTTGGAAGCAAAACTTAGCATTTTCTAGGAAGCAATTCAGGTAGCAAACAAAGAAGTACTAATGGATGAAATTTTAGAAGCAATAAAAGATGCAATAATAGAAGTCATATTAGAAGCAATAGAGGATACAAAAATGGAAGCAAATCTAGATGCAATAAGCGACATTGTGTCAGAAAAAAATTGGAAGAAAAATAGGAAGCAAAATTGGAATTAAAAATGGAAGCAAAATTAAAAGTAAACCTAGAAGCAAAATCGAAAGTAAATCTGGAAACAACACAAGAAGTAAAATTGGAAGCCAAACTAGAAGCAGAAAAGGACCTCATAATAGAAGCAAAATGGAGGCAAAAAAGTACATCATAATGGAAGCAAAACATGGCATTAATTTGGAAGCAAAAAATGAAGTTATTTTCGATGTTATAGCAGAAGGAAAATACGAAGCAAATTTTTTTGGCAAAAAATCTAGTGCAACATGTAGCGCAAAAGATGATGCAAAACTTGACTCAAAAAATGGTGTTGAAGATAGGATGTAGCTTAGCACCAAGTTTTGTGCCGACAGAATTACTTATTTCAGTCATAAAATTGCACTAAAATATGGTGCTATTTTAGGCGCTAATTGATTTTTTTTGTAGTGAATGTTAGCCTATCCTATAGGCAATCATAATCCCTCTTGGGAACTATATCTACTAGTACTTGTACCTATAGTGTCTATGCCTACAATTCCTATGGTGTCTTTCCTTGTAGTGTCTATCCTTGTACTTATGGAGCCTATCCCTGTGCTCCTCCAATTTGAACCTATACCTATGCTTGTGCAGATGCCCTCCTACCCTATGCTAGTGGCACTCTCTACCTTTGAACCCTTGCCTCTCCTAGAGCTACTGCCTCAGAAAATCCATCTCCTCCATCATCCCCTCCTCCTCCATCCTCATCAATGTCCATGTCATCCCTTGGTTTCTCATCATCTTCTACATTCCCAAGGTTTGTCAATCACATTCATAAATGTGTTTCCCACTATGCTACATAAGCTATAGTGATCCTCGTATCTTGCGTATCTGACCTCCTAACTCATAGAAGAACATTCATCCCAAGATGGCTAGGGCATACTAACATGACATCTTCATATCTAACCCAAACTCCTATCTCCCATGCCACATCTGGATGCACCAGCCCCTCCCCACAATATCCTAGATGATTGTGAACTATCTCATCACATGTGTTGGTCAATACCTCTCGATTTGATGAATGGTACAATCTATCAACCAATAGTCCTACTACACAAATGCAAATTTTTAGACACCATCGCTCCCATCCTCAGTCCAATCCTGACCCTCTACACCTCATGCCTCACCTACCCCATAAGGTGTCCATTTAAACACCTAAAGTTCATCATGTATCCTCCTCTAGAAGCATGTTGCTTCCACAAATGAGTAGTGGGTTGGTGGTCTACATCTACATGTATAAGGCTCCCCCCTCTACCAATCATATAACCTCAACAACCTCATCACTACAATATGCTCCCAGGCCCAGACTAATAGAAATGTCACCCCTATACCTAGGTTATTGTACCTTCAATATGCACACATGTACAAATTATGGTACAATTGACCTATTATGGTGTACCCCAAATAGAAAATAGTGCTTGACTCCATCATATGAACTAAATATGTAGCCCAACCAATCAAAAATTCATGTCCTAACAAAATCTAGAAGCATCCAACCCCCGATTAGCCTTTCTAAATATAGTGCTAACCATGGAAGCCTTGTGTCCACTGCTACTCTCTAGGACATACAAGTATGATCTTGCAGAATCATTGTCATTTGATGCTCGAAGGCAAGTTTCATGTAGTAGTCTACATCCTCCAACATGTACTCAAGAATTGCCTCACTGATAGGGACCTTATATATCATCCATACATCTAGTAGAGTAATGGTCGCCTCTCTTGTAGGTAGGTGAAATGACATGTCACAGTGTCACCACTCTACAATTAAGCATCATCATCATACCATTATGCGCCCATAGCCTAGGCCAGTGGTGCACATGGTCTAACCCAACTGTTGTAACCACTCCCTATCTATCAGCTACTCTCGTAGCTCCATGGTCACAACCAATGCTTGTGCAACCCCAGTGGTGGAAATTGGATCTACATTCATCCAATCATGTGTATATTAACCTTTTATCCTTACCCTTTTCCCTATCCCACCTCCTAATTGGGGCATCATGTCCCTGCCTTACCTAACAAACCCCTGCAATATTTTTCAACACTTTTAGCCTTTTTCCCTCCCCTTGGCCCTCCTTGGCAGAGGCGTCGATTCTCAGGTGCTTGTGTCAATTTGTCTAGGTGCAAATTCATTTCCCTCCCCCACCAACACATAAATGTTGATTCAGGGAATCAACGTTTACGTGTCATCTTTTTCCCATTCTAGTGCCTATGGAGGTGTAAGTCTTGTGGATGATGTTTGTGCGGACATCGATTGTATAATCATCATTTAGACTCCAACCAGTTTCAACCCTAATAAATGTTGTATGATACCTAATAAATGTGAAAACAAAAACATAAATGTAAAGTACAAAGAAGCGTTTAGGCACTCACTAGAGGGTCGTACTCTGTTGGCCACTAGTAGACTCACATGCGCTCCCCAAGATAGTCTCTCTCCCTTCTCTCAGCCCTATTTTTCACCTTGAGCTCTCCTTTTTTACTTGTTAATGTTGAAAATGATCTCTTAAAGGGCCCTCGAGACTTACTTATAGCCCCCCTTGGCCCCCAATTTTCTTCTTGGACCTCATTTTTCTCACCATTTTCTTCCACCACCTTGTTGGTCATGTGAGTTCCTTATTTCTTCTATTCTCTCACCCCTTTTCTTCCTTTTCCCCCTTTTTCAAGAAAATTTCCCTCTTTTTTTGGCATTATTTTCTTGATGGGGCACACCCTTCCACCGTTGTCGCTCTAACATGACTCTTAGGCCTTCATTTTCCTCTAGGACATCTTATTTTTCTTTCCTTTGATGCAATGACATTTCAAAAATTGCATTCATGAGGAGAAAAAAGTAGATGTCTAAAAATGTCCTTCCAATTCTATGTTATTTCCCCCTTTTATTAATTAAATCTTATTTAATTAATTAACCCAAGTACTATATAATTAATTTTAATTAATTAGCTATATTATCCCATTTCTTCTATACACTTAATTAATTTTAGTTAATTAATTATATTCACATTTCATATATAGTCCCTTTTAATTTTAATTAAATACATTTAAACCCCCTTCTTCACCTGTATTTAAATAATCATATTATTTAAATATCTCCTCAAGTCATAATCCTTGATTTAATTAATTTATAATTAATTAAGTCTTGAACCTAGCCTACACCCATCGCCATCACCCTTAAATCTACTCCTATGATTAATCCTTGTTAGCCTCAATTTTAAATAGCCAAATTTTGAACTTTTGTATTGAATCCATTATATGGCTAGTTTTTGCCATAACCCACTTTTTCAGTTGGGAGATGTTATGACTTCAATGTTTAATGATCAAATGTCAAAAATAATCGAATCAAAAGTTTTATTACCTCAGAGTGAAAATATTTTTCAATGTGTTTCTCGTGATGGTGTTATTGTCATCCAACCATAATTTCATGATAAAATGTTGTGCATTGATTTGTATTTCTCAATTGAGGGATTTTTCAAACGTGTGTTTCAATCCTCCTAGTGGTGTGCTATATTTAGGGATACAATGTCAAAACTTCTCAACTAATACAAACACCTACAAATTTGAGACAAAATGGAAAAGTTTTCAACAAGGAAGAACCTATTGAAGATAGTTGTGACCAAGACCAATAGAAAATTAAAAGTGGTCTTTCATGTATTAGCACCTCTTTTTTTTAAATATCTTTATATCCCCCCAACACAAAAATGCAACTTAAATTTCAATAGGCCATTTAAAAAAGATTTCAAAGTGAAACAAATGTCCAAGAAGGACTCCACACCAATCCTAATACATTTGATCGGCCATTCAATAAAATTCTCAACGTTTCTTAAAAAGTCGACAAGTATGTAAGTGGGTGGAATGGGTTAGTTTGAAAACTTTCAAAAGAAGCTCAATTTGACAGAAGGATCGCAACCTATTTGTTAAAATGTCATAAAAATGGATTATTGAAAAGGCTTTAAAAACTTTGAGCAAATGTTCGACAGATGTGAAGCTAAGTTACAACTTTAGCCAGTGTCCTCCCAATATCCATGACAAGGTATACTCATCCATCAAAGTGTTATAGCAAGAAACAATTTTCAGATGATGTAGCTACAAAATGCCACTTGAGTCTGTAGAATGTTGGATCGTTGAAGACACCTATGGTTTTTTGACAGAATACCTCAGATAGATGCCAACTCAAGGAATGAGTTTGTTCTGCAAAAATGTCGATAACATTTTATGGGAAAGTTATTATAACAGGTTGGTGATATTATATTTGGAAATGCTCATGATGAATCTGCATGCAAAATGTGGAATCACAGGCAAAGAAGGAGATCAGTTTTATAGAATGTGATTGAAAGATCTACAAAAATGATATATTGAACCTTTGAGAAAATGCAGTTGACATTGTCTCAAATAAATATCTTCCCCATGAAATGCAATGACCATAATTCCTGTATTAGTATAGACTTATTGAAACACGGTGACATGCATGGCAAATGTGAAGCATTGACAGGGGTACTTAAATTGATCGGCAGAATGCTCGAAAGAAGTGTCATTTTGTAAAATGAAATGGTTGCAAGGTGCTCAAAAATTGGATGTGTTGGAGAGGTTTTTAGAAACTTTCAAAGCAAATCTAGTTGGCAGGCCTAAATAGTCAAACCTTTGCCAACATCCACCCTGCCCATGTAGGAGATAATTTTTGATAGTCATTAAAATGAATTAAAGACAAAATTATTTTTATCAGATTTTACGTCAAGAAAAATGCATTGATAAGCTTGAATCTGAATTCAATAACCTTTGTCAACATCGTTTCATCCCATGTGTGGTGGCAGATTTGGAAATTGGTGTGGACACCTTCAAAGTTTCAAAACAAATATCATAGTTGGGAGCACTCCAACTAGACGTGCATACAAAATGTGGAGTCATGGATGACATGATTAATTGTTTGACAGAATCACCGAAGAAAATGTCATCTCACAAAATGAAATGAATTGATTGCAGACTTAGGGCAAGATGAATTTTTGCAAAGTAATCTCAAAATCTCCAAATTAGTGAAGTACTGAATACATCCCAATATCGTGTCCATAGTCGACCTCCATGCCCATGGTAGATTTCTTGAGAACGCCAAAAATTGCATTATTAAATATGCCATTCAGACCACAGTCATTATGTTGGCATTTTTAGTTTTTGGTGCCTGTAGATCATGTATGTATACAAGCTGAGTATTTCATGTGCAAAAACGTGAAAGGATAAGAGAGGGAGATTGTTGTAAATAATAAAATTCCCTACCACAATGCACCTCCGTGGCATGCAACGAGCCAATTGGGAATTCCTAGAGTTGACAGTGCAAGCATGATAAGGAAGATCATGGTGTTGCATATAGCAATTTTCCATCTCAATCTCATATAGAAAGACCATCAATTTAGGAGAAATTATTGATTACTTTTATTTTTTCAAAGATGGTTATCAAGATTGACAAAGATGAATGTAGAAGAATTGATCATGCATATTAATATGCGGGTTTCCTTGTTTCAAGAGAATGTCATATTCATGAAAGAAAAGAATTGGCATTGCAAAGAACAAATGGAGCTGATAGAGATGAATAAGACAAACTTTGAAAACGCTTGAAAAGGGCTACAAAACTTGTGGAAAGAAAAAGATGTCTATCACATGATGTACTTGGAATTTTCTTGAAAGTTGAGTTGGTGATGTGCAAATGGTACGAGAGTTGCAGGTCCAAATTACTAGTACATTTGAGGCAAAATTCCGACCACCATTTGTCAAATTTTCAACGGCAATTTGTTGAAACTTCGATACATCTGTCCGTTGGCATTTTTGCGTTGGAAATGGCGACAGAAATGATAACCGTCGGTATTCCAACATCACTACTCGTCGGAATTGGCCACATAAATAGCAATTTTACTATGGGACCGTTCTGTCGAAAAATACTTCTTACAACGTTTGGTCGGTCGGAAAGGCGACGGATATTCAGTAGATGTCCGACAGGAGTACCTGTCAGAGGTATAGCAATCCCGTTGCACCAATCTGTCGGATTGGGGTTCCGTCTGAAGGTTACTTGTCGGATATCCGACGATAGGTAATCGAGTACCGACACGAGCAGTCGTCGAACGAATAGCTCTTCTGTCAGAAAAGGATTACTACCTATCAAAAAAGTAACGGATTAGCATAGTAAAAATAACAAAGCTCAAGAGATCATCATAGTTGGTCTCCGTCTTTGGTCCATATACTGACAAAACATTTTACATTTCGTGAGCTCATCAAATGAGAAGATTTGAAAGAATTTAATAGAATATTTTCATGATAACGTATATTATTTAAATTGACGTTGCACGAATTTATCAACTTCGCGCACTTGTATACTACGAGCACAGCCATAAAGAAGCATGTCCTCCCATGGCCTACATTACTCAAGCCACGGGAGGGGATGCTTCTTTATGGCTATGCTCGATGTATATAAGTGCGCGAAGTAGATAAATTCATTCACCGTCAAACTAAAATAATATATGTTATATATGAAAATATCATCCATTAAATTCTTTCAAATCATCGCATTTAATGAGCTAACGAAATGTAAAATGTTTTGTCAGTATATGGACCAAGGACAAAGACCAACTATGATGGTCTCTTGAGCTCTGCTATCTTTAGTCCTAGCTACTAGATAAGGGCTGGAAGACTTATACCTATCGATCATTGAGAATAGTCACCGCCTTGCCTTTATGTACACTGCACAGTATACAATATAAGAGAAGGCAGAAAATATGAATGGATAAAAGAAATGAAAGATACAATAAAATTATCTTATTGTTTACCTTCTCATAATTGATCCCAGTCTTGCAAAAGTAATTGTATACGATCACTAGCACATTTTGTGCATGGATGAGAAACAATATCCAAAGTTTCTAGATTCTGAGAAGAGGTATGAGTGGAGGCCAAAAAAGGGATATTTGTGAAGGTTTTTATAGACGTAGTATTGAATCATCATCTCTGCATTGGTACTCAATCTGGAAACCCTCTCTACTAGAAAATCTCCACATCTAGCAAATCTCCACAAAAACATTCTAGCCTCCACTGCATATACGTCTTCTCAGTATCTAAAAACTCTCCATCATTGATTCCCATCATTTTTCACCATCTCCGTGGACTGAGACCTTAAATTATTGAGCTTCTCTTTATTTTGAGAATAGTTTAACATTCTCTACTTAACAGGGCCAACCACGTGAAGGTGGAAGCTCATCTGGCCCCTCCTAGGAGCCTCTTATGACCTTTTATGATATTTTAAGACCTCTAAGATGTGTATTCTTAGGGGTCGTAAAGGGTCATAAGGGGTCCTGGAATACAACAGGTGAGAAACATAAATATAGGCATCATGGTCACAAGTTTTTGGAGACAACATAATTGAGTGGTATACCCAGACGATGCAAAGCAACCACTACTCCTCTGGAACTGGAGGAGTAGTAGTTGCTTTGCATCATGTGGGTATACAACTCAATTATGTTGTCTCCAAAAAATTGTGACCATGATGCCTACATTTATGTTTCTTAGCTGTTGTGATATCTACATTTATGTTTCTCAATTGTCGTACGTGTTTATGTGCATGTTTTTTATGTGTTTGGGAAGACATATTTATAGCATGGGCCTGGATCCTATGACAACTAGCTTCATAACAATGAAGTAGATGACAAATGAGAAATTAGCTTCCCAAGAAAAATCTCATAAATGAACTATGCATACCCCAATTTTTGTGGCCTCTGTGCATACCCAAAGGATAAATTTGAAACACAAGGGTAAGGCTTAAAGATCTGTCTAGTGATGCAAAATTAACTTCTTTAAGCCTTATCCTTGTTGTTTCAAATATATCCTTTGGGTACGCGCAAAGGGCACAAGAATTGGGGGTACACATTGTTCATTTACGAGATTTTTCTTGGAAGCTAATTGCGTAGCTCTCATTTGCTTCATTTATTATAAAGCTAATTGTCGAAGGATCCAAGCCCAAGCTAGAAAGATGTCTTCCCATTCTGTTTAAGCCATATTCCTTTTTCTTGTCAAACTTCCTTGGTACGGTAGGCGTGCTCTCTGCAGTACTCTTCTTTAATTTATGTTCGACGATAAGCATCTTCTTCTTCCTAATTGTAGCCAGAGCTTCCTTTTCATCAGGATTCAACTCCACTTCCCCCATCTCATCATCCTCGTCACCCTCAGTTGCCATCCTAAGCCCTTCTTCCCTCTCCAGTTCTTCAAGCCTCTGCAAGATATCTCGATCAATAAAGTCTGCAACATTGTGTCCATCCATGATCTCAAGAATATCATCTTCTTTCCACTCTTCATTTGCCAAAATATACCACTTCTTCAAGCTTTTAGTCTCTAGTGGTTGCAAATCAATCTTATTACAAACTAAAATAAGAGGCTTATTGGCAAACAGAGGTTTTATGCTATGAAACAGAGCTGCCTGTTGTGCAATACTATAACCACAGGACCCCGAAACATCAAGGAAAAACAAAACAACCGCATTCAAATGAGCCGAGGTAATAATATTGAGCATCTCTATGGTGTTCATGTCCTCCAAGGGGTGGTCCAAAATACCAAGGGTATCAATAGGCTAAATAGCTTCAGACTGTCACGGAGGCCTAATGGCTCTGCCTTGTAGCCCACAACATAAAGCACAATGCTCAAAGCAAAGTACATGTCCATATTGTAGAAATGGAAAAGAAACAACAAGAAAACAAATAAAAACAAATAAAAAATAAAATATTACAATTAAATAATCACCAACAACGATACACATAATACCTCTGTATGCAACCCATATTTAACTTTTCAAATGCAAGAATGAAAGAAAACATGGAACTAAGCCCACAGTTCATAGGCCCACAGAGGGACATTTATCATAGTCATAAAAATATGATTATTTTTAAATGGAATACATCAAGGAGTACCATCGAAAATATTAACCATTTACAATCATGAACAGTGAATAATCAAATAGCTCATTTTTTTATCAGCATGTGTAGTCTCTATGTATATGAAAAATGAATGAAATATCAAGTTGAAATAAAACAGTGAAAAAAAATTCAAATTCAAGGCCTAATTTATCAAGAGCAACAAACATTAGGATGAAAGAAAAATCATTAAGACTATAGAAAAATCATTAGGACTATAGAAAAATCATTAAGACTAGAAAATAAAGTTCTAGAAAAATCATTACGACAATAGAAAAATCATTTAAACTAGAAAAGCAAGTTCTAGAAATGGATGGTTCTAATGCTTTTCCATTACAACAATTGAGCATTCATCATTTGGTACTTCTTGGTGTATTCCATTTAAGTTTTTCAGCTGTCGTGTTTGTGTGCATGTTCTTTATGTGTTTGGCTTCTCTCCCTCACAAGGGATACGTCGATAGGTAATTGATTTGAAAGCATAATGATTTGATAGTCTTTTTTCAGGATAGGTGTAATCATCCCGCCAACCTTAATTAGCAACATTTTTTATATATGTCAAGTACTTATAATCAATATGCCCAACAAACAGAGACTTAGTAGTAAAAGCATGTCCTTTGGTTTACTAGTTTACTTATAATCAGTATGTCCTTTGGTTTACTAGTTTAATCTGGTTTAAGAATGGTTTGTTTCATGTTTGAATGTACCATTGAATGAAGCTTGGCTATATTAAGTACAACCTTAAGACTCGTGACTCTGAATGTTCATCAAAGCTTAGGCAAATCTGAATGTTCACACTAGTAAATTTGGCTTCAAATTTCGACCAAGAATTGGTCGAAATTTCAACCGAAATTAGTCGAATTTACGACTAACATTGTCGCCGGTCTTTTTTTGTCAAATTTTCGACGTATTTATAATCAGTCGAATTTCGACTAAAACAAAGGTCGAAAATTTGACTGAATCCATGATTCAAAACTGTCGTCATTTTTTTTATAATGGTCAAAATTTTGACCAATTGTCGAACAAATATCCACCTGATATTAATCAAAATTTCGACCGGTGGCAGCAAAAATTTCCACCAAATGTTGGTCGAAATTTTCGACGAAAACATCAAATGTTCGACCGAGATGCTATACGTTCGACGGATAAGATGCTCGAAATTTTGTTGTTTTGGTCAAAATTTTGTTGGTCGAAATTTTCTTGTTGTGGTCGAAATTTCGACCATCCTTTGGTGGAGTTTTTTGATGGCATTGGTCGAAATTTCGACCAATGTTATTTTTTTTTTTAAAAAACAATGTTACCTACGTAAGGTGAATTTAGAGTTCTTTTCATTAACCTATGATTCATGAGTAGCGGTTTACATAAACCCATCTCTCATGAGAATGAATGGAACAGTTACCACTCATTGGCTCTAGGTGATGCTTACGGAGGTGAAGCACCGAGACTTCCCAGGAGGTCATCCATCCCAATACCACTCCAGCTCGAGCACGCTTAACTACGGAGTTTCCTCCATGGTTAAACCCACTCTGCTTGCATCCTCATTTGCAAAACCTTCACCAAGTGTTATGCCTTATGAACCATTCATTAGAAAGCCCCTTAAGCTCGTCAATTAATAAGTAGGAGATATTTTCCACAGCAAGTCAAATTGTGATATTGCTATCAACATTCAACTGTGTAGTTTTTTGAGTCAAACTCATTGACTCGTGATTCATGAGTAGTGGTTCACACGAACCCATCTCTCATGAGAATGAATGCAACAGTTAGCACTCATTGGCTCTAGCTGATGCTCACAGAGGTGAAGCACCGGGACTTCCCGAGAGGTCACCCATCCCAGTACTACTCCAACTTGAGCGCACTTAACTACGGAGTTTCCTCCGTGGTTAAACCCACTCTTCTTGCATTCTCATTTGCAAAACCTTCACCAAGTGTTGTGCCTTATGAACCATCGATTAGAAAGCCCCTTAAGCTCATCAACTGGTTCGTAAGGCGCAACACTTGGTGAAGGTTTTGCAAATGAGAATGCAAGCAGAGTGGGTTTAACCAGGGAGGAAACTCCGTAGTTAAGTGCGCTCGAGTTGGTGTAGTACCGGAATGGGTGACCTCTCGGGAAGTCCCAGTGCTTCACCTCTGTGAGCATCAGCTAGAGCCAATGAGTGCTAACTGTTCCATTCATTCTCATGAGAGATGGGTTCGTGTGAACCACTACTCATGAATCACGGGTCAATGAGTTTGACTCAAAAAACTACACAGTTGAATCTTGATAGCAATATCACAATTTGACTTGCTGTGGAAAATATCTCCTACTTATTAATTGACGAGCTTAAGGGGCTTTCTAATGAATGGTTCATAAGGCATAACACTTGGTGAAGGTTTTGCAAATGAGGATGCAAGCAGAGTGGGTTTAACCATGGAGGAAACTCCGTAGTTAAGCTTGCTCAAGCTGGAGTGGTACTGGGATGGATGACCTCCCGGGAAGTCTCGGTGCTTCACCTCCGTAAGCATCACCTAGAGCCAATGAGTGCTAACTGTTCCATTCATTCTCGTGAGAGATCCATTTGATAAAGCTTGGTGAAAGAACTTCAAACATTTTGAAGCATCTATTGGATTCTGTCACCCAAATGGAAGATGGATTTCCCAATTCAGAAATTCAGAGTTCTTTTCATTAACCTGTGATTCATGAGTAGTGGTTCACACGAACCCATCTCTCATGAGAATGAATGGAACAGTTATTACTCATTGGCTCTAGGTGATGCTTACGGAGGTGAAGCACCGGGACTTCCCGAGAGGTCATCCATCCCAGTACCACTCCAGCTCGAGCATGCTTAACTACGGAGTTTCCTCCATGGTTAAACCCACTCTGCTTGCATCCTCATTTGCAAAACCTTCACCAAGTGTTATGCCTTATGAACCATTCATTAGAAAGCCCCTTAAGCTCGTCAATTAATAAGTAGGAGATATTTTCCACAGCAAGTCAAATTGTGATATTGCTATCAACATTCAACTGTGTAGTTTTTTGAGTCAAACTCATTGACCCGTGATTCATGAGTAGTGGTTCACATGAACCCATCTCTCATGAGAATGAATGGAACACTTAGCATTCATTGGTTCTAGCTGATGCTCACAGAGGTGAAGCACCACGACTTCCGAAGAGGTCACCCATCCCGGTACTACTCCAACTCGAGCGCACTTAACTATGGAGTTTCCTCCGTGGTTAAACCCACTCTGCTTGCATTCTCATTTGCAAAACCTTCACCAAGTGTTGTGCCTTATGAAACCCGCAATATTACCTATTGCTTTTGGTCTCCCATCAATGTACATTGCAAATCTTTTACTTTGATCATTTTCTTTCCTTTGTATATAATTAGCTGATAGTGCATACCTACGCATACTTTTTTTATATTGAACAATCCGCATCCAATCATTGTAATTGTAACACGGACCGACATACTCGAACAATTGAACAACTCTATTGTAATATACCTTTATCCCATCCATGGAAAATAGGCCCAAACCATGTAATGAGGATGGAGCAATGCGATATATCCTCTCATTAACACAAAAATCAGTATTAATTGGAGGTAGCTCATTGGGTACCCATTCTTTCTCAATGTGTGTGTACCGAAAGGGCACCTTGATGTCGCCTTTGGTCTCATCATCATAAGAACATGACCCCCCATTAGCAAGGAAATATTGCATGCGTTTGTCAAATTTTTTTCTAATCTTTTGACCTCTAGTTGATCTCCCTGTTTTAGCCGTACTACATGTAGAACTTTCATCTAGCATTCCCTCATTTCCCTCATTCGATGTAGATAGATCTGACAAATACCTATTTGGTGGGTGCTGCAATCCATCAAATGAGATATTGCCACATCAATATATATAGAATAATCAAGTCGTGACCCATACGTACAGTTCTTCTTTGTTTATACATGAGAGATATAAAATGTACTAGGTTGAAAGTGATTATATATTATGTTTCTATACGGTTCTTTGTCTATATATACATTATATGATTATATAATATGTCTATTTATAACATACGTGCTCAGTGATAAACAAGAAGAATATAAGAAAATTATGTCTATTTATTGACTTATACCTGCCGATCCATGTCACTGTGCACGATCCACGCCAAAGGGGTCAAATTTACTGCATATGTTAATCATTTATCTTAAGTTAGCTAAATATTACATGATACGTATGCTACAAATAACTTAGAAGATAACATGAACAATATGCAACATCGTAAACATGAACAAATTTACCTTATGTGTGGAATGCAAGATCGTCAACAGAAGGCCGGGGTGACAATGTCTGTAGTCAATTGCCTGTTTGCAAAAAGGGTGATAATCAAACACAAATATACATGTATCAACAACAATTAATTGAGCATCGTAAACAAAAAATTGGTAATTATAAATCACATATGTCGTAATCATTAGAATTGAACAGAATAAATATGTAACCATTACAATTTAAAGCAAAACATAAATATGTAATCATTAGAATTGAACACAATAAATATGTAACCATTTCAATTATGTCATTGATCATCATCATCATCATCATCATCATCGCCATCGCCATCGCCATCATCAACAGCATCACCGCAATCATCATCGCCATGATCACCATCACCATCGTCATCACCATCATCATCATCATCATCATCATCATCATCATCATCATCATCACCACCATCAGCATCATCATCATCATCATCATCATCATCATCATCATCATCATCATCTGCTTCTTCATCATCTTCAGTATCTTCTTCTTCCATAACATTATACTTTATCGGCCTTCCTCTTGGATCATGTCTAACAACAAATGACCAACCCTGTTTATGTGGAACCTCTGAGTAAAACACTTGCTCACACTGGCTTGGAAGAACATAGGGCTCATCTCCAACTGGCTCAAACAACCTTGTATTAATCATTGTAAATCCATTATCATGTTGAATAACAGTTCTATCTGGATCATTTTGATTCAGTCGTAGCCTGTACCATTTGACGACAAATAGAACTACTTTGAAGGAGTTAAAGTCGCACTCAATTATATCATCTAAGATGCCATAGTATTGATTTTGAGATTGTTGAGGATGTAGGTCATTTCTAGATGATATATTGGTGACCTCGAAAATTGCACTTATCCTACAATCACAAGTTTTCTTTGTATCATCCAACTTTTTTATACGAAATTTGTGGCCATGATAGTACATAGCTTTGTGGTGCTTGACCTGCAATTTTTAAAGTGTGTAAATTATTTGTATCATGAGTTGATATGAAACATATGAGTCATGATCATTAATAAATTTGTACGTACCTGTCCACCTCTTAAACCATGTGCTAGATCAATTACCATTGGAGTAACATTGGGATCTCCATTACGATGAGCTTCTCTAACCAATGAAGCAACACCTTCCCATGTTAATGAACAACCATTTTGTTGACATCGTTCAATCCATACCGTCATCCAATCAAGATTGTTTGCAATATACAAATGTATTGCATCCCATTCTCGACCAGCTGTATCAAAAACATCTTAGATTTATTGCATCCGACTCTCGACCAGATTTATAAGAATTAATTAACTACAATAACATCTTAGATTTACCTCTCACTTTCCTCAATCTACCTTTTCCCATCAAGTGCTCCCCTTCAAATTTGTTAATGGAGTTGGGATCCCAAATACGATCTACATGGATCTTTGCTGCAAACTTAGGAAGATATTCACTAATGTACACCATGGTCTGGTATACCATATATCCCTCTACCATAGAACCCTCGGGATGTGCTCTCTGTCGAACCAAGTCTTTCAAAAATTTCAAGTGCCTCTCAACCATCCACATTGACCTAGTTGGTACAGGTCCGCACAATTCAATCTCCTCAACTTGATGTAAGAGGTAATGTTCTTGTGCATTGAAAAAAGTTGAAGGTAGACACTTTTGCATTTCACACATAAGAAGAGGAATTTTTCTCTTCCAGTATTTTATATCTTCTTTATTGATTTGTTTAGATGACAACCACCTCATGTATTTTCCAAGATCATATATAACTTGTTTGACACCGTTGGCAAAGTGGTGTGGGAGAGATAGAGGTAGAACATACTGCAATATTTGTAAAATGATCTCGTCAATATTTTATAAAAGAATGCAATGAAAACCACATGCAGTATACAAATATATAGTGAATACAAAGTAATATGAATTACCTTAATAAATATATGCCAATCATGTGTTTTCATCCTTGGCCCAAATTCACTTTTCTTTGATATGAGATCATTTATGTTCGCAGCAAATCCTGTAGGAAATCGTATTTTCTTTATAATTTCTTTTATAGCATTGCTCTGCTACTCCGACAATAACCATGGAAGAGCACTTGTATCAATCTGGTCTCCATTTTGATTGGATTGAATAAAAATTTTCATTGCATGGTTGGATTCTTCAATGTCACTACAAATTTTGATGATTTGGTCTTTGTCACGCCTTCCATCCAATATTTTCCATAATGTCTCTGTTACATTCTTTCCAATATGCATAGGATCAAACAAATGCACGATTGGGAGTTGCTCGTAGTACGGCAACCTAGTAAATTGCGTAGGATAACTTTTGAGTCCTTTTGGAAGTTGGTCATTGATGCCTTGACGACCTTCACAAGCATCAATTACATCATCAGTAAACAAAACACAATATCAAAAGATAAATTTGAAACAAAACCCATCAGATGGAATGACATTACCTCAACGATTTATTTTATTGTATGCCAATTTCCATAGGCGAGGTGTCATTCTCCATGGCTTTGATGTAGTCTCTTCTTTCCCATTGAAAAGATGTTTTTCAGTAATTCGGTACTTATGATTTCTGTGGAGAAAGTGTCTATTCTCATCGAACACCTGCTTTCTCAAACTTTTTGAATGACGAGATTTTGTCTTTGGACCACAAACTGGACATGCAAATTTTCCCTTTGTCTGAAGACCTACAAGATCATGTCTAATTGGATTAAATGTGTTAACTTTTTGTTAGCACTATAACATACCAAAAAAGAGGCGTTATGAAGAGAACATACCACAAAAATGTGTTAGCCCAGGGGCATCATGTATTGTCCATACAAGCATTGCATGGAATTGAAATTGTCTTTGTCCTATTGGTCTAGAGATGTCATACATAGTGACCCCATTCCATAACACCATCAACTCGTCGATAAGGGGCTCAATATATACATTGATATCTTTAACTTGGTACTTACCTAGTTGAATGAACAAAAACATTACATAATTATTATGACCATTTTGATGGATTATTAATAATAAATTAATTTAGATGACCATTAAATCAAAATATACCTGGAACAATCAGTGACAACATTATGTGCTCCCTCTTTATGGACAACCAAGGAGGAATGTTATTGTTGATAACAAAAACAGGCCACACCGAGTAAGTAGATCTCATCTCTCCAAACGGATTGACACCGTCCGCTGCCAATGAAAGCTTGAGATTACGAGGTTCTTCTTTAAAGTGTGGCCATTTTTCTTCTATTTCCTTAAATGTCGAGCCATCTGCAGACATTCACATAATGCCATCTTGACTTCTATTGCGTGCATGGTAATCCATAAATTGTGCCAAGCTATTGCACTTGAATAATCGTTGCAGACGTGGAATAATGGGAATATGTCGAAGAACCTTGCGAGGCACCTTTTTTGTTATTCGATCTGATTGATATCTACTAATATGACAAATAGGGCATTCTGTTGCAAATTCATGCTGTTTATAATATATAATATGATCGTTCGGACATGCATGTATTGTTTGATATTCCATTCCAATATCTTTCATAACGGCAGATAATTCTCGGTACGAGCGAGGTAGGATGTTTGATGGTGGTAACAAACACTCACCTACCAACCTACGACCAAAAATATAATTTGTTAATTTAAAGAATATTAATTGCTACACGATTCATCCAATATTAATTGCAAGGGAATTACGACTAAAATAATGAAAAAAGATGACATACCTTAACATACGTGTCATTGCTACATTGGATAAACCATTCATAACCTTCAGGTTCACCAACAACAATACAACGGCAAGAAGAGTTGTTTCGGAGCCTTCATATAGGGGCTCGTGTGCCTTCTCAAGTAAAGGTACATCAAGCTCTGCATCAACATCATCATCATCTTGATCATCGTGATCATATTGATCTTCTTCATCATCGTGGTCTTCTTCCATGATATCATTACCTTCTACTTCTATGTTCACACCTCCATGTTCCCTCGTTTGGAAATCCACATTCTCCAGATTGTCATGGTCCATAACATGAAATCGAGGGACGTTGACCTATATGAAAATGATGACCTTATATTAACCATGATCATGTTGTCATCATCAAATCATGTCTTATGTATTTTATAAAATATTAAAATACATACCAATGGACGAAATTCGTTTCCCCCTTCAATGTGACCATGTTGCCTACAATGTTCCTCAGTTGTTTTGATTAGATATCTTCGAGTCTTTAAGCCCTTACAAAGTTTGCAAGGACAATAACATTTTCCATCACCCTTTCTTTTTAAGTTAGACCATAGTCTAGCAATTGTCTCCCTATTTGTTTGTGCGTTGATATCGTCAGACATGGTCTTTCTTGAATGGAATGACTCGTTGGTGGAAGAAGGATGATTTGTTTGCAACCTGCTGATAAAAATCGTTAGTGAACAACCATTTTCTCAACCATTTTAATATCGAAAACATCATATGAAATATCTTTATCATTTAGATTTTAATGCTATATTTTAACTTTTAATCAAAATTATGTGTAATATAAGGACCTTATATCACCATTTTACTGAGAGTCAAGCATCAAGTCATCGGTAAGTTAACACAACTTGATATGAAGATCTGAAGATATTTGATACTTCCATCATCACCCATGACATAACTCTCAAGCCTAACATAAAGTCATTCATACAAAAGTAGCAACCTGTTAATTTGTTGATAGAACCCTTAATCTTCAAGGAAGTTCAAAAGTTACTTGCTGCAACGATAATTTTTCCTATCCGCCACTCCACTTGGGTGGAAAATTTGGTGCATGTACAGAAGAAGCAAGAGGAGATCTGTGTTAATTTTTGTAAGCTTAAAAAGGTGTTAGATTGGACACCCTAAGCCTCTGCATCAATTTTATGAGTTCACCTTTCAATAATGTTGAAGTGAGGTATTGGGTCCTCGAGAAATAAGCTTTCAGCTTGGTTAGATAATTCAAGAAGTTTAGACAATATATCTTGAGAAGCAATATATATGCCTTTATGCCTGACCAAGTGGTCAAGAGATTGGTTATGTAGTCAGATTTGGGAGAGCGTCACGAGAAATAGATGGCTATTTTGCAAGAGTTTGATTTAGAGATGCATCCTATGGGATTGGTTTAGAGATGCATCCTATTTGATTTTTGAATTTAGCCACTAGCAGTTCAAAATTTGAAATGTATGGGTCTTTGACCACTTGCATTCTTCAAAGGTGGCCATGACCTTCCGAATGTAACAAACTAATCAAATAGCGTTAAGGTTTTCTTTTAAACCTTTGTATATAAAGCGACGATGTCGAGTTTTCTTCCTGGTTCTTTCCTAATTGAGCTCTTTTTGAATCAGTTTTTATAAATATAAATATATATAGTGGTTCTTGCACTTTTGTCTAAACAAAATAAAATAAAACAAGATACCCTATAAGAAAAGATAATCATCTCCATCTTATCTACATTGATTCTTAGAAAATAACATACTACACAATAAAAAATAACCAATAAATGATAATCATCTCCTTCTTATCTATGTTGATTCTTATCTCTTTTATATATAATCAATTTTAGAGAATGAAATAGTATGCAATAAACGATAATCACCCCCCTTATGAAAAACAAGATAATCATCTAAGTTCAATATTCTAAAAAACAAGATGCCACTTGCAATAAAGTGACCATCTCCCTTCTATGTACGATGATTCTATAATTGAGTAAACTCTAATTCACAAGTAAAAAAATTCATACTATAATTTAGAAGGTCTAATTCACAAGTAAATAAATTCTTGGCAGCTCCTACATAACAAATTTTTAAAAATATATTGCACATTGAATCAATTTAAACCCAAGATGTATTTAAATTAAATTAAAAAATATATTCAAATTTAGATAAATCAACATGATAGATCATCAATATATCACTAAGTCTACAATAAGCAACATTTTGTTACTTAATTCTTCCTTTGTTAACCCCATCTTCTCTTCTATGAAACATAATAAACAATCACTAACAAGCTTCTAACATCTTGTATGTTTCCATCTTCTGCAATGACTACAAAATATCTCCTACAAAAAATTCACACAAAAAACTCAAGTATAAAAATTAGAAGCACTTTGAACCTAGATATATATTAAATACTTTTGGAGGAGTTGTTTAAAGCTAACTACACATGTAAATGTGTGCACGATAAAAATGTGATATAAATAAACATACCTATTTTAGTGGATGTTGACATATAGTCATAATAATTAGAAATATTGAAAATGAATGTCTTCAAAGATTTTATCTTTGTCGTATACCTATGCAAAGATGGATGCAAAATATTGAAGCATATCGAGTATGCAATCTATTTGTCAAATGTTAAAAAAAAAATAGATCTTTTAATCTCAAATCTATAAAACATCACATATCCCAAATAATAACCAAATACAAATTATAATTTTTTTTCAAATATGGGACAATTTACTCTTAGCTTTTTTGGATAAGTATCTTGCTGATTTTTTGGTTCCTCATGCCTCTCTTCTTTTTAAATCCAAAGACCAAGAAGGTAAAAAAAAAGAGAAGAAAAACCTACATCATCTCCATTTTTATTTTCTCATTTAAATGAAAATGAGGACTTTAGCATTCTCACCCCACAATTTGGAAATTTCTAAGTAGGGATCAGTAAGTGACTACTCCACTAGACTAAGCAGGATAAATGGATGCAAACACATGAATCCTTCCATCAATTCATAGATACATTAATTGTTACAATATTTTCAACTTGAAACTAATTAAATAATTTAATATTTTATCTTTCATTTGTAATAGAGCTCTAGTCACCTCCATCAATATATTAATAATTAGAAATAAATTTTCACACATATACTTTGTGCTAGCTTTTCAAATGAGGACATTGATATGCCTGCAAAGATCATAAATATAGTCATTGCACATATGCTAACAAATACTAAGCAAGGTTCTTATAAATATGTCTGTAATCAAAGATTCTTGCCTCTATTATTTGATAGGTATATCTGCCTTTCTCATCATGCCCAGTGAAATGAGGACAGTCTCTCTAAAGACAACATGATAATGTACACTCACTGTAAGGATAGTCACAAATGAGGACAGTCACTGTAAAGACAACATGATAATGTACACTCACTGTAAGGACAATCACAAATGAGGACAGTCACTCTAAAGACAACATGATAATGTACACTCACTGTAAGGACAGTCACAAATGAGGACAGTCACTCTAAAGACAACATGATAATGTACACTCACTTTAAGGACAGTCACAAATGAGGACATCTGGTGCAGGGGCACCTATCAAGTCAACTAGGAACACCTTGGAACAAGATGGAACCAGAAGATCAAAGGCATTCCTACATGTCAACTGGGATATTTTAAGGCCAATAATGGCATATTGTAATGAACAATGTACTTTGCCAGTCAAGAGTCATAAAATTCTTGATAAAGCCTATGGGCAACTTGATGTAAAATGGCCTAATGAGCCATAAGGGTGTCCTAGAGGGTGCTTTTATATTTTTTCATATTCAATAAGGTCTTGAGATCATTTTGAGTCAATAACATAGGTTAGAATGTCATAAAAGTTATAGAATGCATAGTTTATAAATTTGAATTTGAATATAAACGGTCATGTAGGCATTTTGGAGGGAAACTTAGGATTTAGTATTTGTTTGTTAAATAAAACATTTCTAACCAACTTGATCAGTTAGACAGGTGTATGTACACCTATATAAGTTGTGTTAACCTGATGAAAGGGGAGAAGGCATTGTTATGTACGGCAAAGTACAGGATTTGTACGGACAGGGCATAATTTAATGAAAATCTGAGATTTTCTTGCAAGATTTAAGTGTATTGGATGTGATAATCATTCATTTATGTTGGTAAGATACATTTAAGGGTTATTGAGTCACTTTCATATTATTTTGAGTGTTTATTGCAAGTTTATTTGCTGTTGTAACGCTGAAACTGAAAGTTTGCTTTGATTCTTCAATGGTAAATGGGGGTACCATCCTATCTTTGTACATTTTATCCTTAGGATGGACCCTAGAAGCACTAACAAGTCTATCTAACCATGAATAAACCAGAAAAGTGAAGTTTTGCAGGAGAATGTGAAAGAAATGCAAAGTTGATGGTTGTTTGGACAAGTTTGGGTACCCAAATACATGCCATATGTGTAGTAGCCAGACATCTGGCTTAACAAGGTATAAATATTATTTGATATTCTTCAATAATATGTTGAACTCATGGTGAACCATGAATTTTATGACCTGGAAGTGAGTGGAAGTGTTAGATTGGTGATACCCTAGGTTATAGAGGGTTTTAAGGGCAAATTTGGGGTTTTGGTAGCAAATGAAATCATAAAGTGAAATGGGTTGTTGAATCATCTAATTGGACACAAAATAGGAATGTCCTATGAATTTGGTGGCTTTTGGATATGTCTTTAGCACACTTGCTTTGTAAAACATCACTAATTCCTCTTGAAAAATAGTGACAGTCAAGGTTTTGGGGCACATTTTCCAAAGAAGTTGATATTGGTTTTTTAGTATGTTATAGTTCTCCCAAAAGGGTATCTATAATGCTAATTTGTTTGTAGGTTCATTTGGATAAATTTTGAGTTATTTGGGTTATAACGCTGCTGGAGGACTAGAAAAGGGGCAATTAGGCCTATTTGACAGTTTTGAGAAAATTGCTTGCTAAGAATTGTTTGAAGTGTTGAAACTTCTTGAAACCTGTTGAATCCTCTTTCTTAACACATCTAACACCATCTTTGAAAGTTTGGAATCTAGATCTAAGGTTTTGTGACTATTTTGTCTTTGAGTGGCTTTGAAATCTAATAGGAGTTTGTGGGTTTAAACAAGCATTTGATTGAATTCCATCACCTTTTGTTGCCACTCTGCATCAACATCGATCTTATAGTGAGTGTACATTATCATGTTGTCTTCACAGTGACTGTCCTCATGTGTCATAATATTAGAAGTTCACAAAATTATTTTTGTGAACTGTAATATTATTTTTGTGACCTTGTGTAATTTCACAAAATGAGAAGTTCTCACAGTGACTGTCCCTTGTGTAATTGCCACTTGAATGAGGACAGTCACTGTAAAGACAACATGATAATGTACACTTACAGTGAGTGTACATTATCATGTTGTCTTTAGAGTGACTATCCTCATTTGTTGAAGAAGAAAAGCATTAATGTGGCTGAATAGCAATACATTCAAGTGGTAATTACACAAGGGACAGTCACTGTGAGATGTCCTCATTTGTGACTGTTGTTACAGTGAGTGTACATTATCATGTTGTCTTTACAGTGACTGTCCTCATTTGTTGAGGGAAAAAAGCATTAATGTGGTTCAATAGAAATGCATTCAAGTGCAAATTACACAAGGGACAGTCACTGTGAGATGTCCTCATTTGTGACTGTCCTTACAGTGAGTGTACATTATCATGTTGTCTTTACAGTGACTATCCTCATTTGTTGAAGGAAAAAAGCATTAATGTGGTTCAATAGCAATGTATTCAAGTGGCAATTACACAAGGGATAGTCACTGTGAGATGTCCTCATTTGTGACTGTCCTTATAGTGAGTGTACATTATCATGTTGTCTTTAGAGTGACTGTCATCATTTGTTGAAGAAGAAAAGCATTAATGTGGCTCAATAGCAATACATTTGATCAAGTGGCAATTACACAAGGGAGAATCACTGTGAGATGTCCTCATGTGTGATTTTCCTTGTCACAAATGAGGACATCTCACAGTGACTGTCCCTTGTGTAATTTCACAAAATGAGAAGTTCTCACAGTGACTATCCCTTGTGTAATTGCCACTTCAATGAGGACTGTCACTATAAAGACAACATGATAATGTACACTTATAGTGAGTGTACATTATCATGACAACATGATAATGTACACTTACAGTGAGTGTACATTATCATGTTGTCTTTAGAGTGACTATCCTCATTTGTTGAAGAAGAAAAGCATTAATGTGGCTGAATAACAATACATTCAAGTGGCAATTACACAAGGGACAGTCACTGTGAGATGTCCTCATTTGTGACTGTCCTTACAATGAGTGTACATTATCATGTTGTCTTTACAGTGACTATCCTCATTTGTTGAAGGAAAAAAGCATTAATGTGGTTCAATAGCAATGCATTCAAGTGGCAATTACACAAGGGATAGTCACTGTGAGATGTCCTCATTTGTGACTGTCCTTATAGTGAGTGTCACTTTTAATTTGTTGATTCTAATAAAAGAAAATAACACCAAATGTGTAACCTATTCTTGAAATCATAACAGTTTGATGCCAAGCTTTAGACAGCTAAAGTTTGAATAGATTCCCACATTCTATTATAGGTTCACACGATTAATGACTCCAAGCACAGTCACAAATTCAACTGATAATTCCAAATCCCTCAATTTGGTAACAGAAAATATAAATTTCAGACTGCCAATCGATGACTGTAATTTCTTTACACAATCTACCAAACTTAGCTTGTGATGTTTTCCGGTTCTGTTTCTTACCACAGGCAAATATAACTTCTGTGTTTACAATATATGTATATTCACTCTTTTGAACATAACTCTCTATGTTACAACTGATCACAACTTTAACTTGAAGATTTGTATTTGATTCTTCTTATTTTCTCTGTTTCTGCAATGTGAACAGAGCAGGCACAATGTGTTCTTCTACAGGTATTGATAAGGCTTGTGACTTTACCTCTTTAACCACTAACTATCACTACAAACTTCTATAGGGAATCTTCGAGTCTATTTGATCAATTTAAACTCGGTTCCATCTGGAAGTTTTAGCAGTGGTTTGATGAGTGGTTGCAATCGGTAAAAGATTTTGTAAGCCTAGCTTGACTTTTGGCTATTGAACTTCCCCACTTTAAACATTCTTTCACAGCAGATGATTCTTCACAAATTCAGAGTATCCTCAATCTGGATTCGACAGATTGTCTTTACTGTTAATATCTAACATTCCTTTGAGACTGTGCAATCAAATTCGACTGGTATTAAACACCCATTTACCACTGGGTTGTATTCACCCCTTTTACGGTCTAGGGTATCCAAAAATATGTTCATCTAATTGACTCACTGTTTGTTTTCTTGTTTATTGTTTATTTAGGGCACAATTTGCGAACTGTTCACATAATGTGTGCCGATTAGGCACCGATTTGATTACACCTTTTATGCACTAGTTCGGGCATCGGTTCTAGAAGCAGCCAATTGCTTCCCATTTTCTGTGCTTAATGTTTCATTGTTTACATCTATCCTTGGCTTGCTCTCCATCCAAAGGTATTGATAACCATTTGGGGAACCGCAAGTCAAGGATTTAACATATAATCGAACCCGATATAACGATTCTTGCAAGCTGTGAAGTCTAAAATGATTCTATGCAGTTATAACAGTTCAAAACCTCTTATAATACAAACTGGATAACATCACAGTTTTATTCAATGCAGATTCCATAGTTTCATAAAACCAATAAACTATGCCCTAACATATTTTATTGAAACTTTGATAATGCTTATTAAAGTTCTATCACAGTCTAACAAATTTCATTACAAAGAAACTCGATAGCAACACAATGTTCCACACTGGTTACTGTCGCTAGAGCAACACAAAGATGTGAAGATTTATTGCATCTTTCTTAACACTTTGCGGGAACAGTAAAACCATATAACAATTTAGAAAAAAAAATAGAATTAGAGACAAAAAATTCATACACAGTTGTCCCCGCCTTCTCGCCCGCTCCCGCCCGCTGTCGCCCGCGCCGAAAAAGAAAGGGGTAAAGTAAAAATGAAATGCATCTTCTTCTTTTTTTTTACATTTTATCCCCGTATTGGTCGAAATTTCGACCAACACGGGGATAAAAGGAAAAAAAAAAAAAAAAGAAAATTTTAAGACCATTTCCACTTTGGTCGATAAATTTGGTCGAAATTTGACTTCAAATCTACTAGTGTCATCACCTATGCATATAAGTGTTGATCATAGAAGGTATATGCACAAGTGAAAAACATGAATATTTGACCAAGCAATACTGGGAGCTAGACCCAACAGCAAATAGATTTGTGGTGATTTTCACAATATTACATGTGTTGTTGGGTAAACTCCCAATAGTGCTCAGGAAAATATGCATGTTCATCACCTGTGCATATCAAGTGGCTCTAATGGCAGATACAATCACTAAATTCTGCATACTCCTTATTTTGTTCTGGGTTGATATTGTCAAACATGGTCTTTCTTGAATGGAATGACTTGTTACTTGTACATTGACTAGAATGTTGGTGGAAGAATGATGATTTGTTTGCAACCATTTTTTCAACTCTAATTTTCTCAACACAAAGGGACATTTATCATAGCCATAGAAACATGATTATTTTAAAATGGAATACACCAAGGAGTACCATCAGAAATATTGACCATTTACAATCATGAATAGTTAACCTAAATCAAATAGCTCATTTTTTTATCAGCATGTGTAGTCTCTGTGTATATGAAAAATGAATGAAATATCAAGCTGAAATAAAATAGTAAACAAAAATTCAAATACAAGGCCTAATTTATCAAGAGCAAAAAACATTAGGATGAAAGAAAAATCATTAAGACTAGAAAAATCATTAGGACTATAGAAAAATCATTAAGACTAGAAAATCAAGTTCTAGAAAAAATCATTACGACTATAGAAAAATCATTTAAACTAGAAAATCAGGTTCTAGAAATGGACGGTTCTGATGCTTTGCCATTACAACAATTGAGCATTCATCATTTGGTACTTCTTGGTGTATTCCATTTAAGTTTTTCAGCTGTCGCGTTTATGTGCATGTTCTCTATGTGTTTGGCTTCACTCCCTCGCAAGGGATACGCCAATAGGTAATTGATTTGAAAGCATAATGATTTGATAGTCTTTTTTCAAGATAGGCGTAATCATCCCGCCAACCTTAATTAGCAACATTTGTGATATATGTCAAGTACTTATAATCAGTATGCCCAACAAACAAAGACTTAGTAGTAAAAGCATAAGGTTGCACATCCACATCCGCCCTAGTAAGTATTACAGCCTTTCAAATTTGTAAAGAACACAAACTTTGCAAATCAAATTGATATTTCATTAAAATCTATGTTATTGATCAAGTTCTTAAAGATTAAAACATGAAATAAAAAGAAGATGCAATGAAGACGACATGTGCCTTGTAGTGAGGACATTCAAGAGAGGTTTGATGAATATTCAGATTTCTCAAAGATTGATTTTGAATCAGTAATTGGTGAAGAACATGAAGTGGTGTGTGGTGAATCTGAAGATGAGGAAAATCTAAATTTAGTGGTGTGTGGTGAATCTGAAGATGGAAGGAAAGAAAAGTCCCAAGTTTTGAATTTGGACAATAGAGGCTCCTTTCCTCATTCTCACAAGTCTGTAGATTTGTCACATGGATTAATCAGTAAAGAAGAGGCATCTAGCATTGGCATTCAAGATATAAAGGTTGGGCCTGACCATTGCACAAAAAAGGTGCTTGTATCCATTTAAAATTTGTCACCAGGGTATGACCATAATTTTGAGTTCATAACAGTGACATAACTCCACTACCTCAAGATATGGCAACCTTTGGTCAAGAAGAGAACAATGATTTACATCCTATATTTGAGGGTACACATGGTGCAAGCATGGTACATGATGGAAATGATACAACTCATCATAATTAATAAAAGAACTCTTGCCAACATTAGGGTACCCACATATCAAAATAGTCATGGTATTTGGGTCAATAGATGGCAACCTTTCCATATGTTGCCTCACCTATTTGAGGTAAGCCAAACTTGGTCCAATTCTCTTAACAATGGTACACATTCGTCCAAGTGCAGCAACCTTCAAAGATTTGCCGCGGTAAAGAGAATCACTATGGTCATGACAAGATGGAGTGATATATAGTAGAGAGCTATATAGGGATGGTTGATAGTGTTCCTTAAGGGAAGGGGGATTGTGAAAGACTTGTTATCATTGTATTGTGTATTTCCAATATGTTTGGATGCAGGGTAGACTAGGAGAATGAAGGATCACTCACTAATTGCATGATAACCCGGTTTTGAAGGGTCAATGGTTGAGGGGACAGTCAAGGTCCGGATGTTGATAGTGTTCCTTGAGGGTAGGGGGATTTTGAAAGACTTGTTATCATTGTATTGTGTATTTTTAATATGTTTGGATGCAGGGTAGACCAGGAGAATGAAGGATCACTCACTGATTGCATGATAACCCGGTTTTGAAGGGTCACTAGTTGAGGGGACAGTCAAGGTCTGGATGTTGATAGTGAATTCCTTGAGGGAAGGGGGATTGTGAAAGACTTTTTATCATTGTATTATGTATTTCTAATATGTTTGGATTCCAAATATAGTTAAGAATTCAAAATTCATCCTCTAAACTAGAGAAAGATTAGTATAGGGGTTATATCTTCTCAATGGGTATACATAAGATACTACTATCATACTACTGCCTTTGTGAACATTTAAAAACTAAAACCATTCAAATATTAAATTTGCCACATACATCAGCACATAGTTTTGTGAGTAACCTTTCCGACAGGATAAAAACAAATCTCTTTTATGGAACAAGTTATTTTTGCCCATAAGATCTAAGGTATACTTATAGGATAATATCTAATATCAAGTTACACGCAAGATGGAATACACATAAAGATATTCCTAAGAAATTTCAACATGATTCATTAAGCTAGAGTTTCATCAACATTACTTATTAACTAGCTTATTTAACCAATTCCATATCCTAGAAATCCATAATAATCTTCTTGCGAGTATATCGTTTCCCAACATTAACAAGTTTGTTTGAATTTTACCATTTTCCAAAATAAAAGTCATAGATTCTTTAATAGAGGGAGAGAAATACATGAGTCATATGGCTACCCTCTTATTCAATAAGTGAATATGAATGTTTGAAAACTACTCCCAATAATTCTTAAACAAAATAAAGTATGTTTAAGAATTGTTGGGACTGGTCCTTTGGCGTGTATTAAACTGAATAGAATTTTCAGCATATTATTATCATTCTATTTCTTTGTTGTAAACATGCCATTGGTTCAGTTTTAATCTACTGGTGTCATGCCCTAGCCCATGCTTTATCTCCATTATTTGATGTTATTCACTGTTTTGAAATGTTGACTATGGTTATCAAATGGAAAAAATAGAAAAAAAAAATTAACACGAATTTTTTTTTACAAAACTGAACCAATGGCATGTTTACAACAAAAAAATAGAATGATAATAATATGCTGAAAATTCTATTATGTTTAATACACGCCAAAGGACCAGTTGTATGAAATTGTCAATCACATAGCATTTCACTATTGTATGAGTGGATTGTGCAGGAATAGTTAACATTAAACAAGGAGCAAACTCCTCAACACATCTTGAAAACCATTGAAGTCAATAATAAATGAAACCTAACACCAACACTATTCCTTCCATTCACTTCTACCAAGAATAAAGCATTTAATCCATTCAACATTACATATAATCATTAGACAGTTACATTTCCTGACTGTGTAGAGGAACAGTCACGACCAAAATGATCAAAAGTACTTTCACCCTTGCACAAGCTATTCCAAACTTCAAGTAAAATGAGAAATATGCTATATCATATCATTCATATTCATAGTAACCATTCAAAGGATCATTTTGTCAATGAACCCTCTGACTGTACCCCTGCGGCAAAGAAAGGAAACCTCAAAATAGAGAAAGGAAACTTAGTAAAACCAGTCTATACCGCTATTTGTGAGGGTACAATCATGATAAGTGCCTCTCAAACCTCTCCAAACATGTAAGAATTTCTTTAAATACTTTATTGATCTCTTCTAAACATTAATGCATGGACAATCAAACTAGTAGTCTCCAAAGCATTCAATAAGTGAATATGAATGTTTGAAAACTTTCCTCTCAACTTCCCCAACCACTCCTAATTGGTTAGAGGGATTAGTTGAGTGTTTAGACACTAAAACTTCTTAAACATACTTTATCTGATATGATGAATTGTAATATCAACAAACATGAATCCAAACATTTCAATATAGTGAATCAATATCCTTGAGCACAAGCACCAATAACATCAAATAATGGAGATAAAGCACGGGCTAGGGCACAACACCAGTAGAATGCAGTCATTTTAGTGAGCATTCATGATCAAATAAAATGCAATGCATTTGAAATTTGCGGTCAAATATGATGCCAGAGGCTTGAAAGACATTGCCCGTCAAAGATACCAATCAAAGATGAAGAAATCACGTACCTTCTCTCGCGCTCAGCTTTCACGAAGGAAGATTTGATAGCCAAATCTTCCTTGTACCACATGAAGAACATGCCATTGGTTCAGTTTAGCATGTTATTATCATATCAGATAAAGTATGTTTAAGAATTGTTGGTAAGGATAGGAATAGTGGAGATTCTAGAAATATCCCTCTAACCGATTAGGAGTGGTTGGGGAAGTTGAGAATAAAGTTTTCAAACATTCATATTCACTTATTGAATGCTTTGGAGACTACTGGTTTGACTGTCCATGCGTTATCAGTGATTGAGATTCATTAAAATTGATTTCTTAATTGAAAAGGACTTGTAACAACAATATGAGGAAATTCTAGCTAGAGAAGAAATATATTGACGCCAAAAATCTAGAGAGAATTGGTTGAAAGATGAGGACTACAATACAATGTTTTTCCATAGTTCGGTTAAGGAAAGACCATTAATTAATAGAATAGCTTCAATAAATAATGAAGTTGGTCAGCAAGTTGTGGAATCAGATGCAATCAACAAGGAAGTGGTAGACTTTTACTCATCACTATGGTCATCACAAGATGGAGTGATATATAGGAGAGAGCTATATAGGGATGGTAGTGTTCCTTGAGGGAAGGGGGATTGTGAAAGACTTATTATCATTGTATTGTGTATTTCCAATATGTTTGGATGCAGGGCAAACTAGGAGAATGAAGGATCACTCACTGATTGCATGATAACCTAGTTTTGAAGGGTCACTGGTTGAGGGGACAGTCAAGGTCCGGATGTTGATAGTGTTCCTTGAGGGAAGGGGGATTGTGAAAGACTTGTTATCATTGTATTCTGTATTTCCAATATGTTTGGATGTAGGATAGACCAGGAGAATGAAGGATCACTCATTGATTACATGATAACCCAGTTTTGAAGGGTCACTGGTTGAGGGGACAGTCAAGGTCTGGATGTTGATAGTGAATTCCTTGAGGGAAGGGGGATTGTGAAAGACTTTTTATCATTGTATTGTGTATTTCCAATATGTTTGGATGCAGGGCATACCAGGAGAATGAAGGATCACTCACTGATTGCACGATAACCCAGTTTTGAAGGGTCACTGGTTGAGGGGACAGTCAAGGTCCAAATGTTGATAGTGTTCCTTGAGGGAAGGGGGATTGTGAAAGACTTTTTATCATTGTATTATGTATTTCCACTATGTTTGGATGCAGGGTAGACTAGGAGAATGAAGGATCACTCATTGATTGCATGATAACCTAGTTTTAAAGGGTCACTAGTTGAGGGGACAGTCAAGGTCTGGATGTTGATAGTGAATTCTTGAGGGAAGGGGGATTTTGAAAGCCTTTTTATCATTGTATTGTGTATTTCCAATATGTTTGGATGCAGGGCAGACCAAGAGAATGAAGGATCACTCACTGATTGCATGATAACCCAGTTTTGAAGGGTCACTGGTTGAGGGGACAGTCAAGGTATGGATGTTGATAGTGTTCCTTGAGGGAAGGGGGATTGTGTATTTCCAATATGTTTGGATGCATGGTAGACCAGGAGAATGAAGGATCACTCACTGATTACATGATAACCCAGTTTTGAAGGGTCACTGGTTGAGGGGACAGTCAAGGTCTGGATGATTGGGCCATTCGAGGACCCTATTTCTTTGTATTAATTGCTATTCAAATTGGATGCATGGATTTCTTATGAATTATCGGCTGCTATGTATCCTGCAACTGCATTCATAAATCTGCATATACTTCTCTAAGGTTGTAAGTCACTTAGGGATCAAAAATAGAGAAAATAAATCAAAATCATTCTTTGTCTTATTTCATTTTAACAAAGTCTCAACTATCAATGATACAATACATTTGATGCCCTAAGCTATCAATATGAATGGTGCCTAGCTAGAAGCTCACGGGCTATCCATTTGATAACCATAGTCAACATTTTTAAAAAATGGATGTCCTTGAGCACAAGCACCAATAACATCAAATAATGGAGTGAAAGCACAGGCTAGGGCATGACACCAGTAAAATGTGGTCATTTCAGTGAGCATCTCAGCAATATACAATGGCATCATCAAATGTGCCAATAATATCAACAAACGTGAATCCAAACATTTCAAAAAAGTGAATTGATATCCTTGAGTAGTACAAGCACCAATAACATCAAATAATAGAGATAAAGCACTAGCTAGGGCATGACACCAGTAGAATGTGGTCATTTCAAAGAGCATTCATGATCAAATAAAATGCAATGCATTTGAAATTTGCGGTTGAATATGATGCCAGAGGCTCGAAAGTGTTAGAATAACTGAGAGGGGGTGAATCAATTATCCAGTGTCCCACAACAATATGTATAATCCAAAACAATTCTTTAACTTCTGCTACTCAGTAAACATAAAATACTTTCACTGTCTATGTTTTTACCGATTGTCAGTCTAAACTTTATAACAGTTACCGATCAAATCTAACATGTAATATGCAAAGTATGATAACAAACAAATATCACAATCAACACATAACACAAGAGATTTAACGTGGAAACCCTGTGAAGGGAAAAACCACCTGGGACAGGCAACCCAAAATTGTTCACTCTTCTGAAGTGAGGTCGGTGAAGACCCAACCCTGTTAAAGGTTACAAACACACTATTAGTTGTGACCTTGTTAGAGGATTTTAGACCAGAAGTTATCGTCCAACCAGCAATCACTCTGGGGTTGACAGGATAACAATGTTCACTCTATGAATGAAACATCAAAAGACTTTCATAGTCCACTCGGTTAAGAGATTTGACTATGTACAATGGTTAAATATGTAACAGTAGATGATCTACCTTGAAACAACTTCAATTGCAGTTTACAGATCAATGTTTAGCTCATTCAAATCTTTCTGATCAATATATCACTTCAGATTCAATACCATATCAACTTACTGTCCATCGGTAATTACTCTCTATAGCTCAGTAATTGTTCTGCAGCTCAATTCTTATTAACCAGTATGATCAGAATGCATGAAAACTTGTTCACGCGATAGTTCTGTAGTATCTTCTTCTTCCGATGATGTTTCAACAATGAAACCAATGTCTCTTATATAGACAAGTAAATTGTTTTCTTTTCCTCCATCAAATTTTTTCATTTAATCATATTCATAGATTTTGCCACTTTAAGCTTCCTCGGTTGATGTGTCAGTAACACGTTTCAATCTACTCCATTAGATCCTTTTTTATTTATGTTATTCATCGATCTTCATAACAAACCTTATCTGTTACCTCGATTTCATACACTTTACAGCTCATCACTTTATCGGCTAAACTGATCATTTAATTCCTTTATGTTTTTCTCGATTAACAAAGAAATGTTTCGGTGAACACAAGCTTGGTTAACACTACGCTCGGTATACACTACATTCCATCGGTGTATACTAGAATGCTTTATTTACTGACAACACTGCTTTGTGTCTTTCAGCTCTATCCTTCATTATAGATGAATGCAACATAATAAAGTCAATTTCATCAAGTCATAGACTCATCAACAAGTTACTTAATGTATTCCTTATCCTCATCTGACATATACATCTTCCTCATGTAGATATTTTTGTTCTTCATCTCTTTCACCTTTCTTCAGATGTGTCAGTATAGTAACTTACAAGATAAGTATTGTCAAGCTAGTTGACATTGATGACAACATAATACTGATTTAATCATCTTGCATATCTAATTAGCAACTCCTTAGTAATCTTGAATTACAGATTCTCCATTCAAGTTCTAAATCAGTTATAGTTCATCAATCTCTCCCTTTGGCATTGATGGAAACTCAAGTAATATGAAGTGTACCATACCCATACCAAACATGTATTCTTCAACTCTGTAATCAAATATTGTGTAAGCTCTCCCTAGCTTAATATGTTTAATCACTATGTTACTAAACAGCATTAAAAAAAATCAGCTTTGTCATTCTCTCCCTTAGATAGTTCTCATCATTGCATATCTCTCCTTTTCCTTTTCATATTATTTATCTCTCCCTTTGACAACAATGCCAAAGAAACAAATAAATAATCAGCTCTTGTAGTAGCTAAGTAACTCTTTGTTGTCCAATACAATCTTTGTATCTTTGTATATTGATATCCCAATCTATTTCAGTTCTTCAAACTTAATCACAACCTTGAACAATATCCAAAGTGTGAACTATGCTACACCAACATGTGTGATCATCTAATAAGATTAGGCTGATGCAACATCCAGATCACATTAGTGACCAATAGACAGGGGACGGACCCCAAGTCTAGTCCTCAAATATTCAAATGTGTCCTTCGGTAGAGGCTTTGTAAGGATATCTGCAAGTTGTTCTTTGGATGTAACAAATTCTAACTTTACTTGCTTCTCTTGCACTTGTTCTCTTAAGTAGTGATACTTAATTGATATATGCTTTGTTTTAAATTGCATCACTGGATTCTTTGAAATATTAATAGCACTTGTGTTGTCACAGTATATAATCACCAGGTCAGTGATTACCTCATTCATTCTTTCTAACACTTGCCTGATATATGCAATGTTTGAGCAATTAGTAGCAGCAACAACATACTCTGCTTCAGCTGTAGACTGAGAAATACAAGTCTTCTTTTTACTTGTCTAGGTTACAAGTCTTTCACCAAAGAAAAATGCTCCTCTGGTGGTACTTTTTCTGTCATCCACATTTCCAGCCCAATCAGCATCGGTATAAACCTTCAACTCAAACTTTCCTTCCTTAGGATACCATAATCCATAATCCTCTATCTTTTTCAGATATCTTAAGATCCTTTTAGTAGCAATCATGTGTGATTCTCTAGGATTAGCAGAATATCTAGCAATAATTCCCACATCATGTGCTATATCTGGTCTACTGTGAACTACATACATTAGTTTACCAATCATGGATCGGTAAAGTGTATGGTTTACCTCTATAGTTTCATCTTCCTTATTTAGTTTACTTCCAGTAGCCATCGGTGTTCCTACAGGTTTAGCATCTTCCATGCCAAATGTCTTCAAGACTTCCTTTATGTACTTGGACTGTGTGATAAATATCTCATCACTCTGTTGAATCACTTGTAATCCAAGAAAGAATTTAATCTCTCTGAACATAGACATTTCAAACTCATTCCTCATGTCATCAGCAAAAGATTTACATACATGATCTTGACCTCCAAAAATAATATCATTAACAAAAATTTTAGCAATAAGAATAGTGTCATCAGTATCACCTTTCATGTACAAATTGTTGTTCTCACTAGTTCTTACAAATCCAATACTTAACAAGTAAGTATGCAACCTTTCATACCATGCTCTTGGTGCTTGCTTCAAACCATATAAAGCTTTGTGTAATCTACATACCATGTTTATGTTGTCTGGATCAATGAATCCTTCAGGTTGTTCTATGTAGACCTCTTCTTCAAGTATACCATTCAAAAATGTTGACTTCACATCCATTTGATAAACCTTAAATTTCTTGTGTGCAGCATATGCAAGTAGCATTCTAACTCCTTCCAATCTAGCAATAGGTGCAAATGTCTCACCATAGTCAATGCCTTCTTCATGTGCATATCCCTTGCATACCAATCTCACTTTATTTCTTGTCACTTCACCATTTTCATTCAGTTTATTTCTGAATATCCATTTAGTACTGATAACATTCTTATCTTTAGGTCAGGGTACTAAGGACCAAGTTTTGTTTTTCTCTATTTATTATATTTCCTCTTTCATTGCATTAACCCATTCTTCATTCTCTAATGCAACTTTCACATTCTTTGGTTCAAATTCACAAACTAAACATGTACCTTATCTTGTTTTGCTTCTTGTCTACATTCCAGCTTGTCTGTCTCCAATAATTTGTGTCTCAGTTAGATGTCTTCTGACAAAACTAGCCAGTACTCAGTTTCTTCTTTCTTGTTCATCATGTTCAGGTTCATGTGCTTGCTCGGTAGCACCATCTTGTTCATCAATTTCCCTTTCTTGTTCCTCAGGGTTATTGTCATGTTAACCGGTTATCATAGGTTGTGACTTCGGTAGATAATCAGGAAGTTCAATGTAAGTGAATCTACCATAGTCTTTTGGTTCCTTTCTTTCTTATGTGTTCTTGTCATCAAACTCATCAACACAGACATTAGCACTTTCAATCATCTTATTTGTAACCTTATTCAGACATTTGTATGCTTTACTCTTAGTAGAATATCCTAAAAATATTCCTTCATCACCTTTAGAATCAAATTTCCCATTTCTCTCATCTTTCAGAATAAAACATTTGCTTCCAAAAATCCTAAAATAACTTACAATGGGTTTGTGTCCAAACCATAGCTCATAAGGTGTCTGGTTGGTGTCCTTCTTCAGTTGTACTTGATTAAGCACATATATAGCTATACTGACAGCTTCCCTCTAATATGTCTAAGCAACATTCTTTTGTATCATCAGTGTTCTAGCACAGTCAATGATTGACCTGTTCCTTCTTTCAGCAATCCCATTCTGCTGAGGTGTTCTTGGTGCAGAGACCTGTCTCTTAATACCATGCTCATTACAGAAATTAGTAAATTCATCAAAGATAAATTCACCTCCTCTATCAGATCTTAAGCACTTAATTTCTTTACCAGTCTCTTTTTCTACCTTTTCCTTATACCACTTAAACATCTTAAGTGCTTCAGATTTCTCTTTCAAGAACATAACAGTCATCAATCTAGTATAGTCATCAACAAAAAGAATAAAGTATCTATCACCATAATAGCTCTGAGTTCTCATAGGACCACATAGGTCGGTATGAACCAACTCAAGTATCTTCTTTGTTGAGTAGTCTTTGCTCTTAAAACTAGACTTAGTCATCTTACCTTTCTGACATTCATGGCACATAGCATGATCTGGTTTTGACAAGTTAGGCAACCCTCTAACTCTTTTCTTCTTACTAATCTTGATCATGTTATCAAAATTCACATGACATAAACTCTTATGCCACAACCATGCATCTTCATCATTCATTAATAAACAAGAAGACTAATCAATATCAAGATAAAATAGATTACCTCTAGATTGTGTACCGGTTCCGACAAGTCTTCCTCCATTATCATAGATTCTTACCTTTTTGCTCTCAAAAGCAAGTCGGTGGCCTGAGTTATTCAACTGTGCCACACTTAACAAATTATAGTTCAGTCCATCTACCCAATATGCATTTTCACATTTTATTCTATCATTAATCATCAGTGAACCTTTACCTCTCACCATACAAGGTGCATCATTTCCCATTCTAACAGATCCTCCATCATATTCATCAAGTAGATCAAATTTCTCTATATCTCCAGTCATATGATGTGTACAGCCACTGTCTATGATCCATGTATCATTTTTGCTTACTTTAGATATTAGTGTTGTTTCTTCATGTTTCTCTTCTTCCTCTGAATCATCTTCCATAGCAACAAATACTACTTCTACATCATCATCAGTGTCAGATTCAAATTCAAATTCTTTGGCTATGTAAAATACATTTTTTCCTTTGTCATAGCTATCTTGGTTATCTTTGTTGTTGTTTCGGTAGCCTCTGTTGACTCTTCTCCCATAGCTTCCTTTGGATCGGTCCTTGGATCTATCATCATCTTTCTTATTTGGACATCTAGCAGTGATGTGGCCAACTTCTTTACAATTAAAACATGCTAAGGGTAGCTTGCCTCTATACCTTCCTTTACCTTCGGGCAATCTTCAGGCCATAAGAGCTTCAAGCTCATCAAGTTCATCATCGGTATTACTATCACTATCATTATTCTTATCATTCCTACTACTAGACTTACCAATCTTCAAAGAGGACATGAAAGCAGATTCAACAGAAGGTACAACACTGTTGTCAAAATTATTCAATTCAAAGGTTGTAAGCTTACCTATCAGTGTGTCAAGAGTAAGGTTGGATGTAGCCCTTGTTTCATGAATTGCAGAGATCCTGATCACATAAACTGGCAGCAAAGTTCTGAGAATCTTGTTTATCATTGTTTCATCATCAATAACTCCACTGGATGCTCTAATAGCATGTACTACCTCTTTTAGTCTGTTTGTGTATTGCACAATGTTCTCACCTTCTTTCATCTTCATATCATCAAATCGACCTCTTAGGCTTTCTGCTCTGGCTCTCTTAACATTTACATCTCCACTGTATATTAGATTCAGCTTGTCCCACATCTTCTTAGTTATATCACAACCCTTGATGTCTTCAAATTCAACATCGATACAGGCAGCAACAAGTTCCATCATATTAATATTATGTTCATGTCTGTCCTTCAGTTGATCAAGAGTTAAGGGACCAGTGGTCGGTTCAATGTAGCCATTCTCCATCAATTCTAGTGCAGAATTCCCAATTTCAGATATGTGCAACTTCATCCGGCTTTGCCATATTGTGAAGTTATCTTTGTTCAACTTTGGCACTTCCCTCTTATACATCTTGAGACCTTTTTGTTGGAGTCCTTAAAACTCTGTTCTAAGCAACCATGCTCTGATACCAATTGTTAGAATAACTGAGAGGGGGGTGAATCAATTATCCAGTGTCCCACAACAATATGTATAATCCAAAACAATTCTTCAACTTCTACTACTCAGTAAACATAAAATAATTTCACTGTCTGTGTTTTTACCGATTTTCAGTCTAAACTTTATAACAATTACCGATCAAATCTAACATGTAATATGCAAAGTATGATAACAAACAAATATCACAATCAACACATAACACAAGAGATTTAACGTGGAAACTCTATGAAGGGAAAAACCACCTGGGACAGGCAACCCAAAATTGTTCACTCTTCTAAAGTGAGGTCGGTGAAGACCCAACCCTGTTAAAGGTTACAAACACACTGTTAGGTGTGATCTTGTTAGAGGATTTTAGACCAGAAGTTATCGTCCAACCAGCAGTCACTCTAGGGTTGACAGGATAACAATGTTCACTCTATGAATGAAACATCAAAAGACTTTCATAGTCCACTTGGTTAAGAGATTTGACTGTGTACAATGGTTAAATATGTAACAGTAGATGATCTGCCTTGAAACAAATTTAATTGCAGTTTACAGATCAATGTTCAGCTCATTCAAATCTTTCTGATCAATATACCACTTCAGATTCAATACTATATCAACTTACTGTCCGTCGGTAATTACTCTATGTAGCTCAGTAATTGTTCTGCAGCTCGGTTCTTATTAACCAGTATGATCAGAATGCATGAAAACTTGTTCACGCGATAGTTCTGCAGTATCTTCTTCTTCCGGCGATGTTTCATTAATGAAACCGATGTCTCTTATATAGATGAGTAAATCATTTTCTTTTCCTCCATCATATTTTGCTACTTTAACCTTCCTCAGCTGATGTGTCAGTAACATGTTTCAATCTTCTCCATTAGATCCTTTTTTATTTATGTTAGTCATTGATCTTCATAACAAACCTTATCTGTTACCTCGATTTCATACACTTTACAGCTCATCACTTTATCGGCTGAACTAATCATTTAATTCCTTTCTGTTTTGCTCGGTTAACAAAGAAATGCGTCGGTGAACACAAGCTCAGTTAACACTACGCTCGGTATACACTACATTATGTCAGTGTATACTAGAATGCTTTATTTACCGACAACATTGCTTTGTGTCTTTCAGCTCTATCCTTCATTATAGATGAATGCAACATAATAAAGTCAATTTCATCAAGTCATAGACTCATCAAAAAGTTACTCAATGTATTCCTTATCCTCATCTGACATATACATCTTCCTCATGTAGATATTTTTTTTTTTCATCTCTTTAACCTTTCTTCAGATGTGTCGGTATAGTAACTTACAAGATAAGTATTGTCAAGCTAGTTGACATCAATGACAACATAATTCTGATTTAATCATCTTGCATATCTAATCAATAACTCCTTAGTAATCTTGAATTATAGTTTCTCTATTCAGGTTCTAAATCAGTTGTAGTTCATCAGAAAGATGAATAAATCACATACCTTCTCTCACGCTTTCGCTCATTTTTTCCCCCTCCTTTTCTATGGCAATCGAAATAAAAATGATTTGACGCTTTACTTTTTTTTTTATCTATACCCTAAAACTGTCAGAATTCTGATGGTCAATTTAAAACCCATCGGAATACTAACACCATCGGGGCCTATTTAAAATAAAAATAACAAATTCATTAAAAAAAATTACCCGTCGAAAGTTTCTGTCAAAATTTGGCCCCAAATGTAGTAGTGAATGAAGCAAATGAAGATAGATAAGAACCTTAGCAAAACCCTAATTTGAAATTGACAAGTTTCTAGTTATCTTTTTGAAAGAGTGACTTGAGTTACTTATTGTAATTAAAGTTAGCTTTGGGAATATATCATTGTAAAAGTTAGGTAAATCGTAATTTTCTTTCACATAGGTAGTTATTCTAAGAGGTTACACTAAGTAGTTGTCTTAGGAATTTATCCTAAGTAGTTACAAAAAGTGGTTAGGTGGTTATGCTAAGTAGTTACAAGTTGGTTATCAAAGATAGCTTATAAATACAAAGCTTATGCAATGTAAAGGGAGGACTTTTTAGGGGATATTATGGATAAATTTTCAAAGGAACTTTTGGCTTGACATTTGGTACTCAAATCTTTTTGAACTTGTATATTTTTTAAAGGACAATAAAAAATGCATTTAGTTCATATGTCTAGATGTGTTTTTGAGTTATCATTACTAATTTATTGTATGTTAAGTTGGTAGTGTCTTTGTGTATTTATGGAACCCAATGGTCTCTAGTTCAAATGGGATATGTAATTGATGAAGCACAATCATGCCCTAGTACCTTGGTCTGAATGTGATAAGATAACTTGTTTCCTCGTATGTTGAGATATGTTATCTTTATTTCATTATTGCATATTTAAATGTATTATATGCTCAAATCCCCTTGTAATATGTTATCCATTGTGAATCTCAACTAGTATTTGTATGTCTATTGTTGGGGTTTATGTTAACCATTTACTTTAGTTTTATCTTGTTTCCTTTTTTACTTTTAGGTTAAAAGTACACAAAATCTTAAATACCCCCATCATACGAGGTAGTTGCTTCTCTAAAATGCAGAGGAAGATTGTGACAAATAATTATTTGATCACAATCTCTCCAACTATTGGCACAATTGTCACTGCTCTTTGGACAAACAAGGTCATTCTGAAGATAGAATTCACGGTGACAAATTTGTTTACCAACAATCCTATATTAATTAAACTAATTTTGTGATTCCTACAATAATTAGTCTCATAATATTTCTCACACATGTGTGTGAGAAACCCTTCCCAAGGTGGCTAACCACTTTCCTTAAATGACCCCCTACATTCTTACATGAATGTCCCTGAGACATCTTGAGCTAGCTCCTCTCTTCTACTTTGTCTCCCCTCTTAAATAATGCTCACACATGTGTGAGCAACTCATTCCTTTTGCATGGCCAACCACCTTTCTCGTTTGGCATCCATGTGGCTTCCACTTGGGATCCACCCCATTGATCCTCTTGTATCTTAGCCCTTCATCCCATTTTGAATTCCAACAATCCATTTCTCTTAAAATCATATAAATAGGAGCATCTCATCCATCTTCCATATGCATTGATATTATGTTATTTTATCTCTAGAATTCTCATATTGTAGTGTTATCATGCTAGTTTATTGTTAGAATCCATATCTCATTTGTATATTTATCTTGTTGAATCCATCTTAGAATATAATTTAAGAATTCATAGTATCATCTTAGTTTTTTTATCATCTCATCTTGATGGTTTAACATCATTTTAGAGTTTCATCACCACTTGGATTAGTTTGAGCATCTCCATTGCACTTGTTTTGTCCTCTTCTTAATTTACTTGTATACTTAGAGCTTCATTTCATCCATATAGAGCTTAGCAATCACTTGGAGAATCTAATAGTTGTGTTTTGAGAGCATATCCACATTCGTCTGTCAAAGAGAAAATCAATGGAATGAGGGAACTTCCATTCAAGCTCAATCGGAGGTATGTGCTAATCTTAGTTAGTTAAATGCTTGTTTTAACTTGTTTATATTGTTTGCATTTGACTAAATTATTAGATTTCCATGTATACATTATTATAATTATGTGTGTGTGTGTGTGTGTGTGCATGTGTGTAAATTAATTTTAATTTTAATTATAGTTTGATGTCATGCCCAAAAACTAGGACAAAACACAGCAACAATTTTTTTTTTGAATAGATCACTAAACAACTCCTAGGTTGCACACTAAGCTTTTCTAAAACTCAATATGTAAAATAATGACCAACACATGCAACTCTCAAGGGAAATCATGGCATGCGCTAGCATCCCAACATCCCTTTCTTATCGAATGTGTGAGTCTAGTAAAACCCTAATTAGGGATTAACACATAAGTTACAAGGAGGAAAATCCATATTTTACTAATTAGAACATTATTAAGTTCAATTAACAAGAATAATATTATTGTAATCAAAGGATGGTATTAACTCCAATTAAGGTTCAAAAAATCATATTAGTTAGTTCGACTAAGGGGATTAGAACATTATAATAATACAAAAAAATGTCCAATCGATTGATATTATTATTAGGGAAAAATAATCCAATTAAGACTCTCCTAGGAATTCATTAATTTATTTACCACCTAATAATTCATATATATATATATAAAAGAATATGCAAGTATCATAAGATAAAATAATTCAACTAATTTACTATAATTTAAACATTAAAAATTCCTTAATTATTATAAGGAAGAAATTATATAACATATAAAGCCTAAAACTTAAATCTCAATAGTGAATTAAATTTTTATAAAGATTATTTTAATAAAACTCTCAACATTAACATTTTTAAATAATGTTATTATTTCTTTTATAAATATTAAATAAACTGATTATGACCCACTTGGTAAATAAAACTCACCAATTTTATTTTTCCAAGGATTTAAAAATAATAAAGCTATAAAATCCTAAAACATCTAAAAAAAAATCAAAAAGAATCGTGGGATTCTAACCCACTAAATTAGAAAATAAATTTAAAAGGAAAAATCTACTTGACAGAAAAAAAAATCCCACCATTATTTAATTTCCTAAAACATAATTCTCATAAAAGAATGTATAATTTAAAAATCAATAATAGAAAATTTATTTAAAATAAAAGTGACATTTGAAAGGCACTAAACATAAAATAATAAAAACAAATCAAGAAGGGAAAATGATTTAATAAAGTGTAATAATATAAATAAAGAAATAAAAGGGTGAGGATTTCAAAGTGGGAAACCCTAACCCTAATTTTGGATTTAGGGTTAGGCCCAACTTTAAAGTCCTCCCGAAACCCTAATTTGGTCATTTTTTTGTTGCAGGGATGGGCAGAGAGCTAAGAAGAAGAGTTATGCAAGAATGAGTATACACCCAAGTATACATGGGTGTATATACACACTCAAGTGTGTGTATATACCCCTATATATATTTGAGTATATACAAAGAGGAAATCAACAGAAGACGAGACAACCAGAAATTCTCATGGCTTCTCCAGCAATATACATCAAGGAAAAGATTTATTTAGTTTTATATATAGTCTTTGTTTACCTTAGATTTAATGATTTATTTTTCTTTAGGTTTTTTTTTTCTTGTACACGAAATAATCACAGTCACTCTATTTAACTGTATATTCTGGAATTTATAGCAAAGATAAATCTCTGTGGTAAAACCCCAGATCTTAGTTTTATGCATATATCTTTTTGTTTGTGCAGGCTCATAAAATTTTGTTTAACTACATTTGTAGTCTTTATTCACATTTCAAATCTGGGTTTACAGATTGGTAAAACCCTGTTAGGGTACATAACTTGATCTTTGTGGATCCCTAATAGAGTAACTCTATGTAAGATATGTGTATACCCAGACCTTTAGGATGCATCTAATATCTACTGGAAAGTGCCAGTAAATATTTCATTTTAATACTATTAAGTTTTATTGTTTTCCGCATATAAAACTATGTTCTCTATTATTTTTATTTGATTTAAAATATGCAGTAGCGGTTAATGATGAAAAAGAAATTCTTTAGCATTTTTTTTAATATTTCCCCTTTCTTAATAGTAAATAACATTTGTTTTTTTGTAAGAGATAATATATATGTAATATAATAATATATATATGTTATAAACAACAAATATATATTATTATATCATAAATATGATAAAAAAAAAAATTGAATCCAAAACTAAACACATAACTTCTATTCAATCTTAAAATGAAGACATATGGAGTAAAATATCTTGTATTAATATTTGTTTTTAAATAGTGAGAATGACCATTATTATGTAAATATATGTGTTTATAATACAGTTATATTTATATATTCTATAGTTGTAGATTTTTATTATTTTTTGAAATAACAACTAAGGACATGAGTAGCATGAAATATAGAAATTTCTGAAGCATATTCTTTAGAGCAATAATGTTATCTTAAGTGTACTATTAGTTTATAAACCTATAATTTTGCAAATATTCACAAGGGAATTACACTTCCAGATTTAAACCCAAGGATGTATTTTTAGAAATATATGCACTGTAATTAAATGTTTTCACAAGATCCACATAATATCCTTTTTGAAATCATTTACAAGAGAATTAACAATATTGCAAAATTAAATTCTCTCAAGAAAATAAAGACAATTTGTTTCATCTATAAATAAATCATTTAATTTAATAGAGAAATCTGAAATGTATGTGTTTAGAGAAATAATAGTAAAAGATAACAAGAGCTTAATGTACTTATACAAAAAATAATCCCAATCTCCTATATCAAATTTAAGTATACAACATCCTTCTTTACATAATGTTTTTAGAAGGGAAATTCTTCTTTCTTTTCCTTTGAATAATTTCAACCAGCAATATATAAATTTAATTCTGCTTTCTTTTACTTTGAATATATTCAACCAGCAACACATTAATTTATTTCTACCTATCCCATCAAATTATGGATATATATTGAACTTCATTTCACTTTGCTAACACAATGTCAAAACTTCGAATATAGGAATTTACATTGACAACACAATTACAAAAAAAATCATTTCTTCAACCAAGATCACAAACTTCCACATGTACACAATTAACTTGAAACTTTCATCTATTGAACCTTCCTTCAAAACCTACAACCAAAGATATTTATCACATGACCATGGAGGCTCACCTCCTAGCCAAGGCCATTACATGGCCACCCCCGAGCTAGGGGAAACAAGGTAGGATAGGTACACTCAAACAACATATTTACATCAACATGAAATTACAAACAACACAATTACTCCCAATCCCAAGTATTGCACATAGGATCATATATGATCCAACAATGGGCGAAGGTGGAAACAACCTTTTGGAGAGGCCATACTCAAAGAATAACAAGTACTTCCTTCTCAATAAAACATTCCTTCGCAAGGCTCAATCCCAAACATACTAGCTCATCTCATAGAGCACAATTCACAACCCTTATGGCCCCCAATTTTGCAACACAAGTAGGCTACAAGGATGCCCATACATCCATGTTCTACACAAAAAGTTTTCCCAACTAAGCCCTTCACCTTAAGACTCTCAATCCTCCCAAAGATGAGTGTAGTCTTGCACTCCCATAACATTCATACAACAAAACAAAGAGAAACAAAAAGACTTCATGAAAACATTTGAAAGCACAACACAAAAATTTTCACAACATATTTCAACATTAATATACAATTTCATAAACAAGACTTCCATGATAGATGCACCTACCTTCTATCAAGAGTATGGAAAAGGTGAATTTGATGAAGAGATCAAACCTCCCTTTCCTGTCTTATCCTTCTCCTTCTCAAGCAACTAGATCTTCCCAAGTCAAATTCTCCTCCCAAAAAAAATTAAAAAAAGCATAGTGTAGAAGTGTCTCATCTCTTCTCATGAAAATCTTTTGTTAATAGGAAAAACATTCTCCTAACCTCTACCTCACAATCCCATGAGAAATAATTTCTTGAAAAGTGATCCCCTTCCCTTTTTGTTCCCCTTTTGAGTATGAGGAGAAAACCAAGGAATGGGGAGAAGGGATAGTCTTGAACCTCTCTCCCATTTTCGCCACTTCCAAGAAGGAACTTTTTTGAGAGGCCATATTCAAGTCTTGGGAGTTGAAATGGTCAAAAATTGACCCATAACCCAAAGTACCATTATGGGGGTAGCTTATTTTAACCTTAACCACTCCCTAGGGCTCATTTTAACCTCCAAAAAACCATGTGAAGTTTACCTTCGAAAATGGACATTATGGGACTCATCTCTTGGTTTCCTAAACAAGTAACCCTACATGGGAACTCAACAAGGTGACTCTAGGGTGGTTTATAATCCCACTAACCCACTTGGGCATGCCAACACACATGAACAGGTGTTAAGTGACACAACATAAAAATAACACATCACTTTTACACATAGCATGCCAAATGGATAAATCACAATTACAATTAACAAAATACATTTCATCCAAATATGCATATTTACAATTACAAAATACATTACACCAATACATCACATTTATGAAATAAAACACATAACAACGAGGTTACTTCTCTTCATAGAGTTAACCTTGGCCTTTTACAATTTTCACATAAATCCATCCTTGTTTCCCTGCATTAGAACCATGGTCATAACCCTATACACTCACTCAAATTATCAGTATCTCATGAATATACAAAACAAAAACATATATAAATAAAGCAGTGTAGGATCCATGATAACAGACAAACACGTACATACTAGCAAATTGTATTTCATGATTTCATCACAATTTGAAACAACATTTGTAATCTATTTCCATATACAACATATGTAACTTTAACTTAATTTCTACTTTATCAATTAACCCTAATTCATTTGCATACTCAACTTGTAAGACAATCAGTATCCTACTCGTTTCAATTTTTATTTCATAAGTCAATGTACATCAAAATGTAAGATTTAGAATTCAATTATCCTTCTATATCATATAATCAGGATCAACATATAAAGATATATCTAACATCATCATCTGCAAAATCATATAGAAATCATCACATAAAGCCAAAGATATGAAATCACTATCAGAGTAAGTCTAATGTATCTAAATGGTGGAACATCAAGACCTAGCAATTCAACTTACAGCAAGTTCACATCTTAACCTAATATAAACTTAAATGGTCATTTATGCGAGAATACATATCGAATTGCGACATCTCAACATTCTAAAGTGTGTATTTCTACCTACACAATCTCTTCACACCCTTCCTACTGCATTTGTGTTCAAGAAATTACATACACAAGGAAACAACATTTAGCTTCTTTAAAATCTACATTTTGCCTTATTATTATTTAATGTGCTTTGTTCCAATTCAGTTTCTTCAAAACAAGTGCTCCATTGCACTAACATATAAATTAGATGGATACAATTAACTCTATTGAAAACATAGCTCTTCCTAGAATCATAAACACATGTACAAAAGCAACAAGATATTGTGTACATCACAAGGTAGACTCATTCTAATCACTATGGAACATCATAAAATAATTCATTACCACATCTAATGACCCCAAATCAACTCAAGGCAACATAAATATGTTCTAAAATCAGATCCTCCTCATGGTACATCCTTACATGGGACCAATATGATCTTACTCAATGAGTGTGAAGGTCAAAACAACACTATCAGGATGCTCGTAATAAGAGTCAAATGAGGGAGGCACTACATCATCCCCCCCAAGGACTAGGCTTACTCCTGGAAGTCGAAAAGTCAAGCTGGAGGGAAATGCTATATATGCACAGTCCCACTATCCTAGAAAAATAATACTTACCAAACCCCTCAATATCACAATTTTTTGATTAACCGATTTTACAACTTCTGGAGGGATCCATCCTACAAAAGAAATCATTGATGAATCTCACAAATCCCTTCCTTTGTAGGTCATAATCTGAAAGGAGATCACATATAAACATTTCCTTAACTGTAAATGGTGTAAATATTTCTCTAAAACTACACATGAGGCACTCATAACCTAACATTGCCTCCCAAGATATTCCAGGGTTGAGACTCCAAGAGCTTCAAGTTATCATCTCGGTAACATGGGACAATTTCCATTTTTTCAATATCGCACTCCTTAAAGGAATGCTACATCTTACTTGAATGAACCAAGGTCATATCTCAAAGGATTTCCTCTCACAAGAAAGGGCTTTCAAAATAGAGGCTCATTGATGCACCCTTTCCATCTATAGGAATAAATAGAGTACCTTAAGATAATCCCCAAGAGTAGGATTAGTATGTTTCCATGATGACGAGTGGTCACATAACCTTGGGGTAAAGGGTCGCTTAACCAATAGTATCATAGTCCTACCACATGGTGATCAACAAGTCCAAAAAGGGACGACCTCAGAAACTCATCCACAATTCCCAAAATTTAAAAGAATGATGAGCTTAAGAATCCATTACCTTCTATCCCAGCCTAGGGATACCTCAAACCAAGCCATCCTCTAGTAGCTCATATAATTAACAAGAAGTTTCCCCAAGGGGGATCAAATTGATAGAAATGATAGCATGACTAAAAAATACGCATAAAGGGGTGTAAAACACCACCAAAATATCAGAACCATAAAGGCCCACCACATGGATTGCATCTCCAAAGTGGTCTAAGTCACACCTAACAATCCATCATAACCATAATAAGAAGAGGAAATTTTCCTGTTTTTCCAAAACACATCATGGGATCAAGGAGGATTCCCATTAACCATACATTCTAGTTTCCCTAGTGGAAAGGAAAGGTTCATATGTCATCATGTAAGCCATGAAAGGACTAAAATACAAGTGACATATCTCGACTGATTTACATTATTTCCAAATGAGGTGTGCCCATCCTCCAATCATTTTTTTAATGTTACAGACCAACCTTAGCCCTCACTTTCATGATATGATCTAACCAATAATGGTTTCAATGCAGGTAGTAGCTCCCACACAAGGGAAACTTATGAGTTGTACTCTTAGTCAACAACTAATCTTAGCATGCATCCACTATGTTACTATCATGCTCCACATCTTTACCATAACAAGGGTAAAATAAAGTGTATCCTTCCTGGTGTTCCCCTTTATACATATTGTCAATGATCCACAATGAACTGGCTAGAGTCACAACACAAGGTCTGGCCAGCAAGTTAAAAACATTTGGGATAGTCACCAAGAACCAAAAGAAAGGTAAACCCTAATGGGATACCCATTAATTTCAACAGTAAATTCAAAAATGAGCTCATTTAAACAATAAATGGAATGTGTTAAATAAATCATAGAAAGATAGATTTGGTGACCATTTCCAAGCATAAAATAACCAAAATGTGCTAGCCCACACAACATGAGGAAAGTTCCTCTACAATAGATAATCAAAACAAAAGAATAATAATTAAATCAAATAGTCATTCACAAAGCATTGCGATTGAAATCAATCATGTAAGAGGGATGAATCACCACAAGACAATGAGGGCACCACTTCACATCCACTTAGAGAACACATCCACCACATACAGTTCACAGATATAAATATTACTAAAATACCGGTAGTTGCAACCTTACCCTTACCCTTAAAAATCTTCTCTTCCACCTTGTTGTAGTAATCCTTATAATGAAGTAAATTCAGTTAGATGAAAGCCTTCTACCACTCCACAACATATATAGAGAGATCCACTCAAATTCGTAACATGGACCTTGAACTCTCGAGGGGGGGTTTTCTTTGCATTCTTGGAACATATTTGAATCCATCACGAGGTTCTTCCCCATAGCTAGGGTATGCACATCTTGTGCTACGTACCTAGAAAAGGGTTTATGCAATAAGACATCACTTCAAGGTGTTGTAGGAATCTCCACACAACATAAATGATAATAAAAATTTGACTCACAAGAGGCATAGAAGGACAAGTGGAAAGGCATAAGTATGGTTCTAAAGGTCATAATACTAGGTACCCATGGTTACATAGCAAGAAAAAACCCACATAAAATATCACACTCCCGCAAAAATGATAGACTCTTCTACTAGAGATCACAATATCCATGAGCAATCTTGGATCCTGAGCCATTATCCAAAGGCCTAACACAACAAGTTTCATCACAGTCTCATGATGCCATAACAATATAAATATAAGATGCATTATCATCCGAAAGGTGAAATTTAACGGGTTCCCTTACCAAGCATAGAAACCAAACTTACATTCTGTCCACACACGGTCATGCTAGCAAGTGAACTGCTACCAGGCTACCAAGTGCATCAGGGAACTCAACATATGTACAGAACCCACCCTGTCACACCTAGTGACATCACTACCTTGGTTGCCAAGCTAACCACACTACAGATCACGAATGGGTTTCTAGGCACTCAAAACTAAGGACAATATAAAACATCCTAGGAGGCACTCCTTCCTAATCCACATATTTCTTGGGTTAGTTTTCTCAATAAGCCACCAAGATACATTAGGAGGGCACCCAAGCTACAAGTCATCTACAAGCTTCTAAAGCTATAAATATGAGGCCACATAACATGAGATCCAGGTGGTCGACCATGGGCTTGGTCCAACACCTTCCTCCGAGGCAGTTACTATGCTTCGGTATTGGGTCATGAGTTGTTCAGGAAGAGGGATCATGATTTCCTTCACGTATCTTCGACTCCTTGCTCCACTTCCTGTGTGCTGAGAAACACAACTAAGACATTTCCATTTTTCACGTGCTTTTCTTGCTTCAAGTAGGCATCTTACAGTTTTTTTTAATATTAAAATGAGAAATGCAATGGTTTAAGGTTCCAAGTGTTGAAACTGTGCTCTGATACCAGAATGTCATGCCCAAAAACTAGGACAAAACACAACAACAATTTTTTTTTTGAACAGATCACTAAACAACTCCTAGGTTGCACACTAAGCTTTTCTAAAACTCAATACGTAAAATAATGACCAACACATGCAACTCTCAAGGGAAACCATGGCATGCACTAGCGTGCCAACATCCCTTTCTTGTCGAATGCGTGAGTCTAGTAAAACCCTAATTAGGGTTTAACACATAAGTTACAAGGAGGAAAATCCATATTTTACTAATTAGAACATTATTAAGTTTGATTAATAAGAATAATATCATTGTAATCAAAGGATGGTATTAACTCCAATTAAGGTTCAAAAAATCATATTAGTTAGTTCGACTAAGGGGATTAGAACATTATAATAATACAAAAAAAATGTCCAATCGATTGATATTATTATTAGGGAAAAATAATTCAATTAAGACTCTCCTAGGAATTCATTAATTTATTTACCACCTAATAATTCATATATATATATAAAAAAATCTGCAAGTATCATCAGATAAAATAATTCAACTAATTTACTATAATTTAAACATTAAAAATTCCTTAATTATTATAAGTAAGAAATTATATAACATATAAAGCCTAAAACTTAAATCTCAATAGTGAATTAAATTATTATAAAGATTATTTTAATAAAACTCTCAACATTAACATTTTTAAATAATGTTATTATTTCTTTTATAAATATTAAATAAACTGATTATGACCCACTTGGTAAATAAAACTCACCAATTTTATTTTTCGAAGGATTTAAAAATAATAAAGCTATAAAATCCTAAAACATCTAAAAAAAAATCAAAAAGAATTGTGGGATTCTAACCCACTAAATTAGAAAATAAATTTAAAAGGAAAAATCTACTTGACCAAAAAAAAAAATCCCACCATTATTTAATTTCCTAAAACATAATTCTCATAAAAGAATGTATAATTTAAAAATCAATAATAGAAAATTTATTTAAAATAAAAGTGACATTTGAAAGGCACTTAACATAAAATAATAAAAACAAATCAAGAAGGGAAAATGATTTAATAAAGGCCCCGTTTGTTTGCTGGAAGATGGGTGGAATTAGAAGATGATAATCTGATTTTGACCAATATCCACTGTTTGGAACCCTTAAAGTCAAAATCGGGTTATCATCTCAAAACCTGAATATGGGTCTAAAATGAGAATATGTATCTTTCAGCCAAAGAGGTAGAATATGTTTTGATAACCCAATTTTAACCGATTATATACCCAATTTGATGAACGGTCGGGTTCGCGTCTTCCCGCATCTGTAGAAATATTTCAAAAATCTTCTTACGGTCTGGGAAGAGATGGGGGAAACTGAGAAGAGCAGGGTCACTGCGCCAAGCCAGACACGCGATCGATTCCCCGTGAATCACATTTCGGCCGCCCATTTTCCCCACCGCCGTTGCCGAACTCCTCTGTAATGCACGCTCTTCTCATCCCGTTGTATTTCCCTCTTTTGCTCTTTGCCTGCTTGCGGCGCCATTCAAAATCCAAATCCTGTGAAGAAAAGTGTCCCCAATCAGTGTAAGAAATGACATCTTTGCTTATTTAAGCACTTAAATTTTAGGAAAATGACTGTATCTCATGAAAGGGAAGATTTGTCCCCAAAGTTTTTTTAGCAGTGAGGGTTTAGTGGTATATCGTTGAGCAAAATTTTGTTACTAGATTAGGGCAAACATTAAACTTGATTTTGTTAAAGGCCCCGTTTGTTTGCGGAATTGGAATTTGAGTCAAAACTTGATTATCTCAAAATCAACCAAACGGTCTAAAACATCTTCCGAATATACAAAATTAGAATTTGAAAACTTGATTTTGAGATAATCAGATTTTGACTCAAATTCTAATTCTGCAAACAAACGGGACCAAAGTGTAATAACATAAATAAAGAAGTAAAAGGGTGAGGATTTCAAAGTGGGAATCCCTAACCCTAATTTCGGATTTAGGGTTAGGCCCAACTTTAAAGTCCTCCTGAAACCCTAATTTGGTCATTTTGTTGTTGCAGGGATGGGCAGAGAGCTAAGAAGAAGAGTTATGCAAGAATGAGTATACACCCAAGTATACATGGGTGTATATACACACTCAAGTGTGTGTGTATACCCCTATATATATTTGAGTATATACAAAGAGGAAATCAACAGAAGAGGAGACAACCATAAATTATCATGGCTTCTCCAGCAATATACATCAAGGAAAAGATTTATTTAGTTTTATATATAGTCTTTGTTTACCTTAGATTTAATGATTTATTTTTCTTTCAATTTTTTTTTCTTATACACGAAATAATCATAGTCACTCTATTTAACTGTATATTCTAGGTTTTATAGCAGAGATAAATCTCTGTGGTAGAACCCCAGATCTCAGTTTTATGCATATATCTTTTTGTTTGTGCAGGCTCATAAAATTTTGTTTAACTACATTTGTAGTCTTTATTCACATTTCAAATCTGGGTTTACAGATTGGTACAACCCTGTTAGGGTACAAAACTTGCTCTCTGTGGATCCCTAAAAGAGTAACTCTCTATAAGATATGTGTATACCCAGATCTTTAGGATGCATCTAATATCTACTGGGAAGTGCCAGTAAATATTTCATTTTAATACTATTAAGTTTTATTGTTTTCCGCATATAAAACTATGTTCTCTATTATTTTTATTTGATTTAAAATATGCAGTAGCGGTTAATGATGAAAAAGAAATTCTTTAGCATTTTTTTTAATATTTCCCCTTTCTTAATAGTAAATAACATTATTTTTTTGTAAGAGATAATATATATGTAATATAATAATATATATATGTTATAAACAACATATATATATTATTATATCATAAATATGATAAAAAAAAATTGAATCCAAAACTGAACACATAACTTCTATTTAATCTTAAAATGAAGACATATGGAGTAAAATATCTTGTATTAATATTTGTTTTTAAATAGTGAGAATGACCATTATTATGTAAATATATGTGTTTATAATACAGTTATATTTATATATTCTATAGTTGTAGATTTTTATTATTTTTTGAAATAACAACTAAGGACATGAGTAGCATGAAATATAGAAATTTCTGAAGCATATTCTTTAGAGCAATAATGTTATCTTAAGTGTACTATTAGTTTATAAACCTATAATTTTGCAAATATTCACAAGGGAATTACACTTCCAGATTTAAACCCAAGGATGTATTTTTAGAAATATATGCACTGTAATTAAATGTTTTCACAAGATCCACATAATATCCTTTTTGAAATCATTTACAAGAGAATTAACAATATTGCAAAATTAAATTCTCTCAAAAAAATAAAGACAATTTGTTTCATCTATAAATAAATCATTTAATTTAATAGAGAAATCTGAAATGTATGTGTTTAGAGAAATAATAGTAAAAGATAACAAGAGCTTAATGTACTTATACAAAAAATAATCCCAATCTCCTATATCAAATTTAAGTATACAACATCCTTCTTTACATAATGTTTTTAGAAGGGAAATTCTTCTTTCTTTTCCTTTGAATAATTTCAACCAGCAATATATAAATTTAATTCTGCTTTCTTTTACTTTGAATATATTCAACCAGCAACACATTAATTTATTTCTACCTATCCCATCAAATTATGGATATATATTGAACTTCATTTCACTTTTCTAACACAATGTCAAAACTTTGAATATAGGAATTTACATTGACAACACAATTACAAAAAAAATAATTTCTTCAACCAAGATCACAAACTTCCACATGTACACAATTAACTTGAAACTTTCATCTGTTGAACCTTCCTTCAAAACCCGCTACCAAAGATATTTATCACATGACCATGGAGGCTCACCTCCCAGCCAAGGCCATTACATGGCCACCCCCGAGCTAGGGGAAACAAGGTAGGATAGGTACACTCAAACAACATATTTACATCAACATGAAATTACAAACAACACAATTACTCCCAATCCCAAGTATTGCACATAGGATCATATATGATCCAACAATGGGCGAAGGTGGAAACAACCTTTTGGAGAGGCCATACTCAAAGAATAACAAGTGCTTCCTTCTCAATAAAACATTCCTTCGCAAGGCTCAATCCCAAACATACTAGCTCATCTCATAGAGCACAATTCACAACCCTTATGGCCCCCAATTTTGCAACACAAGTAGGCTACAAGGATGCCCATACATCCATGTTCTACACAAAAAGTTTTCCCAACTAAGCCCTTCACCCCAAGACTCTCAATCCTCCCAAAGATGAGTGTAGTCTTGCACTCCCATAACATTCATACAACAAAACAAAGAGAAACAAGAAGACTTCATGAAAACATTTGAAAGCACAACACAAAAAATTTCACAACATATTTCAACATTACTATACAATTTCATAAACAAGACTTCCATGATAGATGCACCTACCTTCTATCAAGAGTATGGAAAAGGTGAATTTGATGAAGAGATCAAACCTCCCTTTCCTGTCTTATCCTTCTCCTTCTCAAGCAACTAGATCTTCCCAAGTCAAATTCTCCTCCCAAAAAAAATTAAAAAAAGCATAGTGTAGAAGTGTCTCATCTCTTCTCATGAAAATCTTTTGTTAATAGGAAAAACATTCTCCTAACCTCTACCTCACAATCCCAAGGAGAAAGAATTTCTTGAAAAAGTGATCCCCTTCCCTTTTTGTGCCCCTTTTGAGTATGAGGAGAAAACCAAGGAATGGGGAGAAGGGATAGTCTTGAACCTCTCTCCCATTTTCGCCACTTCCAAGAAGGCACTTTTTTGAGAGGCCATATTCAAGTCTTGGGAGTTGAAATGGTAAAAAATTGACCCATAATCCAAAGTACCATTATGGGGGTAGCTTATTTTAACCTTAACCACTCCCTAGGGCTCATTTTAACCTCTAAAAAACCATGTGAAGTTTACCTTCGAAAATGGACATTATGGGACTCATCTCTTGGTTTCCTAAACAAGTAACCCTACATGGGAACTCAACAAGGTGACTCTAGGGTGGTGTATAATCTCACTAACCCACTTGGGCATGCCAACACACATGAACAAGTGTCAAGTGACACAACATAAAAATAACACATCACTTTTACACATAGCATGCCAAATGGATAAATCACAATTTCAATTAACAAAATACATTACACCAATACATCACATTTACTAAATAAAACACATAACAACAAGGTTACTTCTCTTCATAGAGTTAACCTTGGCCTTTTACAATTTTCACATAAATCCATCCTTGTTTCCCCGGATTGGAACCATGGTCATAACCCTGTACACTCACTCAAATTATCAGTATCTCATGAATATACAAAACAAAAACATATATAAATAAAGCAATGCATGATCCATGATAACAAACAAACACGTACATACTAGCAAATTGTATTTCATGATTTCATCACAATTTAAAACAACATTTGTAATCTATTTCCATATATAGCATATGTAACTTTAACTTAATTTCTACTTTATCAATTAACCCTAATTCAGTTGCATACTCAACTTGTAAGACAATCAGTATCCTACTCGTTTCAATTTCTATTTCATAAGTCAATGTACATCAAAATGTAAGATTTAGAATTCAATTATCCTTCTATATCATATAATCAGGATCAATATATAAAGATATATCTAACATCATCATCTACAAAATCATATAAAAATCATCACATAAAGCCAAAGATATGAAATCACTATCAGAGTAAGTCTAATGTATCTAAATGGTGGAACATCAAGACCTAGCAATTTAACTTACAACAAGTTCACATCTCAACCTAATATAAACTTAAATGGTCATTTATGCGAGCATACATATCCAATTGTGACATCTCAACATTCTAAAGTGTGTATTTCTACCTACACAATTCACGACTCTTCAGACCCTTCCTACTGCATTTGTGTTCAAGAAATTACATACACAAGGAAACAACATTTAGCTTCTTTAAATTCTACATTTCACCTTATTATTATTTAATGTGCCTTGTTCAAATTCAATTTCCTTAAAACAAGCGCTCCATTGCACTAACATACAAATCAGATGGATACAATTGACCCTATTGAAAACATAGCACATCCTAGAATCATAGACACGTGTACAAAAGAAACAAGATATTGTGTACATCACAAGGTAGACTCATTCTAATCACTATGGAACATCATAAAACAATTCATTACCACATCTAATGACCCCAAATCAACTCAAGGCAACATAAATATGTTCTAAAATCAGATCCTCCTCGTGGTACATCCTTACATGGGACCAATATGATCTTACTCAACGAGTGTGAAGGTCAAAACAACACTATCAAGATGCTCGTAATAAGAGTCAAATGAGGGAGGCACTACATTTGACAAGCTCTTTTTTTGTAAAACCTTTACAATACATGTCTAGTTTTTCTTACATGTAGAAATCATTATTGTTAGAATGTTGTTTAATTAAACAACATGTTACTTTACTAATAAAAACAAATGCAATGTATGTCTTCTTTACTTACTAAGGAAAAGTCCTTTATGGTGTAGCATTTGAATATAGTTGCTTCACAGTTAAACTTTCCTTAGTGTTCAAGTGCTCTTTGTTAGAAGATTTACCATTTTTTTTGGATCTCATGACTTCATTTATTTGTAAATGTGTGTGTGTGTGTGTGTGTGTGCATACATATGTATATCTACATCTATAACACACACACACATGCTCGAGCACGAGTGCACACACACACACACATACATACATCACTTAAGAAATCAAAATAAATTATTTATAATGCATTGTTTTCTTCTAAAATGTATGGTTTAGTTCATTCTCACAAGACTTAACTTCATCTATCGATAATCTAATCATGTTTACTTTCATATATTGTATTATTATACAACATCTTGTCCTAAAAGAATATAACAAAAAAAAAATTAAAAATTATTATTTAAAGATTGTTACCTTATTATTGTCATCATCATAAAAGTATTTATTCTTCTAGAAAAAATAATGGTTTAAAAGAGTTAAGTGTCATAGTAAAAGCCCAGTAAATTTTTGGCTATCTCAAAAGTCTCTATACTTAGCCATTTTTTATCATGTTGACACTTTTACCAGTTTTGGAAACCACGTTGATAAATGACATGGTTTTGCTAACCAAAAGTTTTGCCAAAATATGTATATTTCATTCCTCTCTCTTTTTTGTTGGTGTTTTGAGTTAAAATGCAAACTTATAAATTTCTTTAGTCCAAAGTCTTTTTTGAGTCGAATTTGTGTTGGTATTTTCACACATTTCGGTAACTTTTGAAGTTTTGTTAACTCTTCAAACTTTAAAAAGTTCCCCTTGTTAAGTATTTTTTGTGGTTTTCTAAACCTTTCAAATGCCTAACAAGGATGATTTCAAAGGTGTACTATCAGTAAAAACAATTAAAGTTTAGTTCAAAAGAAGTGAATGGTGTTGATAACTTTCATGGTTTGCAAAAATAGCCTAACCTGAACGACAAATTTCTTAACACGAGAGGCTTCATCGACGAAGAGCTAAGTCAAAACTTGAGAAAGTCAACATTATTGGGAGATTGCAAGGTTTTAAAAACCCATGAAATTATGGTGAAATTATCAATGCAATTCGGGATAGTATATTGAAGACCAACAAAGTTCACATAAAGGGCCAATTCATCAAAAATGAGAAATGAGCTTGAGATCTTCAAAATAAATACATGTTGTTGGTAAAAGGAGGAGTTTTCAAAACTCGTCAACAACAATTGAAAACAAATGTCTCCAAATCACTGATAAAGAGAAAAAAATGAGGATTGTAAAGAGGGAAGTGTTATGTTGGAAAATTGCAAGGTTTGCAGAACTAACATATCCTCCAATTAGATTAGCATAATGGGGGACTTGACTGAGGATGTATTAATGAGTCAAAGTTTGAACAAAGAAAAAATTATCAGTAGGTTTATGAGTTATCAAAACTTATGAAACATCCACAAATTTATCAAGCAAGACTAAAACACTAATAAATAATTAAGATGAAGTTTAAAAAAATGTCAATAATATGAAGGGTTATCAAAACCAACCAGAGTATTGACAAGGTTCATAGAGAAGATAAATGTGTTGATAAGAAGAAAGGCTTAGGATGAAGTACAGTCAGAAGTGGCTGGAGTTACAACTTGGGGACCACTCTTTAGTCAGTTACATTCATAATTGCTAGAATATATTGACAACCTTTCATCCATGAATTTAAGTTGGAACATGGTTTTTTTAATAAAGTTCATTTTAATGATATCTTAACTCATTACATAAATTGAAGGGTCATCTCTTGGCTATTTATTGTAAAGTTTTCTAGATTTAAAGGGTCTAAATTCTGATCTCTCTTAAGCTTTGACAAATGAGTGAGACTTGATCAAAAGGAGGCATTTTAATTTCAGCTCTATGAGAGAGTGAGGGGGGGTATAAGTGTCCACTCTTTTTTTTTTTGAAATTAGTTAAACCTAACCTTCAAAGAGAAATTGGAGGGTCTTGCACTCAAAATTAGAAGATGTGTAAAGAATAAGAATTGTAGTACTTTGAATCTAGTTTCTAAACTACTAGATTTTTTTGATTTTTTTTTTAAAGATTAAGAGGGTCAAGCCCTCCATGCATGAAAAAAAGTTCCTAATTTTTTTAGAAAAATATAATATAGTTGTTTTTGTGCACTCAACAAAAGATATAATTAGATTTAGTATTTTGAAAAATAATTTGGTAGGATGGTAGGTAAGAGTGAGATCTAGAAGTTGTGTATTTTTTTGTAATTTTATGTTGAGTTCCTTTTTAATGATTTTTTGAAGTGACTGCATCCTAAAAATCTGGTATCTATTTTTAAAAGTGTATAGATTCAAGTGTAGAATAGTAATATGTAATTTTTTTTGCAATTGGTCAAGTAGATCAAAAGTTATTAAAAAAATGGTAGACATGTTTGTGAGGCTTTTCAAGACACTGGTAAAGAATATTATTTTTCATTATGTTAATGTTGTCCAAAAATTGAAAAACTTATATGATTAGAAAGATGAGAAGATGTGTGAGATTATGGCGGTAATTCTAGAGATACCCACTTGATCATTTGTAAACCCGATGAGGATGAAGTCAAGAATTCATGTTGGAAGATGAAAAAATGTGTAAAGGGACTAAAATGGAGGGAAATGAACTTTCAATCCTTAGTTTTTTTTACCAACCCTTTTTCCTAGACTAAAACACATACGAGTTTTGGTGTCCATCATAATACGCTCAAGTTTTTAAAAGAAAAAAGTACATTTTGAGTCTTTCATAATGAGTACGCATTTTGGAGATGTAAAGGCATGCCTCTTCTCATTTCCTCTCTCTCAGTCTCTCTCTCTCATCTTCCTTCCCTCATCAACTTCTCTATCCATTATGAGCCATAATTATCCTTCTTGATCTCTATCTCATCTCTCTCCCCCTCCCTCTTCTCTTTTCCTCATCTCTCTCTCTCTCTCTCTTCCTGGGTTCCTAGTTTTATGAAACCCCAATGGGTTATGGAAAAGTAGAGTTGAACCTCTAATTTTTCATAACTTGAACGCATTATGAGGAAAATGTTAACATTGGTTTTAGGTTTCCATAACCCGTATGAGTTATGATAAAATCCATATAATATATTCCCAATGGCCTAGAAACTAGCACTGCAAGTTGTTTGAAGGTCCCACTGCACTGTTTGGCATCAATTTCTAGGACAGTAATAGTCAGGTTTGCAGTTTTTTTTTATCAATTTTTCTTTGAAATGATTGATTTTTTTAATTTTTTTGGTTTGTTACTTTAGATTATAATAAAATTATGTTCATTTGTTATTTTCTTTCTATTTGATTGTGTATTTTCATCACGATGTTATGTGTAGGACAATCAATATTAATGTAATGGGAAAGAACAAGACAGGAACAAATAAACAATGAGAGGCAACAAAGATAAGACAAAGAAAATGTATGAGGAGGTTATGTGGAGGTACATCATCTAATGCACCTAATGAAATTGATGAACATGCAACAATAAAAAATTCACATGATAAATGTACCTAATGCACCAAATCAAAATGATAAGCATGCACCAATTCAAATGCATGTGATGAATGCAACTAATGAATGCAATGAATGTACTCCATTTGAAATCAATGTGATGAATGCAAGTAATGAATTTGAAGAAGATACACCACTTCAATTTGATAAGATTAATCCACCTAATGAAAACCAAGAGCATGCACGTATCTTAACACCTCCTAGAATAATTCGTAGAAAACCAAAGTTTCTAAATGACATTGATGAAAATATTGTGAGGTCAATGCATGATAAAATTTCCAAAAGAACTTGTAGAAGACTAGTTAAAATAATTTGGAATAACTACTGTGAAAATTTAAACCAAATTGGAAGATGCCAATTAGTTGAAATGATTAAAAATCTAAAATTTAGAGAGACAATGATAATTTTGGGGTTAAGAACAACCAAAAATAGTAGTGAAAGAACTGTTGTGATAAATCTATTTGATTCATACCAAGCCATTGGTATGGAAGCACGTACAAAAGATGATAATGTTACTCGAAGTGTCCTCACATAAACCATAATGGGAAAGGAAATGAAAAAATCTCGTTTAATAAGCAAAACAAGCAATTCGTTAAGGATAAGTAGAACAACATTACCCAATGCCTTAGAGAGGCGAGAGAAAATTGGGGATCCTAACAATAATTATCTTTGGTCATTCTTGGGTAGACTCCCACGCAAGGACGAGGTTGTTGTTGATGCACTAAGAATGTTAATTGACAAATTTTGGCATGACAACATAAGGGTTTCACCCAACCAAAGATATGTTGTTAGAAGGCGAATTGGAATTAGAAATCATGAACCACATCCAAAACACTATTTAGACATGACTCAAACACAATTTTATGAAATGTTTCTTCAAAGCTTTCCTCATATTAAAATTAGCCAAAGACTTTTTGAGATGAAAAAACTATTTTATGTTAAGATTAATCATGCACGTACTATGTGTTTTTGTAGGGTCCATGTTGAATTTTTCATGCATTGTGATATTTATCATTATATATGTTGCACTTTTCATACTAATGATATTTTACAAGAATGTGGTCTACGAGAACCTCCTAAGTCACTAAGAGAATTTATTTCAAGTGTACTATGTAGATGAGATGACGTGTGCATTTATTAGAAGATGATGTGTTTGGAAGGATTTTATCCTACATGTGGTGGTTTGCAACAGTTTCCTAGATGCCTACATCTATCTATAGCACACGTGAAACTGGTAAGCAACTAGTTTCTATTGGAAAATACAAGTCAATTACATATGGTGTTAAAGATGGAAAAGAATTAAAGAGGTGTGAGTTAGTGAAAAAGAATATAGGTGTAGCTGATTTTATGAAGATGTTTCAAGAGAAACTAGATTATGAGTACATAGGTCACACACATCGAGTTAGGTGGTTAGATGAGCAATTCAAGTTGTGTAAGGACACTTTCCCCCTCAGTACTATTGTGTCTATCATTAATTTTTATGATAATTATACATTGAAACCTTAAAATGAAGTGCAACCTATGTATTACCACTCTACACAAGTTATAATTTTTGTACACATAGCATTCATGCATGCACATGATAGCATAGAGGAGGACATAAAGGTTATAAGAGAGTAACACTTCTATATCAATGATGATCGTACTCATTCGTCAGAGTTTGTGCAAGGATTCTTTACAGTATTCTATGATAGCTTAAGGGAAAGAGGTATAAGATACAACCAACACTTAATATGGTCGAACAATTGCACTGCACAATTCAAGAATGCAAGGATGTTCTATTAGTTAACTAGGATGCATGTGACAAGTGATGTACAACATTTTTGTAATTTCACTGAGGCAGGGCATGGAAAATGAGAGCATGATGGCGCAGGAGCATGTGTGAAAAGAGATCTTACTAGAGAGGAATTGAAGTACGAAGTTGGCACAGTGTTAATAGATGCAGAAATAATTGAGTAATGGTGTAACTCTATTATGGGACTAGGTTTTATGCACCCTAAAATGGTCGCCTAGACTTTGGGCCCCCATTTAGCAATTTATCAAATCCCTGAATCAATATTTTCAAAAATCAACAATATCAATTATATCAATTTCCTTGATCAAATGATAATCAATTCGATATTTCCTAAGGTTTGAGCCTTATTTAATTTTAAAAAGAAAAAAATAAAAAATAAAAATCTTATTTAAATAAGAGAACATGCTCCCTTTTAATTAATTAAAAATCTCTTTTAATTAAATAATAAAATCACTTTATCCTAAGCCTTTATTTAATTAAAAGAAATTTCCTCCCCTTTTATTTAAATAAAAAATCTTCACTTTTCTTCTTATCCTATGTTGCACAAATAAAGCATTATTCTTATTTTATAAAAAGAGAAAAAGCACTTTTTGTCTCATATGGACATAAAGTCAACTCCTATTTTCTTATTGGAGGATATTTGTGCATAAGGATCAAGCTTCTATTTTTCTCCACCGTTGATTAAGTCTTTTGCCTCTTAATCTCAATGGTCCATTTTCATATCATTCTCTATAAAAGAAGAGCTCTCTTCCTCATTTTCATATCTTAGGTTTTTATGCTAATGTTATGCTGCAGGTTTTCTAGGTCATTTGGAGCTCTTTGAAGACATTCTTGCATCCAAGCTTTGAAGACTTGTTATTGCATTTCATTGTAGTTGCATATTTCCTTTCTTAGTTGCATACTCATGGCATATTAGCTTAGATTTCCTTTTATACAATAGATTAACTTGCATTCTCATATAGATTTGCATTGCATTGCATACATTTGGTTTTATTGGAGATATTGGCATTCTTGCCCTTGTTTTCATTGTGAATCTCTCATTGTGTGGTTGACTAGCAAGGTCATGAGTTTATAGCTCTATCTGAGAGCAATTTTACAAATCTTGCAACTCCATGCATAAAGAGCTATGGATCGATTTGTGAGGGCTCATTCTTGAGTTTTCTTGCATGTAAGGATTCATAGAAGTGTGGTCACATTTTCACCATACATTTTTGGTGCCCATCGTGGGGCAACCCACCTCTTGCATGTTGATTTTGATTATTTTTGGAGCTAACCCTTGTGCAGATTTGTTTGGAGACGAAAAACCCTAGATTTGAAAGATTTGATCATATCTCCCAAACGACTTGGTTTTTTGGTCTAAAATTTTTTTTGTAAGTTGATGACATATCAAAGAAGCTCCAAAAAAAAATTTAGAATTTTCGGAGGTGATTTGTATTTTTTCTTGATTTTTCATAAAAAATCAATTTTTTGCACAAATCAATGTATTTTTTGGAAATTTTTTCATTTCTGGAAAGGTCTTGGAATTCTATAGGGGGTCCATTCACTGTGTTTTTAATTTAGAAATCATATCATAGCTCATTTGGTCAATTTATAAAAACTGGTCTATTTTGGTAAAATGGGTCTCTAGAGCACAAATGAAGAGATTTTTCTGAAATTTTTACATTTTTGGAAAGCTCTCTATTTTTTGATAGAGGTCTCTTTTCTGTATTTTGGGTTTAGGGTCTGAATTCATGTGGTAAAAATCAGATCTTGTTGACTAGGTCAAATGCAAAAAAAATAAAATTTTGTGATGGGTATACACTTATTTTTCATTGTTCATTGCATGATATGAGTCATCATTTAGATTATTTACTGGTTATCATTGCTCCTAACAATTGATTTTTAGATCTAACCCTAGGGTTTGCATAAGTTGGATATACATTGCATATCTTGTTTGCTTGTTTTCTTGTCTTATTCATTTGAAGGTGCTCTTACTTTCATGGAAAATACTTAAAACAAAGCGTTGGACTTGAGGTACTTTGTTCCATCTCTACAACATTTGAATTTTGGGATTAAAATTAAACCTCTCATGTGTTTGGCTTGAGTGTTTTATATGCTTTCATAGAACACATTTCAATTGATGCTCTTAATGAGAAATGAATGAACATAGATTTGCTTTCATACAAGTTTGTGTAAGTGAATGTTTGTGTTTAAACCTTAAGTAATTCTTGGTTCCAATATCAAATATCTCATTGAGTGATTGAGGGCATGGATTCATTCCTTGTTTACATAGGGAGTTAAATGCACCACTTTGTGGACTCACTCTATGTTTACTTGGAAAGTTAAATATTCCATTATTCAACCCTTTTTCATTTGTGAGTAGTATTGATTAGCAGTCTTAGATTACTTGTGATTGATCTAGATTGCTATCTTGGGTTATTGGACTTGCTAATCCATCGGCCCCTTGTTTCCACCCCGTGGTTGCAAGATCAACACCACATTAAAGGGGAGGGGTCTACAGGAAAGAAGTGTTAATTGCTCCACTAGGCAACCCTTTTGTGCTTTTTGGAACTCACTTGTTTTCTAAAGTGTGGACTCACTTTGAGTTGATGTGAGGAGTTAAATGTTCCACTTTTGGACTCACTTTGAGTTTGTGTGAGGAGTTAAATATTCCACCTTGTGGACTCACTTCACATTCACTTGAAGGGTTAAATGTTCCACTTTTGGACTTGCTTCACATTCACTTAAAGAGTTAAATGTTCCACTTTTGGACTCACTTCGCATTTACTTGAAGAGTTAAGTGTTCCACCTTTAGTGCTCTAAATACTTTTGATAGTGAATTACTTAGTTTTTATTTCTAGAAGGCCTGCTTGGGGACACACCACCTCAAGGGATGACCTTAACTCCTGTGTTCTAGCGAAGTATAAATAGTGGGTGGTGAATCCAAAGACACCTCTTTTGGGAATTGAGTTTGATATCACTCTTGGCTAAGCCTCAAAGAACTTTATACATTTGAGAAGTGAAGGAGGAGATTTGGGTTACCGTCTCCCACCGGCTATGTGATTTTGGATTTTTCTTATCTACAAATTTGGGCCTCACGTACCTTGCGTATATCAAGGACTCCTTTTAGAAAGCCATGTATATCCTTGTAGACAGCTTGTTGAGGTGTTGTTGTGTTCTATGTGTCTGCTAAAACATTTTCAAGAACATACACAAGTAGAACCTTTAAAGAGTAGAAATACTAAGTCACTATACTTGTTCATGCGCAAGGTTGCTTTGTCCCTTGCCCATTGCTTGAAGACTGTTTGCTTGAATTCCCTGGTTGCTATTCTATGTGCTTGATCATCATTGCAAAATCTTTTAAAAAAGTTAATTGGAATACTGAAACTGATTTTTGTCCTACTATAGTGAGTTCTCCTTAGAAGCTTGGTCTTCCTTGGTCAGTCCAGATCTCAGATCCTAGGTGCTATCATGTTGCTCAACATCTCAATGAATGTTATGGTATCAATTGCATAAGATGAATCTTAGTCTTCTTCTTTCTTCTCCATTTCTCATGTTCTTCTGAAGTCTTCTATTCCCATGGGAAATTCTTCTTCTTCTTCTTGATTTTTTTCCTCTTATTTTCTAGTCTACCTTTCTTCTATTCATCTATTTATTTCTTCTATGCTTGATTCCTTCTCTTTTAGAACCATGAATTTCAACTATCTTGTTAAGGAACCTCTCTTGAGAATAGATGATCTTGAACTCATTGCTCAATTTGAAGAGTATCTTTATTCCTCCAATAGTCCTTCCAAATATCTCATGGGTGATAAACTTATGGCAAAAATAAAGGAAAAGATGATTAAATCAGATGTCTTTGCTTGGATCATAGACATGATCATATCACAACCTCCTTCTTCTAAACATTCTTCATCATCTAAGTTTTCTCATTCTTCCTCATCTTCCAAATCTTACCATAACTCTTCTAAACATTATTCACATTCTTCATTATCCAAGTCTTCTTCTTCCACTAAGTCTTCAATTTTCTCTTCTTCACGATCTCGTTCTTCTTCTACTTCTTCCAAGAGTCTTACTTCTCTTCAGAAGACATACCATAATGAGAAATGTGATAGTCCTTATGATACCTCTTCCACGAAGAGTGATGCACCCACCTATGATGACTATGATGATGGACAATGTAGTGATACCTATGACACCTCTATTCCTAAGAGTTCTCCTAGTCATGTCCTTGTGCTTATTGGAAATGGGTCCTCATATTGGAAAGATCGTGATGGTGATCTGTATGATTCAGATTTTGAAAGAAACTTTGATGAGTTTTGTGAACAATACCTTGATTATAATCCAGCTACTACTATTGAGGAATATAAAATGCACTGTGTTGATTTGAAATGTAAATATTATAAGAATCCTTCTTCTAGGAACTCTCATGCTAAATATAAAGATTGCACTCTCAAGCAAGATCATGTTAATGCTAAACCTTTCTCTTGTGATGGTTCCCTTCCATCCCCTACTTCATCCAATACCCATACATCTACTAAAGCTTATGAATCTTTCACAAATTCTTCATCCAACAAAGATCCTAAGGCTTTCCATGTGGTTCCTTATAGTTATTCTCAAGGGCTACCTCTTAAAGAAACTCAAGCTAACCTTCACTTGGCTAAAAATACTTTCAATAATGTTAAGCCTACAGAGCCTAAGCCTTTATGCGCTACTTCAGCTGGTCCTTCACTATCTCTTCCAAAGTCTTCCATGCAATTCCAACATGCTTCATTGTCCTTAGAAGTGACTCCATGTCAAGAGGACTCCAAAAATGATAAAGAAAATAATATAAAAAAAGATCAAGATCAAGAACCCTCCATATCATCCAATTCTCTTCATGATGTATCTCCTCCATTTCATGGTTCTTTTGATCCTCTACGCTCTTCTGCATTCATTCCACCATCTCCTAAGCAAGATCAAGCTACTACTTACACCGTTGAGCTTATTGATAAATAAAATAACCTTACTACACTTGCGCTTTCTAAAGATGATACTTCCATTAAGGTTATTAAAAATAGTTTTGTTACTTCCGATGTTAAGCCTATTGAAAATCAAAAGAAAAATTCTACGCTTGTGCTATCAAAAGATCCTTGTCAAGATCAAAGTCTTCCATGTTCACTTTCACTTTCTACTTTTCCTAAGTCTTTGCAAGCTTTGAATGATCCTATCAAAGAAACTGCTCCTATTCAAGATGTGCATGATCCGGTTGAAAATTCTATTGCTCACTCTAAAGATGTTGATATCCTTGGTTGTGATATAGATGCTGATGAACTTATTGATTATCCTTTTGCGTCTTCCACTTCCATCCTTGGACCTCTTCCACCGTTGCTAAGGGCTTCACATTTGCCTTCCATATTGGGTCCTTATGTCCCTTCACTTTCCCCTCCTAACTCTCCTAATTCATCATCCATTTTGGGTCCTTACGTCCCTCCATCTCCTATCTTCCCTCAAGATCAACATAGATGCATACCCTTGAATCCTTTCCATCCATCCACCCATCTAAACCAATCATATCGTCCTTCTTCTTCCACAAGCCCCAAGTCTTTTGGAAGTAACTTGAATGTTCAATACAAGAAAAAGAAGCAATACAAGAATCCATCAAAAAAATATCACCATGTCTACTCTAATTGACATGGAAGCATAAAGTCAAAAGAGATATCTAAGAAGAAAACTACAAGACAAGTATGGGTTCCAAAATCCATCATTGAAGATATTCTCTCTAAATCATCAAAAAGAAATGAAAAGCCTAAGGCTATATGGATTCCAAAGTCTCTCTTGAAAGAGTCTAATATTGAACAAAAAGTGAAGTTGACATTCAAGCTTCCAAAGGCTTCCACTTTATCTTCTTTCAAAAACATTCTTCCATTTCATGCACCTAAACCTCAACCTCTACTAAATATTCACCATATTCCTTCACGAATTCCTTCATTCAAGTTTCCTCCACCCTCTCGCCACCTTTCAAGGTGTGTGTTGATGTTGATCTTGCCTTCCTTTCCATCTACCCTTTCACAATCCTTTCATTCATTATCTTTCTACCTTCTATCATTTTTCCTCATTTGCCTATTCCTCCTATCTTCCAACCTCACTCGCTTTACATAAAACCTTATCCTCCTTTTTTGTCTCTTCCATCTTCCTTTCCCTATCAACATCTTTGAGCATATCATTTTGAATCCTTTGAATATCACAGTTTATCCTTTCAAGGAGCATTATCTAAAAAGCTTGCCTTCTTTCAAAAAAATTCAAAAAATAGAAAAATTCAAAAGAAAATTAAAAAAAAGAAAAAAAAGAAAAAATTGAAAATGTGTCTTGGTGGAAACTTGGAAACAGGTACCTTGATAGCAAAAGTAAAGAGAAATAAATTCATCCTATGGTGAAAACCACTCCCTTGTGGTGCCTTGGATAAGTACTGTGATGAAAACCTGGTAATCAGGCATCATGCATAGTTCTTCTACATGTTTTATCCATTCCATTCCATCTTTGATCTTGACAATGTTGACCTATACACAAACATTTGTCTATCTTGTGAGCTATCTTAAGATGATCTTGCTTTCATTCTATTCATGTTTAGCCTTCATATTTATTTTCCTCCATTCATTCTAGCCTTTCGCTATCCTTTTCCCCCTTGGTCTTGATCTAATAAAAAGAGTAAAATACGATGCTATGAAGTCTCTTGACATGTCTACCTTCTTTAGACTACATCCTTTCCTTCTTTTGCATTATGATTTTGAGGCTTATCCTATGCTATCCTTTCATTGCTTGTCCAAATGTGCTTTACATGACAATTTTTTCCCTAGCTTGGGTACTCTTGAGGAGTTTGCCTTTGAGGATTTCTTCTCTTCATTCTCCTTCATTCTTTTGTCTTCCATCTCTTCCACCAGCTTGCCATCCATCTTGTCCTTCACCTTGCTAGACATTGGGACTACATGATATGATCTTGCTTAAAGAGTTCGATGCCCATTCTGTCTGGGGGCATCCTTTCTACATATTTTATGATCCTGAAAAAATACCAAAAAAATTCATATATGATGCTGAAAAAATCCTAAAAAGCATATACAATCCTGAAAAAAATACAAAAAAAATCAAAAAATTTAAAAATTCAAAAAAAATAGAAAAAGTGCCTTGGTGAAAACCTGGAAACAGGCGCCTTGGTAGCAAAAATACAAAAAAATTAAAAAATCAAAAAATGAAAAAAGATTCCAAGTGGTGAAAACCTGGAAATAGACGCTGCTTGAGGCCTTTGCACTCCTATTTATTAGCATGCGTCCTCGACACTTAGCCACTTTCCATCGTGCCTTGACCTTATTTGACTTGGTCTGGAATTGGTCTTTATCTTTGTCTAGGGGCATAACTATTAGCATTGGTCCTTTAGGTGCGTTTGTCTCTTGGGGCATTTCACAACATGTGTTTTTCAACACCACCCCAAACAGTGTTTTTCAACACTACCCTTGCGTCAAGTGTTTCTTAACACTTATTAGATGTCTTACCCAATAGTCTAAGTTTGATGTGATATTTCTTATTGGCAGATGTGATAACCAGAGTCTGACTCTATGACCAACACACACGCACTTAAACAATCAACTCGCTTGAGATATGTTGACTTTATTTTTCTTTGTGTGTTGTCTATGAGGATTTATTTGATGAGTGGTCTCTCCCTGAGAAGTTTTCGATGATGCATAGCTAGAAGACTGAGGGAATGAGAACATGTTTTATTTCTTTATCTGCTTGTGGGTATATTTTGTTGGTCCTAACTGTCATGATCATTTATGCTAGTCTTACTTGACACTATGGATTGACAAGGTATTATCTTTGACTGTTTTGCGAGTGCATGCTTCTAGTTATCCTGACTTTCATGTGTCTTGATACAAGCATAATCTCGCCATATCAAACTTAGGTAATCTCACTGCATTAGTCATCTTGACCTCCATGTCTTTGATGCCTAGGTGAGATTTCCACATTTCTATCTGATAAAGATCATATTCATATCCACATAGTTATGCTAGTGTGTATTGTATGATCTTGCGACACTACCAATAATGCTCGATGATGATAATTAGATGTCTATAGGCATTGTGACCTTGCAAGTCAACCACTTTCATAGTAGCTTGCATTCTTAGGTTCATCATAGTTTAGTTTTTGCATCTTGCATATGGAGAGAGCTCTTCTTTTTATCATCTACGGACTAGTTGGTCAACTGTGCTCATTTTCTGATTCTTCTTGATCATATCTTTTATTTCTGGTCTTTCATGTCACATCATTTTCTATCCATTTTCAGACTCGAAATCAAAATCCGAGTCGCGTTTCCAATATTTATCATTCTTCTATGCAGTTGATTGACCTTTTGAGGCATAATTCTTCAATCTTTGATGGAATTTCTTCCTTTACATGTCTTCCAAACTTCTAGTCTTTCATTCACCCCTTTCGCTTCCTTTCTCTAAGGTTTGACTTAATTTTTATCCTATATCTTTCCCAGTCAAACCTAGTCAACCTGGGGCATATCTTCACTATTTGATGGTTATCCTATCATGCTCCATCCTTCGATTATGATTTATTGTGACTTGATCAGGTTTATCAATTTGTTGTTCTCCTCTATTTGATTTCAATTTCGATTCCGAGGGGGCAGTACCTATTAGCTTTAATCTTTGATTCAGCTTTATCATTCAGCTCAGCTTGAGATTCTTATTTTTAGACTTGATTATCACCTAGCAGCGATGGTGGTGATTTTGTCTTTCAATTTTTATCTCCTATTTTTCAGACTTGATTATTGCCTAGCAGCGATGGCGATAGTTTTGTCTAAGGCTTGATTTGCACCTAGTAGCGACGGTGTTGGTCTTGTCTTTCAGCTTATGCTTATGCTTGTCCCGATGTGTTCCCAAAATGAACACACATTTGGGTTGTTTTGTGATCCTAAATCGACCTCACATTTCAATTCTTCTTTGACTGCATGTGTTCCCAGATCGATCACACATTAGTCAAAGAGAGGCAAATGCATGCACCCTAAAATGGTCGCCTAGACTTTGGGCCCCCATTTAGCAATTTATCAAATCCTTGAATCAATATTTTCAAAAATCAACAATATCAATTATATCAATTTTCTTGATCAAATGATAATCAATTTGATATTTCCTAAGGTTTGAGCCTTATTTAATTTAAAAGAGAAAAAATAAAAAATAAAATTTTTATTTAATTAAGAGAACATGCTCCTTTTTAATTAATTAAAAATCTCTTTTAATTAAATAATAAAATCACTTTATCCTAAGCCTTTATTTAATTAAAAGAAATTTCCTCCCCTTTTATTTAAATAAAAAATCTCCACTTTTCTTCTTATCTTATGTTGCACAAATAAAGCATTATTCTTATTTTATAAAAAGAGAAAAAGCACTTTTTGTCTCATATGGACATAAAATCAACTCCTATTTTCCTATTGGAGGATATTTGTGCATAAGGATCAAGCTTCTATTTTTCTCCACCGTTGATTAAGTCTTTTGCCTCTTAATCTCAATGGTCTATTTTCATCTCATTCTCTATAAAAGAAGAGCTCTTTTCCTCATTTTCATATCTTAAGTTTTTATGCTAATGTTATGCTGCAAGTTTTCTAGGTCATTTGGAGCTCTTTGAAGACATTCTTGCATCCAAGCTTTGAAGACTTGTTATTGCATTTCATTGTAGTTGCATATTTCCTTTCTTAGTTGCATAATCATGGCATATTAGCTTAGATTTCCTTTTATGCAATAGATTAACTTGCATTCTCATATAGATTTGCATTGCATTGCATACATTTGGTTTCATTGGAGATATTGACATTCTTGCCCTTGTTTTCATTGTGAATCTCTCATTGTGTGGTTGACTAGCAAGGTCATGAGTTTATAGCTCTATCTGAGAGCAATTTTACAAATCTTGCAACTCCATGCATAAAGAGCTATGGATCGATTTGTGAGGGCTCATTCTTGAGTTTTCTTGCATGTAAGGATTCATAGAAGTGTGGTCACATTTTCACCATACAGGTAATGCAGGTAAGTCTATGGTTTCTAGATATTTTTGGTTGATATGTGAATCTAAAATTGAAAACTATCGATATTGTTGTAGACTTATAGGATCAAATGACATGCATTCATTTAGAAATTCAAATGCAACATCATTAGCTATTTATACTAGACAAATTGCATGCTTTTTCTCTTCGTGTATGCATTTTGTGTGGGATGAATATGAATCAAAAGAGTGGGTTGACCAATGGTCTTGTAGACCTTTGCAAACCCTAGATACATATCAACTTACCATAGAACTACAAATGAACCAGTTCGAAGCATTAGTAGATTTTGACCATGTATCAGACCTAGTTGAACTAGGTAATTTATCTATATTTTGTAGGTTAAATCAATCTTAAGCTCAATTTATTAGTTCTTTAAATGTTGATTTTGGTATTAACTAATCCTTCTATTAAATGAAGGCCATGTATATGCATTAATTGTAGATGAGAACAATGAAGAAGGAACATATTACTTTTTGTGTCATTGTATTAATGCCAAAAAGAAATTGACAACTATAGTCATTGATGGAGAGGGTATTCAGTACCCAATAGGATATGTTGTTGTCACAAGGACATGGCTTAGAAGGTACCATTGTTGTGTCTAGTTGTATGAATACCTATTAAACTCTTTTTATTACACTTTGCATTGATTTGGGTATTAAACTCTATAAAATGCAAGTATCCTATCAAGAATTCTAATGCCTGGTTTGTTTGAGGACTTTGAGACACATAAACATATTCTTCATTACTATAACCTTATTGTTGCAACAAATATTCAATTGATTAAGTATCATGGTAGACCTCTTAACAAAAATTTGTGGAAAGTTCATGAATCTAACCACGAGGTAGTACTTGACACGATAAGGGTTAGAGCTGATCTAGAAGGTTCTTTTGATTAGTTTTGGGCAATCTAGAAGAATGATTCTACAATATGGTAGAATGATTTTGACAATTTCGTGTATATCTTCAAAGTTCTCTATGTGCATATTTAGAGGCCAACTTTTGTACTTAAAAATTAAAATGAGATGTAATGTGCATATTTAGATACCAAATTTTGTATTAAAAAAGGGTTTCCATGTGCATATTAGATGCCAATTTTAATGTAAAAAAGGGGCAATGAGTTGTCATGTGCATGCTAGATGCCAAATTTTGTATTAAAAAGGGGAAATGAACTGCCATGTGCATATTAGATGTCAATTTTTACGTAAAAAAAAGGGCAATGAGTATTCATGTGCATGTTAGATGCCAAATTTTGTAATAAAAAAGGGGCAATGAGCTGCCATGTGCATATTAGATGTCAATTTTTATGTAAAAAAGGGCAATGAGTTGTCATGTGCATGTTAGATGCCAAATTTTGTATATAAAAGGTGCAATGGGGCTGATTTGCAAATATATTATTGAAATACATGTATTTAATCCTCTCAATCCCTACCTCAGAAGAATTTGGCATTTACTTTTGAACTTTACCTTTTATTTTGTACATTCAACAATAAATAAGTGAAATCTATTAAAATTTTCTTACTTACATATTAATTACCATTGAGAACATGTTCAAACATATCTTTAAAAAATATATTCCTTAAATACCATAACATGGATGTGACTACAAAATCAAAAAATATTTGTACGTACGTTCTTAAAAAAGCTCATGTCATATGAAGTAATGGAACACATTAAGTTGATAAGATGAAAAATGTCATTATTGGAATTGATTTAATGGCTATTTATTGTTATGTAGAGTGTTGGTGTAGGAGCACCCAATGAATCATGGAGGTCCAATAAGCCAATGTCCACTTCAAGGTTTCTAAACCCAATTCAAAGAATGGCCAGATATATCATGTTTCATGTTTCATGTTTATATTTCATGGTTCATATCTTTCAAACCAATCACTGTGGGATCGAATCATCTACTCCATTAGCTCTGATTGGTTGGGTAAATGCTAGTGACAACCCCATTTTTCCTACAGAGTCCCTCAAACATTCGCGAGAACACCTGACCAAAGTGTTCCTAAGGGTCACTAAATAACATTGGGAAATGATCTTTCTTGGGGCATATATCGGAGCTTGTGCAAGGTATCGACAAATAGTTAGGTGCTACAAGACTGTGTTATGGAGGCCTAAAATTACCCATCTTAGTTTTGGGAGATTCCTCTTCATTTTAATTTAGCATCCCTATCTCGGTTTATGTCAAAAGTTGCAATGTTGCTCAATTGAAATGAGCAACATTAGGTATCTTTCAATCTGTTTGGCATGGGATCAAATCGTCTACTCAATTAGCTCTAGTTGGCCAATTAAATGGTAGTGCTAATCCCATTTTTCCCACGGAGTCCCTCAAAATTTTGCGAGCACACCAGACTGAAGTGCCCCTAAGGGTCACTAAGCAACATTGGGCATCGATATTTCTTGGAGCATATCTCGGAGCTTATGTGAGGTATCAAAAAGTCATCATGTGCTATGGGACCATATTATGGAGGCCTACAATTACCCATTTTAGTTTTGGGAGATTCCCCTTTATTTTAATTTGGCATCCCTATCTCAGTTTATGTCAAAAGTTGCAATGTTGCTCAATTGAAATGCGCAACATTGAATATCTTTTAATCCATTCATTGTGGGATCAAATCATCTGCTCCATTAGCTCTAATTGGCTAGGTAAACGCTAGTGCTAACCCCATTTTTCCACATAGTTCCTTGAACATTTGTGAGCACACTAGAGTGAAGTGTCCCTAAGGGTCACTAAGCAACATTGGTAAAATCAGGTATTTCACACTTTTCACCAACTTGTTCTAAAAAAATTGGCTAAAAAAACTACACTTCCAGATACCCTTTTAGAAGTTATTCAACATATCTAAAAAACCAGATACTTTTCTTTTGGACCAACACACATGACCAATACCTTGCAATTCTCAAATTAGGCCAAATGAGCCCAAAATAGGCCAAATTTATAAAGGAACTATATCAAATATGTATGAAAAGAAACCCAAAAAATTGGTAATAATTGAGTTGTGATTAAAAACTAAGGAATCTATGGGTTTTAATGGCTACCATGCTCTCATGTTCTCCCAACTCATGTACCTTCACTTTTAGGACTTAAAACCTAGGGCTTTCTCAAATGCACCTTCCAATCACTTATAGAATATTAAAATAGTTGGTTCACCATCCATTAAATATATGTAAACTAATTCCATCATAAAAACATACCTCCTTAAGATAGCTCTCTCAAACCTTCACCATAGCACCATCCATGCACCCTTTTCATAAGCAAACTTCCAGTCTAGGGTATCAACCATTAGTGCAAGAGCATCTATCCTTCATGTGGTATTATTCACTATGTGGGGGGGGGAGTATCTGAATGTAATAATGATTTTCATGGCCACCTAATTTTGTAATAAGACCTTTTGTGCCATTAGTCTTTCTAGGTGAAAGGAAAAGTTTAAAATTGGGTATTCATCCATGCTTGGTCAAAGGTGGTCAACCTGTGCCTGTGGATATGCTATTGATGTCAACATGATTTTTGGTCTACAAGGGGTTAATGTGTCATGTTTTGGGGCACCTATATCACCTATGAATGGTCAAGGCTTCTAATAAGGCCAAATTGTCAAAAAATTACAAAATTGCAAAGTTGCAACTTGCAACTTTGCAAGTTTTTGCAAAATGTTATGTTTCAACAACTAACTAATTTGAATAGAAGTTAGTCCAATTTATTTGGGTGGAAAAATATTATTCCACACCTATAAGACCATTTCAAATGCAATCATGGAGTTAATGAAGAAATATGTAGAGTTTGTGTGCCAAAAAGTTCATTTTTTGTGTAAATCCATTGTTACAAAGATCTCTACGGACTTGTATGGATTCATTTGGTGCTAAAGAATACATATAAATTTATTGTAATTAATTAAATTTATTTTAGTTTTTATTCAAGGTCTTGAAGTGTTGTGAATAGGAAGATCCATTCAATTTTGTAGTTGCAGGTCACTAAACCCTCATAACTAGGGTTTCAACAATAAATGGGCAATTCCTTATAATTCCATTATTGGAAAATTATCTTCTTTGGTGAAATGAAGGTTTAACAAGTGTACCTTAAGTTTTGGTTGGTATTGGCTATGGAACACAAGGGCTCCTAGGTGTTTGGAGAAAATTAGAGACTAGACATCCCTATGCGACTAGTCAAATTGTGAATGAATAGTACAATGAGGTTGTATGCAAGGGCATGCCTGAACCAGTGATGGGTCATGAGTATTGGGATCAAGGAGGACCCTTTGGAAGTTTTGGTTTGATTTTAATAAGTGTATGTGATATTGTTCCTTTTTAAATGCATGGAATTAGGCTTAGAAAGCCTAAAATCTAGGGCTTCTGGGTAAAGTGCTCAATTTGTGGAATCTGTAGCCATAAATTTGGAATCTTATAGGCCTCTAAAAAGGGTATTTGAATCCAAATTTTTTGGTTTGGTTTCTTTAGAATAATTTTGTGTTGAACTCAATTTACTTGATTAGGAGGGCTAAAAGCATTAGGTCTCTACTAGGCCTAACTAAGGAATTCATGGTTTGGGGTTTCTAAGACTATACCACAGGGTCCGAATGGTTTAGTTGGAACATAATAAGTGTTTGGGACATGTCTCTATCCTATAGTGGTCTTGTGGAAGTTAAGATCCTATTTTGCTAAGGTTAAAGTGCATGAAAGGGAATCTAGGTTGTCGATATGCAAGTGTAGATGAGGGAACTCATCAAGTGGGGCAATGGATTATCTTGGAAGAAGTCCTAGGAGAGGGATCTAGACAAGGTCCAAGCCTATTTCAAGTCTGGTTAGAAATATTTGGCAATAGGTGTCTTGTGAGGAGCCTATTAGTGAAAGGACTCAACCTAGGTTGGAAGTGGTTTAAGCACCTTACCCTATGCATCAACCATCCATTCAATGATCCTTCATGCAAAAAAATCTATTAGTAGACATTAATATAGATATTCCATGAACCAATCCACAAGAAACATCAACCACATAAACCACCCATTGATATACATTTTCCTATGACCCTTATTTGGTCAATTAGGACAATTTGACACAATAGACAAAATCATTACATATTTTGGCTTTTCATGCCTTATTACATCAAATTAAGTCACATATGACTTTGATTACATTATCCATTCCACAATAACTTTGATAAACATGTTTCAATTCTATATATTAAAATAATGAACAAACATGTTTGATTGATTGCAAAAAAAATAAGTTTTGAAGTACAAAGGTATGAATGCAATGACAAAATTGGATCGAATTTCAAGTTTCATATATATCAAAATGAACAATAATCATGTACATTTCCAAAAATGGCATACATGCCAAATCAATAATAGAGTTACAAAAAGATGGCATCTACTATGTCAACATTCATATATACAATACAAATGTCAAATATATAGAAATGCCATGTAGTGACCACAACTACATCTATATATGCCTATCAATATCAATTACTGTGTTGGATCATCAAAATTGAGCCTCTTCTAATCGATACGTGGCTCATTGGGTGTCTGCACAAGAACAATTCAAAATGCTAAATTAGATATCTTATCTCCAAATACTGTTAAAATAACTAAATATTGGACTGTAATTTGTTGGCAGTTGAATTGTTGATTACCTCATCTCTTTCTTTTACACTTGGGCTATGTAGTAATGTTGATGGGATCCTTCGTGGGTGAGGATCTTGACAAAATAGAATGGTAAAGAATCGGTAGGAAGTCGTGAAGGGAGTTGTAATAGGTAAAAGACAATTAACACACGTTAAT